>VKOC01000002.1:32586069-32596901 GCA_009364415.1 Spea multiplicata | reverse complement strand
TAGAACAACAGTGACACCTAGTGGATAGTTCTTAAAGCGTCTTAAGATTTCTTTAGCCACAAGTCATTTCTACATTTTCAAGCTTCCACTTGGGAATGTAGATAAAATAACAAATGTTATTTTGTCCTAAAGGGTTATCTTTTGCCATTATGTGTAACTGTAAAATGGGGTGCAAAGTTAAAAGTAATATCAGCTACCGTTCCATGATGGTTTGTGAAATGCAGTGGTGTATTTAATGGGGTGGCTGACCCAGGCCTGGCCCAGGGCAGCTCCCCCAGGCCCTTTCTGGTCCTTCCGGGAGACTCCTGTCTTCTGTTTCGGGCTCTGGGACATGACATCACAACCCTGCACTACACTACAGATGCTGTGCCGGATAGCCACAGGCCTCCATAGTCCAAATGAGATCTTTGGTTTATCCAACTGGCCCATTCATTAATCGGCACTCCAGGAAGCCAATCGGTCAATCCAACCCAGGCATAGGGGTTGCCACCGCAGATCTGTAGACCTAGGCTGGAAAAGGCCACTAGTGCAATTGTAAATATACTTTGTGATGTATTAAGAGTAAGCTGAACACAATTTTTTTAAAGAGGCCAAGGATACTTTTTTACATTCATGCATATTTTTATGTGTGCAGCTTTAATAATTCCGTCACATTTAATATATTGATTGTATTAAAAAATGGCTGGTGGTGATTTGAAAAATGTCTTTGACCATGCTAATGACTTTTACATAAGAATAGGATGCTTTTCAAAAATACTTACGTTTTTGGTTTATATGTGGTTCAGAAATAAATAATAACTACAGACGCAAGTCTCCATCAATTCACGGTCCTGTATCTGGTGACCCTAGCTTAGAAAAGGTTGCTTTGTAACCTTACTGTAGTTGGTTAATGGGGGGGCGTTTATTTTTACAGAGTATAAGAAGCTGATATTATGGCCTTGATTTGTCATCTTCTTGCAGTCCATCTGCTGTAGGCTCATCCTGATGCTTTCCCAGGCTTTCTGGGTAGCTGGGCATTAGAACCGTCATTACTCATAGTTACTGTAGGAGATTAGATGCAATCACAGATGTAGGTAATGGTAAATCCCACATTGCTGTGTGTCATAGTGATCGGAAGAAATCACTTTTTGCCTTGCATGCAGGTGTTTCCAAACCCCTACAATGTTCTCCGCACATTAGAAGTCAAATGGGACTCATTACAGTAAACGAATCCCCTCGGAACATAACATGAATATTATATAGAATGCTAGCAAGCAACATCCACTGGTTTATTGTATTCATACAAAATATTATTATATTATTAACATTATTAAAGTCTAGTCTATGGAGGCGTATTATATATTGATGGGCTTGTTTGGTAAGCCATCTTTTAACACGTTGGTTGTGTGAAAATGTTTTTCCATCTACTTGATATCTAACTCCAGCAGCAACCTACCAAGATCGGTATCCATCCAGTATATGCCTTGATTTTATGCGTTTCCATGTAGTGTTTAGATTAAATAAGACACCACACCAAGAGCTACTGCATTATTTTGTCAATGGCACACATGCATTCTTTATATTCAAATAAAAAGTTTATTTTTGAGATTTTTGCAGGTTATTGCAGGTTTTTCCTTCTATTTAATTGCTTCCTCTTTAAGTCCAGCACAGAGTTCTTTAATAAACATTTAGGTTCAGTTGCAAGCAAATGTAATTCTTGAAAATGAATGTTGGTGTTGGAAGTGTATGTTGTCTGATTAGATTGATTCAGTTTAATTGAAAATATCATGTTCTATGATAACATGTTCCAAATATCTCTATTTAATGGGAAAAGGGCATTAACCGTAATGTATTTCTGTAGGACTTTTTCTCTCCTTCTAGATGAGAAAAAGCATTGTACATAAGTATGCTCCTAGTGTTCAATATTTATCTTTTCATATTTTCAGGCGTATATAATCAAGCTTTGTAGTCACATTAACGAAATGTCATTCATGTCAATGTTTACCCTTTAGGATAAGTGGGTATTTTTATCTTGAGTGGTTAGTTTATGTTCGTCATTTTTCTTTATTAGTTATGGAGAACTGAAGAGAGGATTTACCCATCGCTAGGCACATGAGCGAATGTTACAAGGTTTTATTTGGTTAGAACATTACAAATGTTCAACATGGGCTGGCAAGTGGGAATTTTGCTAATAAAAGAGTTTTGGGTCAGCATCTGGTTTGATTTGCATTTCACTAGTGGTCTATAGGGATATGAGGTAAGATATAGCCAAGCCTAGAGGTTAGATTTTCTAAAGTGACTAAATGACTTTCATGTTCCTCTTGTAAAAGAGCTGCCCTCCAATGCTAATAACGTCTGTCAGACAGCACCAGCCGCAGCAGACTTAACTTGTCAGTATGTTTAATCAGTTTTGGCATGCTATAAACCCAGGATCTTCAGTTGGACTTGACCTATGCCTGACTTCTCGCTTACTGTACCATTTAAAAGGACAGAATAAGAGCAAAATTGAGCATTAGCTTTAGTGCAGTTTTGTAAAGTATATGTTTAGGACAGTTTGTCAGAATTCTACTTTTAAAAGTAGCATTTTATTAGGACGAAAGTGGTCATTGCTTCTGAGTCTCTGTATAAAATACATTGAGTGTCTGGTATTATTCCGTTTCCAAGTGTTTAACTAAAATGAGCCATCCGTTTCCCATCTTGAAATGTCACATTCTGCGTTTATCACTGTGCCTTTGGGCAGAGATCATTTGATTTTCCTTTAGTAGCAAATGTCTGTCCAGAGCCTATCGATGGTTTCAAAGAATGGACCAGACAGACTGTATACTACTTATTTGTAAATTGAGAGCCGCATCTAAGAAGAAAAAAAAAAATATATATATATATATTGCCTTCTTTAGCAACATAAAGAAATCTTTGTTTGAAACCATAAAGCTGTAGAAAAAGTAAGTATTTTTTCAACTATTAAAGCTCATATTCCAACTGCTTTTAAGCCTGGATTGGTGATAGGTTGTACAGGACAGATGCCCAATAGGCCTCTGGACCTGGGGCTACAGTCAATCATTTAATTGTGGTCTTCAGGACTTTAAAAGCCAGTATCAGTATTTTTCCCAGTTCAGCCCAGTTGGCTGAAGTAACATTTATTATCCATTGGCAGTTTTTTAAATGGATTTGGCATAAGAAACAGGACAATGTTTTTCTCATTCTAGTTCAATAGCAACTAAGATCCAAGGAAACCCAAGTAAGGTCTTGATGTACGTGTATTGAACACCATTCATGATGAGTAGGATGATAACTGTTGCTGATCCTAGTCATTACAGACCTGATATTGATGTCAGGACCTTTACTATGTAAGATTAAAAAAAATCCAGTAATACCAATTAACTCTGGCTTTGATGATGACTTGTTGTATGTTCAGTGGTAGACGTAAACATGTGTAGACCCAGAACTGATGGTGATTTGATATTTTACATTGATTTGGTGATATATATGCGTTTCTGGTAGTGATCTTAAATTAACTATGTCATGAAATCCCTGCTTAAACACAGGTGAATAATTCCTTGAAGAGTTTTCCTGACAACCAGTGTTGGAATTGTTACATACAATGTTTACCATGACATGCAAATACTTAGAATAGTCATTCAGAAAGTTAACTGGTATCATTGCCTACGTGCTGACGCTGAATTGATTGCAGGGAAAGACAAAAACTTTGATCTTCAGTATTACATATTTTAAAGATATTTACATATTTGTTTTTGAAGCAATATGGACTTAAAACATGTAAACCAAGCAAGTTATTTTCATGGTATACGAACAATTACCGGTAATATCACATAAAAGCATCAATTATAAAAAGCTCTTGGATTTGTTCTGCAACAGTAATTCACCTCCTCCTACAGATGATAATTAGAGTAATCGGAGTCCAAGCTGTTTGCATAGAGCCTTTATATGTTCAAAAGTTTTCCTTTGAGGTAATAATTTTAATTAACTTTGACCCAACTGGGAGATTGGCCTTAAGCCTTGCAGCTGGTTACACGATTAATTCACATGTCAAATATTGATTTAAATAGCAAATCTAAGTATGTTCCTTGAGCCCTATGTTAAAACTCTGGCTTCCCAATCAGGCAAAACCATAGCAGACAAATTTAACCCTTTGCATGTTGCACTTTTTACCTGAAACTAAAGTTCCTTCATACGCACATACAACCCATCCCTCCCTCAGCTGCATGCATCTGCTTGGTTGAGAGGATTATATATATATATATATATATATAGCAAAGAGCTAATCTCACTGCATCAATTCCTTTTCACAGGGAGGTATAAGGGAGCTAATTAGATACAGACCTACCTGCTTATTAACTATTAACTACATTGCAGCTCCCTGATGGTCATGATCTCCATATTCCTGTCCTTGTTCCAGGTGGAACAATCCCCCACTCCATTACCCATGGAGTACAGTGCCTTTGAGAAGCTTAGCAAGCACTCCATGAGCATAGACCACCATTGTCTATGTTTAAACCGCATTGATGAAATTATACAAAATGGCACCCAGAAAGGCTCAGTCCATTAGTATAACCCCTAGTAGTCTAGTTTATTCATCTGTCCCTACATGTGAATTCAACTACACTGATGTCTTGAGATAGCATTAGACGTTTTTGAACAATGGCTTGCGTAGTTTGCGTTCTCGTCACTTCCAAATTTCATGACCTAATAAACACAGCAGCCGCCTTTAAAAGGTGAGTTTTTATACAATGAACTGTCTTCAAAAGGTTGTGACTTCACAAGTCACAACATTAATATCCACTGGTTGTAAGAATAATTTGTTTCACTTACATTACAGTCAATAGAAACACAGTCAGAGGCAAGCAGGCAAGCTTCAGTAATGCAATTACTGATCCTAATCCTTGACGTATAAGTAGGGGATTTTTATTCAGCAAGTATTCTATATGTCCACATTTGTACATTTTCTACATGTGCACAGGCACACAAAATTATTTTAGCGTGCCATCAAACCGGCATAAAATGATATACGACATTAAATAAAAATGGTCACAACATGAAATATTTTTTTGGTGATCGGGATATGGCTCCAAACAGAGTTTATTTAAGTAGGGATAGAAAAAAGGATTTACAATGCTTTCCCAAACATATCTAGCTTTGATTCCTGTGATGTACTCTTAATAAAGGACATGCTCTTTAATAAATTATATTACAGTGCCTTTTGATGTTGGCATAAACTCTTCTTAATGGTGGATTCAAGGATATATAAAGATTTAATTTCACAGCTGTTACTCACCGCCAGAAGCATTGCAGCTAAACATGATATGAGTGTGCTTACTCCCACACAAATTATTTTTCATTTTGTACTTTTTTGTAATTTCACGTATCGCTTTTCAAAAGCTATTTTATATTTTACTTTTTTCCTCCCAACACAGAAATGGGATAATGACACAATACCTTGTCTATGAAGGAAATAAAATATCAACCGTTCCTTAATTTCCCCACCTCAGCCTTTGGTGTTAGGATGTCAGCTGTGTTATTACAACTATCCTCTCGCCCATATGAGAGGAAGGGAATTGACTTTCATTGTTCAGACTTTGGGAAACCTTATTTGTTTGTACCTTGTACCTTCGCCAGTGTTATATGATCACCTTCCTACTTGTATGCATTCATTCACAGGCGTTTGGATTTACCTCCCATATATATATAGCTCTCTTCCATGTTTACTCCATACCTGTATCTGAAGCGGTCAGTGGAGGTCATTTTTAAGAAGAGATTCGGGTGAGCTATTTTAGAAAGTGATGTTAACAGCCAAGAAACTTCCATTGGCTAATGTGGTTATATAGGAATTACAATTCAGATAATGGAAAACAGTCAATTTAGTGCCCCGCCAATATTAGCACTGGAGCTACCTGATGGAGAATACCCTGTGCTTGTGCAATGCTGAGCAGACATAAATGAGCAGCGGTGGGGGAACGAGAATTAAAAATGCCCTTACTTTAAAGGCTATTATATAGATTAGAGTGGATATAGTTTCTGGAGTGTACCGCTAAGGCATGTTTGAATGATGCGTTGAGCATCTCTGAGGCATCCAGTGCCATAGGTTATTTCATGGCATGAAATTTAACTTTATTTGTATAGTTCCATAGAATGAATAGTATACTATAAGTCGACACACTTACATTATTTATTTAATTAAATGAAGGCGATAATAAAGAAGAAGAAAATTGTATGCTTGCAAGAATAGGAGCCTTGTTTCCTTGCGTGCTAGTATCTCTTACATTTGTTATTATTAATTTTGGATGTCATTAATTTTAATGTTATTGCTCATTTTTGTATTCCCTCCTGCCAGCTCTCTTTAAGCTAAATGTAATAATAAAAGAGTACCTTGAAATTAGCAATGTCAAAGATAACTCAGCCTAGCTGCACAATGATAGCAATGAGTTCCACGGGAAGGTTCTGACTATCTTATAAAGCCATTTAGATGCTTTATCCATACCGGGGTTAAAGATTACATTGAAATGTAATTCAAAATTTGGTTTCATAGCAGTGTAGTAGATGCCAGCATTAGATGACTGACTCAAGTTTATTTGCATTTAAGCATTTAAGCAGTTCATTTATTATACACTTGCTCCCTGTTAATGTTAAACCAAGAATGGATCATTAATGTTTGTAATAGAAATTAAATAATTTATGTCACGTTACTTGGCTGTTTCCCGTATGGTATAGTATAATGTACAGAAGATTATACAGGAGTAGTTTTATAAAGAGCATGCTAATTCAGATATTTTGTTTAGGCAATGAATAAAAGACACCTTTAAACTGTTCATTATTAAAGCTGCAACACTTAACACAGAGTTTTACCTTATTTCATATTAATCCATTGGTAAATTACATTCCATACTTTTTCCAATAAATAATAAAAACAATACCAAGTTAAAAGAAAACCTGTGACTTATGGTAACTGATTAGTGCTGTAGATCACATGAAAAAGTTACAGTACTGTGCAAACATTTTAAAATAATATGCTGTAAAGTTAGAAGGCTTTCACAAATAGACTGTTAAATAAATGTTAATAGTTTATTTTTTATCATTTAACAAAATGTAAAGTGAGTGAGCACAAGAAAAATATAAACCAACATTTGCCTTCAAAACAGCATCAAGTCTTCAAGGTACGCTTGCACACAGTGTTTTAAGGAACTCAGCAGGTAGGTTGCTCCAAACATCTTGGAGAACTAGCCACAAATCACCTGTGGATTTATGCAGCCTCAGTTGCTTATCTATCTCTTCATGTAATCCCAGACAGACTCAATGTCGAGATCAAGGCTTTTTGTTGTCCATACCATCACTCCAAGGACTCCATGTTCATTTTTATGCTAAATATAGTTCTCGCTGATTTTGGCTGTATGTTTGGGGTCATTGTCGTGCTACAAAATAAAATTGGGGCCAATCAGATTCCTCCCTGATGGTTTTGTATGATGGATACATATCTGTACTTGGCAGCATTGAGGAGACTGTTCCCCAACTCCATTTGCAGAAATGTAGCCCTAATCATGCAACAAAACCTCAACCATTCTTCAGTGTTGAAGTCCGTTCATTCCTGTACCGCTCTCCAGCCATTTGGTGAACAAATTTTGACTCATCAGTCCAGAGCACCTACTGCCATTTTCTGTACCCCAGTTCCTGTGTTTTCCTGAATAGTTGAGCCAACAAAAAAAGAGTATCCGACCTGCTAAAGTAGGATCCAGAATAAGATAGCTTGGTATTCTGATTCTGCTTGTTATGTTAAATGGCACACATGTATCCTTCAAGGATTATCAAAAGAAGTCAGAGGTGAAAAATGTGGGTCCTACAGTGCTATTAAGATGCAATGACAGCTCTATTTGGTACCTTGGTACTACCACAAAGTAGTTAGCAAGTTTTCCAAAGACCAATTTGAGAAGGTCAAGATCGATGGTCAAGGATGTAGCTAAGACTTATATTTATAAAACCCTTCTTCTGCCCAATTTTAATCATCCTTTATATGTATTTTCTTTGTTTCTAACACTGTTTTTACAAAAATGCACCATTTTATATCACACATAGTATTTGTAGGCCAAATACTTAAAAGTACACGTATTAAAATGCAAACTTTCAACCATGTTGGAAATGATCATCTAGCACAAGCAAAGGCCATTTTACAAAAAAACCTTTGAAATAAATGTTAATCATATTGTTATATTAACATCCAAATCCCACAATGCATACACAATATGTAGTTTATGAGCTCTTCTCTTCCATACATTCAGGCAGCTTCTTTCAATTTGATTTAACACTGGCATGCATCTTTCATATAGAAGTTTTTGGGGAGAAATGCATTTCATAAAAAAAATTAAGCATTTAGACTGTTTTCAACGATCAAACATTTGATTGAACTTTGCATACATTTTCCGCTGATGTTAAATTAATGCATTATTTACAGACAGATAAATTATTGTTTTTAAAGGCACATACATTTGGGCGCTTTGCAAGCAAGCACAGAGACTGAATTTTTAATACCACTACTCTATGAAAGTAGCTATGGCAACATTAAACGTGGGAGTAGAAATAAGCATGTCACTTCGGAGCTTATTAAAATTATTTTAGGAGAAAACGTTGAAATATTTGAGTACTACACATTAGCTTCTTGTAATATAAGGGTCATTGCTGTGTTTTTCTTTCAGAGATTAGTCCATGAAATACATTGATTCCTGTTTTAGTTTGGCTGTTGTCTGACATCTGTCATTGTGTAGATGTGCATCAGCCTTGTAGACAATATGGGAGTGTAGAGAAGAGGAACCTAGTAGTCACCGAGGCCCTACAGAGCACAGAAAGGCTAATGAACAAATACATAACTGTTCCTTTTAAGCAGCTGCAAAGGCAAGACAAATATTATCAGGTATAAAATAGGTATGAATGGAAATAACGGTTAGCCCTACATGTGGTTATTTACTTTATCTATGGGCATTTGTTCATTCCAAGAAGAACATTCCAAGAAGAACAAGAAGATTTATAATAACCTGGAGAAATTGGATTATGACTTGTAGACTGAGTTCATTTCCTCGAAAAGTGAGGAGATGTAATTTCAATATACAAATACAATCAAGGTTAATACAAAGGTCCCTCAGTGGGACTTCTCATCCCAGTAGCTGTGCAAATGACAAGATGACATCCTTTGAGATAAATGGAAAGAAGGCTTAACCTTCAGCAGAGAAAATGAAATTTTCCAGGAAGTGAAGCCATAATAAGAAATTTACTAAAGTTGTGGGGCACATGATAACAGACACGATAGAATCCTGTTTAACAAACTGTGGTTCATATCTGTGGAGTCTCTAGAGTCAAAGACTACTGCCACCACCCGTGTCAAAAAATATTTATTAAAAAGGGCCGTGGAAGCAATACATAGGAGGAAGCTTATGAATATGATATTGTCTGTAGCAAGAGTGAGGCGATCATTCATTAATTCAAGGCCACCTCTAGGAACTGCTTGAATGGTCCAGTCTATAGTCTGCCATAAAGGAAAGCCCAGCCAAGCCGTTAAGGCTAGCATGTTTTCAAAAGCGATATTTCTACAGCTAGCTGTCTAAATGTTAAATGCATACTAATCTGTAGGTTTAAATGTACAACGTTATTATGGCTAATATTGATAGGATGTAAAGAATGAAGGCATTGGCTATTTGCTGCTGCTGTAATGCACGTAAGTTGGCTTCCTTAGTCAAACAAGCATCTTTTATGCAAGATGGGGACTACGGACAGTGAGGAGACCAAAGGAGATACTGTATATTGGAGATCCTTTTTCATCAAGAGCCTTTGGTCAAGAAGACGATTACAAAGATCTGTGTTAATATTTTGTAGTACAATGGCTGGTGTTTTTTTTTAATATCATTGCTATTAAGAAGAATAATTGAATATTTTTGATATACTTACATCTTTGTGTCCAGTTTTATACCATCTAGTCCCACCTTGCATGGGAGAGTTAGAGGTTTGTTTGTGCGTTGTCTGTGTGTAGGCTTATGGTTTTGTATCATTTGTTTGCCTAATTTGCAGATCGCACGCAATTTCACATCTGCAGCTAAATTATCTTTTAAATAGCCACTTTCCCTCAGCCTGTATATGCAATGAGGGAATTATAGGGTTATGCATTCAAATGTGTTGCACATATAGCTCACTAATGATACAGATGTGATTACTAATGTAAGAGCAACCACATATAATCCTTCAAACTACTGCATGGAAAGCAATATTCTAAGCACAGCTCAGAGATAATGTATTTACTGGTTTCTAAATACTAGCTTTAGGGTGTCGCTTTATGAGCCTCAAACGATAAAATTAAAAATATACATACTGAGCTGTTTAAATTGTTCTTGTGGAAAAAGAAATAGTTTATATAATGAAGACGTAGATGTCTGATTAATGGAATGGAAACTCAAAAGCACTCTTTCCTGTGACTGACATTCTAGGGCATACTAAAATATCTTCGATAAGTCCAAATAATACTCTGCCAAACAATTTTTATGATCCTTATTGAATGTGTGTATGTATGTATTTCCATTTCAGTTGTATGCTGTTGAATTGTCAGGACAGCAAATTGCACAGGTCTTATTTTGCAACACAAAATATCTTTTTGATATTTTTGAAAGCATTATTTGCTCAAGTATTTTAAATGTATCTTAATATATGAAAAGTGTCTCGCAACCTCTTGAGAAAGAGGTTCATATGTCTGAGTAACCAATGGTGCCAAAATAGAAAAACTTTGGGTATCACCAGGCCCAAGACCTAATGCCGCCTGGGGCGAAGTTTAAAATGCCGCGCCCCCCCCCCTGCCGACGCCGGGGGGG
>VKOC01000002.1:32574913-32585969 GCA_009364415.1 Spea multiplicata | reverse complement strand
TATATGTAGGCATATCTACAACTATGGGCCAATCGTCAAGAAACATGAAACTGGTTGAAATAGACCTAAACAATCAATTACTTTAAATAACATTAACTAAAATAGTGCTACATATGGGGGCTCTGTTGATAAATAGCACCTTAGCATAAGGTTTTTAAATAGGCTGGTAAACAGACGAACAAAATAAGGAAGTAACATTAGGTTTCATTGATCTCTGTGTGGGCGCTAATAGGTGTAAACGATCTCTAAGAAAACAAAATAACAAAGGACCTTAGTTGACTTGGATCACTAACTCACAATTATCTTCTTGTCGCCTACACTGCCACTGAAAGACTAATGACTCTAGCTAGAAACTAGACAAAGCTTTCCAAAATGTTTAACTGCTTTACCGGTAAAAGGTCCAAAACACATCAATGGTCACTATTGTAGAACCTCGTAGAAAACACTGTAAACGTTTCCTGCTTAATAAAGTGATGGGATTACTAACATCAGCCCGGTTTGTTTTGTAACCGTTTCATTTTCCCACCACTATTCTTGTCTCTCATGATGGTAATTTACCCTTTGAAATACCAGGATTCCTTATCCAACCAAAAAAACAGTTTCTTTTCCTTTCACATCCCACCTAATCTTTGCTGCAGTTAAAATTTCAGGACAGAGCTTTGGCTCTCAAAGTCAAAATTATGAATTTACTCATTTTGTATTCTGATTTAACACAATACCATTGTACAATGCTGCAGAATATTATGGCGCTATATGAAACAATGAATAAATAATAATAATAATCTCAGTCCCTCAACTTCATATATTTTTTACTGGATAACGGGAAGAATGTATTTAAACTTGGTGGACTATTTCTATTTTTGTTTTGTTTTGATCGTTTAACTTTTTATGCTGCTATACTGGACTTTTATCAGAAGAAGTTGTATTGGTAGAATTTGTTTCTTTAGATTTGCTTTGATTCAATTAATTTGTGAATGTTTATTTTCATTATTTTGATACATATAGATATACCAGATACTCGTCAATGTGCAAGATGTTCATGGCTGTACATGTTTTTGAGTGGTTGAGATTACCCAGTAATTATGATTTTATGTGCAATAATAAAATGAGTACCTATTTAACAATAAGAACAAGTGGAAAATTTCCTTTAAATAACTTTGTTTTCATATATTTGAAACCACACTTTTTTCATCCAAATATATCCAGGCTTTCATACTGATTTAGTATAGCTTAAACACTGATAACGATAAAAATAAGCCCTTTAAAAGCCCATGAAATAACAACACATTTAATTACAATGGGATGTGAAATTGATTCTCTAAACATAGTCGGATGCTTGTTCTTAACAACTTTTACAATGACTGCTCTTTTCAAAAGTGTCCATTATAGAGCAGCACTGATGCATAAACATGTGGGATCTTTATTCACAACATGTAAGAGTTACAATGTTGAAACACAGCAGGATGTGATTTCGACAACATTCTCACACAGCTTGTAAAATTGTTACCTGTGCTCAAATGTTGTAGCTGCTACACTTGATTCTATTTTGAAACTGAAAACATGGTGAATTATTGCATTTAGAGAAGTAGTGTTCTTATTTCCTCAGGCACTCTTAGGTGTGGAGATATTAAAAAATGACATTTCAATTGTTTAACTGTTCAATTTATGTCAGATGAAACTACGGCAGACATAATGCTGGAATCGGGTTCCCTGCTCACTGTCGCAATTAAAAAAAATAACCTACTGTCAGTTACAAATGTCAAAATAAAATTCCCAAAATATAAAAAAAGGAATTATACAGAATATAATTGGTACAAAATCAAAGCCCCTATTCATATAGTGAAAGGAAATCCCATACAGGACTATGTCATATTCACCTAATAGATTGATATAAGTTTGTGGAATTGAACAGATCCTAACCATAATATTGAATTTATGTTTGATGTATTTTTGTATTATGTATGAGTTTCTTGGTTTTAATCATGATTGCAACTGATGTGGATTTATAGTTATACAGAAGACAGAGTCATCCTTCATACCTAAAAGACTAGATCACTAAATGCTGCTGAAGTAAAGTCAAACTATGCATTATGCAGGGCCAGCTCAGCCCTTCTTGAAGCAAAAACTAACTGGTGTTGGCCCTTCATAATGCAGAGTGAAACTATGAGATCAGTAAGCTGCAATGTAAAGTTCTCCAGTAAACTCCCTGGCTCATGAATACACCCCTCATGATCTTGGTGTTACATGAATTAATCTATATTTTGTGTTTTTTGCCAAGGCAACATATTTCACACAAGTTGCAAGGACAACTGTGATTTTAGAATCACTATTTGCCTACAACATGCTATACATGACTACAGCTCTTTGATAGTCTAAGCCAGCAAAACTACTCTACAGAAAATATAGTACATGTGAACCAAAAGACAGCCAATCACACAACAAAGTTATTTAAATCACATGAATCAGTTTTACTAGACATGGGTTAATTTGTACAGTGAGTGTCCCACATCCTATGCTGGAAGGAATTCTGGATCATAAAACATAGGGTTAATGTGCTATTTTCCAGAGGTCCACATAAACAAAATGGATAATATAGCAAATGTATTTCTTCGTGTAATTAAGTGTGTAAAACACAGTTTTTTCACATCATGTTCTCTTTAAATCCTTAGAATATATGAAGTAGAAGAAGACATCTAAAGTGTTCCAAATCTAATGATTGTCCAAAAAAAGCTCATTAGAATTAATTCTGATAAATTGCCGGTATTTGCTCGGAGAATAGCAGCAGTTAATGTTCTATCAGTAACTGAGTTACCCTTCCACATAATGATAAATTGGCCACTGAACACCTGTAAGAGAAATGTACCACCCATTGGCCTTCGTCACCTAAGCTAAAATGTACTGTAAAAGACAATCAGAAAAATGTTTTCAGTGCTTATTAATGTATGCTGATGCCTGAATACAGGGGATAATCTGAAGAATGCTCAATGACGATGGTCTTTTAACAAAACAAAAAGATAAGTAAATTGTTTCGGTTCAAATCATTTCTATTGCATTTGTTTCAATCCTCTTATGATATTGGCTCAAGTACAGGCTACACATGGTTATAGGCAGCATCTTTATACACATCATTTTTAGAAAATCTGTGCTCTTCTTACCAGTGTGTCATAGTTTCCTTGAGGACAATTTTACATACTCCACATTTACCATATCCACATATGGGCAATTATGTGAATTACACAAGAAGTAAAGGGGTAAAGAGAAAGCCTTTGCTATTTATTTGGTAGACTATTCAATCTATGACGAAGCATATGGATATAGGGGGTATGTAGCAAGGTACGTCATAGGCTTTTAGAGACAGGATTAGTAAAGCATAGAGGAGAAGATCATAATGGTTAGCAAATCAAAACTTAGACCTTGGAGTTTAAATAGTAAAATAGTTTGGCAACTAAAATGTGCAGGGAAGCCATGAAATACCCCTGTAGGCCACTGTACAAAAGTACAGTGGCCTACAGGGTAGACCCTGTACAAAAGTATACAGAGATAATAATTGTACGTATAAAGAACACTTTATATGTATAGAGTTTGATTTGACTTTTAATATACTGAGGACATACCATTACTGAAAATGGAATACAATACAATTAAGATACAATGATATACCTCTTTCAATGTTGGTAAGTCTTGCAACCCTTGAAAATCTATTGGTTTGAGTAATTTGAGGTAAATTTAACATAGGATATGCTACCATTTATTAGAGTAGAAGATGGACTCAAGGTTACATGTCCTATTTATGTCCAAAAAGTGTAGTATTATTATTAATTATTATTAATTAATTGGTGTACTTTTTCACGATAAACAAATACAAGTGATAGGGAACAGTGATGTTACATTGGGGTTAACCTAAGCGAGAACACATTGTGTAAAGTAAAAAGCTAGATTTGGAGGCAAACTTTGCGAATGCCTGATCTTTTCAAAAAGATTTTACTGTTCAAAGGGAGATAACACACAGGAGTTCTGAAGCAGAACATTACCACTGAGAAATAAGATTAGAACAATTAATAAATGAAAGGCACTACCTGATAACACAAAAAATAATCCTATAGGGATGTATTTGCACATGCATCAAACAAGATTTTTTGTCTTATTTGCTGAATATCATCTCGGTTAATGTGTTATATTTTAAATACATAAAAAGCTAAGCATAATACAACAAGGGTGTGTTTTCTAAAAACCTTATAAATCCTTGTGATAATTTTAGCCTAAATAAAAGTTTACGCCAGTATTACATTATCAGTATTATTATTATTTTCACTAATAGTGAGAGATTACAAGTTTTCATCATTTTAATGACTGATACATAATAGTATTTTGTCTCTAAGCCAAGTAAACAATTGGAGAGATTTTATACACAACCAATAAATGACCTTTATTCAGCACTGTAAGTACCGCCAACGGTACAGTTTCATTTTGTTTATTCTCCAATACAGGTCCCTAATTTAATCCGAGAGGCATGAAAAAGACTGACGATTCTCATTCCAGGAGATCCTGAATACATGCGCTTCTGGGACTTCTAATAAGAAAATGAGTAATTTCATCAAATAAACCAAATCTACTTTTTAAACTTACAGTCAAAAGTTGTAGATTTTATTTTTGTTTATTTCGAAACTATGTCCATCTTTCCAGGTCACTTCACTGACATAATGATCTTACTTTGACATTAGTCCAAAAGACAGCACTAACAATCACAGGTAAGATAAAGAACCCCCATGTTGTTTAGTGAGATCTATAGAATTGGAAACCTTTACAAAACAGCAGGCAGAGAGAGAACTGTATTCCCAACAAAAACATTTGGCAAACAACAGTGAAACTTTCATTAAGTATCCATGTAAAAGCACAAATACATTTTATATAGCTTTTCTTGAAAAACACATACTTGGAGTTCACAAGTAGAAAATAAATTAACAATATTTATCTTCTGTTGCATTCTTTGCAACACAATTTAATTGTTTACGCATTATGTTGTCCCAATTTCAACTTATTTTCTTAATTAAAAAGAAACATTTACCATAGTTTTTCCAACCTGTATTACCATACCGAGTAAAATATGACATAATAAATGCAATACATCCTACGTAACACTTTGAAAAATCAAACAAAATGTATAATCTTAGTAAAAGCCATTTCTTAAATCCCCAATTCTGGAAAGTACATGGATATTTAGAATGTGTAACAGTACATATACTTTATTTTGAGAGGGCCAGTAGCGTACCTAGTGGGGGGGTGCCGCTCGTCAGGGGGGTGACACGGGCTAGGGTAACCACATGTCCCGGATCCCCGGCAGCCTCATCACTTTATTTTTTTCTGCTGTACCACCTTCAATGTCTGCGCCAGTATATAACGATAGACGTTATGCAGTTTTAAAGTGTTTGGAGGGGGGTGCCACATACAGGACCGCCCCAGGTGCCAAATACTCTAGGTACGCCCCTGTAGAGGGCCCTAACTTGAACAAGAGCATGACAAATTTAATGTTTGAAATGTTAAAGCTAATTCCAAAAAACACAACAGAACATATTGCAAGTGAAGAAATACCTAAGTATGTAAGATATCATCAGAGTGTTTACTTCTTATACCTGCTGGTCATAGAACCTCCCAATATTTCAAATGGCCAAGTAAGACCTATGGATTATTTATCTGAACATAACATTTAGTGTACTAAATTCTTGTTGGGTGCCTTTCCTCACTGATAAGATGCACCCACCCTTCTGTATATCACATTTATAATAATAGCATTAGAAATAACATTCCTAGGTGTTGAATGAAATAATTATTTAGTGATGTCAATTAGCTCAACTCATATTTTCTCAGGTAATGTTTAATTGTAGCCTGTGGTGATACAATAAAAATGGAACATTGATAGGTCTTTGTTGCCAAGGTAACTAAGGAAGTCTAAAATTTATCTGTGTCTTCATGTGAAGAAATCTTATTAGACAAGAATAAAATTATGGAACGTTCTAGGTTACTCAACCAACCAATGTATCAATGTGGAAGAGCTTGTAAAACTCTCCACCTTGAACATCAAAAGTATATATTCTTAAAATGATATACTGTATATTATCGAATTAACATAAAACAGCAGTATTCTCCTTAAAATATTCTTCTTGTAATTCTATAATTGGAAGTGACTTTATAGCTCCCTTATGCTTTCCACCGAAGTGTTTGAAGCCAAACAGCATCAGACACTTCCATATGCTGCTCTTACTGAGAGTAAGAAAGATTTTGTTCTTCAAACTTAATATGCTGTGACAACATGTTTTTGAAATCTTTTTATAATTATACTCTCATACTGTGAATAAATAGTTTGAAACACTGCAGGAGAGGTACTTTCTAAACCAGCCTTAAGATACTCAATTATACATTAAAGCGGTGAGCAACTCAATGGCATTGGTCAGATTAAATACATTGTAAACTGGAACAACAAGGTGAAGTGACTATACCTTGTTATTCCAGAGAGCAAGCTATATGTTACCCTGCATATCACAAATGTAAGCATCTAAATGTAAAGGAAAATGTTAATTAAATGTAAATTATATCATATGATCTAGTCATATCTGGGATAATCCCAGGTCTGTCAGCCCAGATCTACCCCTCTTCTTGTAGTGTGACTTTGCTAAGACATGGAACCAGTCACATGAAGGGTGGGCCAAGATAGATTTAAGAGGGCAGGTAGTGTGGAGAAGGCTATTGTGGGCAAGAGGGAGCGGGCAGAACCCTCGGCATGACCAAACACCACTTCTCTGTCTGGAGACTAAAGAAACTGACTCAGTGAAGCAGTACTTCATGGGGCTCATGACAGAAACAAAAAATAACAGGTTATTAACCACTGGGATACAGAATGAACACGGGTATAAGCTGTGTGTAGTAACATTTCTGAGACAAGTCATGGTTTGTTCTTTAAGAATATCAGGCATATCATCTACAAAGTTGTCTCGCTCCTATAGCTATAGGTCTGGACTAAAGAAGAGAATTTGGTCACACTCTATGTTTACATCCAATGTAATGGCAATTATTATTAACAAAGAACGTCATAAGGGTCTCTTCTTGTATTTATACCAGGGATCTCTATTGGTGGTATATATACGCATAATAACAAAATTACCCAGATGTGTAATCTGTACAGATTAAAAATGGTCAGGAACTATAAAACTTGTAACAGTGATCCCAAGCATAGCAGACTGTAACCACCAAAAGGCCCTGTGGTCACTGGTATTCCTGTCTCAAACTAGGCATGTCTGAACCAGCTTGCCCCACACAAGGGATTAAACCTGTCCATTCGCAAAGACTCCCTCCTATCCCGGTACCCACAGTCACGAATCAAGGAGCACATAAGTACAATACAGAAACTGTTAAGAAGCCTTTTCAGCTTCTAATGCAGTGTCCCAATCAGTACCTGTTTATTATCACACAACAGCAAACATTATTAATGACACAACATTTTACATGATTCAATATGTATTTCTGGGAAGGTTATGGAATTTGACAATAGGTGAAGAAATTATGTTTCTAATGCCGCTTTTAGTGTTAAAATTCAGCAGTTGTGGAATAGCACCTTTAATTACTGATACATTGGCATGGTTAAAATTGGTTATTACAAATATCATATAAAACGGCCTATGTATGCTTAGATATAGATTACTATACATATATATATATATATTATATATACGTAATAATACGATCATCTCGTACTAACCATTCAATGTTCTTTTGAGCAACCTTCACTCCTGTGTTCCAATGGCACGTTGTGCTAGATATCCAATTAAAAGGCTAATTGATCACTAGACAACCCTTTTTCCAATTATGTTTAGCACATAAAACATGTCCTTGTGTATATATATATATATATATATAATGAAGTCCTTTTTAAAGGTCTTTAAAGGTCTGACTTGTCTCTGACATAATTTAAATAATTTAAACACAGGGTGCATTCAGGTTTTCTCTTTGTTTTTGCTGTAACAAATTGATTTTTTGTGATCAAAGTACAATCCTGCTTTTAATCTCATGAAGATTTAAATCTCACAAAGAAAAATGAAAACTAAGAAGATTTAGTTTAATCCATGTTCTATATAGGGTCACAGGTGCATTAAACGCTGTAAGCTCACAAGAGCAGGACCCTCTTCTCCATTGTACCGGTTTGTTATTGTGTTTTAAATTATTTGTACTGACTTTGATTGTAACAATGTAACAGAATCCAAGAGTGCTACATAAATACATTTAATGTAATGTAAACACTGTCAAATCCAACAACTTCAGAACAGAATCTTCTACCCAAGTAATGGTATTAAAACACGCCAAAATGCGTGAATTGGTCCTGTACAGTACAACTCCCACTTACACAAGGGAGAAATATGGGCAATATTTTAGAATTCCATGCTATTTCACAGTTCAGTAAGTCTGAAACTATTAGCAAAAGTACATTATTTGAATACATTGCTGATAATGTCATTTAAAAATGTATTTTAATGAAAGCTTGTGTATTTTAATGAAAGTGATGTGCCCAGATGTCACTGTTTTTAGGGAAGCATAGCATTTGCTGGCAGTTCCATTTCCTTACAAACCCTTTCAGTAAAATTGAGGCTTTTGTCCTCAAAATGTGGTCTTTTGATTTAAATACCTTAACACAGTGTTGGATAGTAGCTGAGGATGTCTGCGCGCATCACACAGATGTCTACCAGTTGGCAGAGAGAAGGATTCAGGCCCCCTGCAGCGCTGCGGAGGATCTTGATCTTAGTCGTGTAGTCAGACCTCTATTTCAGGTCCGGTTATAAGACAACCTCGAATATAAGACGAGGGGTATTTTTCAGCGCACTGGCTCTGAAAAAAACCTCATCTTATAATCGAGCAAATACGTTATATACATATATATCATTATGATGGGCAACATCCTCACCAATGTATTTAATTGAATACCCTTGAATATAAAATTATTCAATTATGACAGAATAGATAGGGCACTGGTGATTATATAACATACTGTGGAATCAATTTGTTCCCAGATTCTACATGGTTATATTCATAGGCAAGACTTAGTATCAGTTTACTAGGAACTGGATTTTAAACCACCATTTGGCCAACTGGACTAACTGAAGTTTCAGAATGGATTTCAAAATTGTACATTGATAATTAGGGTAGCTAAAGTGTAAGGTATTTTACAAGGATCTTCTGTTGCCACATAATTGTTTATAATGGTTTAACAGTCTATTATTATTATCTTTTATTTATATAACACCAACAATGTATGCAACGCTTCTTATAATACATATATTGAAGGGTAATAACGAGACCAGAATAGACAGAGCCATTAGGTAATGAGGGCTCTGCTTGCAAGCTTACAGCCATATGAAATAAACTAAGAGAAGTCCCAAAAATAGGAACAATCACAAGAATTTATAGTATGTTTTTGCAGATCTAATTGTAAAATCGACACGTAATCGAGCAATTAGCATTGTGCCTTACACAGCCACACATTGTGTATTATCTAGGAAACCTATTTGCAGCCCTAGATTACTGGATTTAGGTACCGATAATGTAGACAGAAGCATCATACTCCTATGTGGACACTTTTACTATTCATTATATGCTTGATAAAAAATCATGCAACTATTACACGTTAAATATCTGGCCTATTTTTAATTTAATTAGTTTTAGCAAATTGTTTTACGTCTTTTAAAATTACTTTAACTAAGGACATGCGTATAAACAAATTGAAATGTAGCTTTTTGATATGGGATATTTTCATGAAATCTATTATAAAATAAACTAAGGATTCCCATGATTAACCATGTTAAGTCTATAATACATGTGGATTTAGGATGGTATCAGCTACACCAGGTTTTTGTTAATGTTTTTTACACAATGCCAAAAATATACATGTATTTAGTGGCTTAAAGGATATTACCATATGGGAAAGCACTGCTTTGTAAGACAATAATATAAATTATACATTCATCTTATTTTTCTTATGTATGTAGAAAGGTCTAGTTAAAGGTGAACAAAAGTGGATACAGCAATAAGTAAAAAAAAGTGGCTATTCCAGCTCAAATCAATACACTTGCATTCCCTCGACTCTCTGACCATAATCCTTCATCATCAGCTCATTACAGACTACAAATGGAAGCTGTTTGTGCAAACACAAATTCCGCACTTGAAGATCTTGAAGATCTATTAGGAAGCCTTTCAGAAATGGGTACACCTTAGTGTTAAGGTGGTTGAACTTTAACCCCTTAATGACAAAGCCCGTACATGTACGGGCTCAAAATGCATTGTTTTCAATGGGTTTAGGGACCGCCCATTGTCCTTAAGGGGTTAATAGGAAGCAAACAAGCATTGTTTTCACTTCCACATCATGGCATTGAGGGTTTCCATCTGATAAAAGTATAAATTAGTCTAGGTTGTGCTACAAAACTATTAAAATTATATATATATATATATATATAAGTTATATATATTTACAGATAAATACACAGTATATACACATATTAAACATACATACTGTAATATTTTTTATGTTAAAAGTATACTTCTAACATATTATAAATCAATGCATAAATCATCATATAGACTGTAGGTTCATAGGCACGAAAAACTTACACATATTGATTTGGTCCTGGAGAATTGGGGGAAAAAAATCTACAAGTACAGGACACAGAGAGAAATGTGGAACATACAAGACAATAAGCACATATATAACCATTTTCACTCACTCTTCTATTTGGTTTAAGCAAAATCTTGACACTGTGTTTTTTGTATACTTAGGAACACTTGAGTTTAACAGTGACGTATTTTGTTTTGTATGTTTGCTTGTTTATTTTACAAGTGTGTGACAGTCACAAGATTGTAACATTATAGCGGTTTATTTTGGTGGCTATTTGTTTTTTGTACTCCTTTTTAGACTGTTCTATTCATGTCCAGTAAGGAAGCAAAAAAAGGGGCAGACGTTTTTTTTTTTTAAAGAAATAATAAAAGGATGACGCTTTTACTAAACTGTAGAAAACAATAA
>VKOC01000002.1:32534337-32563249 GCA_009364415.1 Spea multiplicata | reverse complement strand
AGGTGATAATTGTTAACCTTGTTTGCATGTGCCTACCCAGAATCCCTTGTGGTTGTGAAAGCACTATGAGATTTCTGAGGGAAAAACAAGCCTTCTGGCTTGTCTGGTGTGTGTAGATGAGTGTTTAATAATACTTCTACTACTACTTAAAAATTTAAGTGGAAGGGTTTCCATCACCTTTTACCCACCATAACTTATGTAATGGTAGTTTCACATGTAAACTACAAACAAGAAATAAGCACTTATGGAGTGCTTATTTCTTGTTTATAGTTTATATAAATACACTTATATTATATGTCCTTATATACCACATATACTCTAACTTGTGGCAAAATCCAGGAAATCTGATGAATAGTAGTGCCACCTACTGGCTAGCTGTGACAGTTCCGCTATAACATCAAACTGAATAGAGCATTTGTGATGGCTTGAGGATAGTTTCTAGGCAACTGGGACTTTTTATTCTAGTGGTTTACAGATGATTTGACAAATATGTTCTACAGAATATCATCGGAATTTTATTATGGTTTAGTGAATTTTCTTTATTGTGGGTCTCCTATAGTGATGTAGCAATCTAATCATACAGACACATAATTTTACAGAGCAAACAAGGTAACAGCTGCCCAATGAAAGGACGTATTGTTTTATGCGTTTTGGTCTGGGGAGGGGTTCATGTCCTATGTGTCATTATCTTTTAGTTGCTTACTGAAGTGTAGCCCCATTACCCATATGAATGAAGGCATTTGCATGCTAACTATAAGTACAGCCTTAATTATAGAGAGGTGTCTAAGTATACAGTAGAATTTAGGCTTATGTGAATACAATTTGATATTGTTGATGGCCGACTGCTTCCACAGCTCTCCTGTTGGGGAAGGGGAGATGCTGCAGGGAGAAGAATCATCTGCCCTTAAAATTAACATCTTACAAATAGCTAACTTGGTCTATCTGAATGTTCTTTATTTGTGTTTAAATGTTTATTTTGCTAAAAACAAAAGAAAAAAAACATCCTATTCCAAGCGGTTATATAAAATTAAGCACAATCCCTGTTAGTGCAGCAGTGACAATATGACCTGTAACCAAAAAAAGATTCTTTTGACCCTAAGAAGAAACCTTCAGATGATACAAAGTGGAAAGAAAGGGAGGAGGGCATTGAATTAAAAGAGAACGAAGTCACTAAAACAGTGGCAGCTGATCTATGAAACCGTAGTGTCGTTGAAGTGACTGCACTTCTACATGCGCTCATCAGCACATTAACACATAGGCACGTATATTCCACGTCCACATTTGCATTTATAGTGCTGAGTCTACATATCTTCCTTGACCTATTTTTAATTTGTTGTGGAGCTTGAGTAAAGGTTAATGTATAGTATAAGATAAGGATCAACTTCACATTGTGTTCAACCACAACTCTAGCCCAAGTAACTATGCTATTCATGTAAGTCTTCATTTCAAATGCAAATACATTTCTTCTCCCAATGTTGATTTAAAATTGGTATTTTCTCTAGTAAGATCAGGGTTATCACATGTACTGAATAGTGCCCAGCTGAATAGTGCCCAGCTTTGGCCTGACCTGAGTGTGAGTGGAGCAGGCAGCTGGAGAGGGTGACTACCCCTATAGCATCCAAAGGTAACGGTGTGGGCTAAATGGATCTCAAAGAGAGAGGAGAGGGCTTTGCTTACCAGAAAGGAGAGAGTGGTCCACTGAGTCAGGATAAGGGGGCTCTGCCCCAGAAGACAGGAATAGGGAATGTGTCTTTTATGAGGCTACACCCCCACGGAAGCCACACCCCTGTTCCCGAATCACACTAAATATGGCCCCCTTAGTAACGTAAGTGACACAAGAGAGATGTACATGTAAATTAAAATTTTGTTTCTCGTCAAAATGTTCTAAATTTAAGATTTAGATTTACTTGTCAAAAATCCCAATTCGAGACATTCTAATAGTAATATCATATTTCCATTTTCGTCTGTTCTGTTCCATCAATAAAATAACAGACAGATATTATTATTAATAGTGGTCTCTTTCCAAGCAGGAAAATAAATCCCATGCATGAACATGGCAAATGTCTGTTTTATTTATAGCAATTGGAGTTCACGTTACAATGATGGAAATTCTACATCTGGAATCCCCAATCCATATAGCTCTTAAATACAATCAACAAAATAATTGGTCAAACACAAATACATCTCCAATATCCTGGCCCCTTGGAGTACTTCCGCAAAAAAAGAAGAGCCACGGCATCCACTACAAGAACAGGCTCTCCCCGTTCCTCCAATCGGGCAGAGGGTGTGCGCGGAGGCTCCGCCTTTTTGCCAAAGTACCTAGATAACTGAGCTGAGACCACGGAGATGGGGATGAGAGGGTGGTAGATACGTTTAACAGCCTCTCAGCAGATGTAGTAGATACTAGTGTAATAAGCATCCATAGTATAGGCATATGACTATCCTGAATGTAAGACAAGACCAAGGACAGTTTAAGGTCTTTATATCACGAAACGTCTTTATATCAGGAAAAATGGGGAGACTAGATGGTCTGAATGGTTGTCTGTCATCAAATTCTATGTTTCTTCTCTTTAGACAGGCTAGTGGGGTTTGGACATGCTTCCCCCCACACACATCGGCAGAGGAGGTAGGGAAATATTAAGAGACAGTGTGAGACAGTTAGTAGGAATGTGATTAAGGGTGAGTGACAAGCCCTTAGCTTTAATTAGCTGTGGGGTGGTGCCATGAGGTCTGAATAAAAGATGACCTTGATTATAAGACAAGGTCGTTTTTTCAGATGTTTTTTTTCTGAAAAAAAAACAACAAATCTTATAATATTGTAAATGTTGTAGATTGCATAGCTACATAAGGAAAACAAAATGACATGACTACTGTCCAGTATATTAAGCACCCTTTACCCCCACTCTTTTTAAACCTCATAGAAAAAAGAAAGAAAGGACAATGGAAGTTTTGTTTAGCAGGGTCATGATAGATCGACAACCTGGTTTCTTCTACAGGCAAGAGTGGCAATTTAGTGGTATTACTCCCCTTCATTACATGTCATATTGAATGAATGGAGGTAATCAATGGATTTGCTTCTGTTGCATCATGCCTTCCAAAAACAAAAGTGAAAAAAACAGTCCAGAATAAAAGGCTGAGCAAGACTGGGTCTTGTGACCATTTCATACATTAATAACTAATTTCCAGGAGGCTGTAGTAAGATTAAACAAGGTAGAACAGGGTCAAATACATCAAACAAATTGAATAATCAGTAGATTTGCCCACACAGTGATAGTATGTATCTAACGGTAGCTCCAAGCCATAGATATGACAAATACATTATTTATGTAAAACGCTACACCACAAAGTATTAAAAAGGGAACTTCTATTTGTTCTAAAGATATGACCTAAACATAAATGTATCAAAATAAAACATTTTACGGGATTATTTATACATCATAACACACACCATAGATCCAATTGAACAAAATATTTTAAAAGCTCTATGAGATCTTTAATAATAAAAAATAATGATACCGATGTCAAGTGAAATCATATAGTCATGATTTGTGCACATACCCTAGTGTGCATGTTTAAAGTATATCTATCAATTTTATTTTGAAATAAAAAATTCCATTGTATAACATTTCCAGAAATATCAATGAGATGTTTTTTTCTCCATTTATTTTCGGTGTTTTATTTTAGGAATCGTGTACAAAAAAATAAAATAAAAAATAAATCAACAGTCATGGCTTAAAAATGCACATTTTTAGATGCCGGCAAAATAAGCAATATAATATGCTATTATGGTAATGAAAAATAATTGACTTACTAAATTAAATAGAATAAGTAGAAGCATCTTAACTGGTGATCTGCAAAACTGGGCAAGAAATTAAAATCTGTTTTTGTTTTTGAATGCGTAGATGGTATATTACCAGCTAACGAAGTAACCCACCAGATTATTATGGTACAATAACTAAATGAGAGCAAATAAAACTCATACCTAAGCTATATTTTCCAAGACATACTTTATTAAGTAGAGGGATAATTCTAATATCAGTTATATGGAGAGAACTATTATAAGAACAATCAAAAAACACAGATGCTGCAAAGACTTCCATTTCTATTATTATATCAGCAAGGTCCATGTTTTAATCCAAATTAAACTGGAAGTCTAGCAGTGAACCCTGTCCATCACCACCAGATAGACTTGTGAAATACGCCCTACTAGCAAAGAGGTTAATGAATAGACCTCATGGGCCCTTTTGATAAAGTGGATGGTAAGATAAAGCATGATTAATGATGTGGCACTTAAAATCCGAGGTGAACATGTGAATATTATCTAAATTCAAAGCAATAACCATTTTCTGCCTTGTACATTAGAAAGATATATATATATATATATATATATACATACATACACATATCTATACAGCACAGTGTTATTCTGTTACATTGTTAAAAATGTGGTTTTATCACCATAGCAACCACTGAAACAGTCAAATAATGGGAGCATTTATCTGGTTGTTATGGCGACAGGAACACTTATTTTTTTTTATTTTTTGGAATACCATTGTAAATGATCAACTTTCCTATCTTGATACTTGGGTATATCTTCAGTGATACATACCTACATTATTTATTATCAAATATTAGGAAGAACCGACTGATTCTGGCTTACATGCAACAGTTAACATGTGCACTAGCAAGAAGACAATGTGTCTTGGGGGGGGAGCTCACAATAGATAAGATTAATACCTACATGCACTTGCAAGGAGAAAAAAATGAGCCACTCTGCTTTTTTTAAGCATGAAAGTGAATATATTGGCTGGAGTTTCCCTTTAATGAAAAACCTTAAAAGACTGGAAGAGGAAAGAAATTTCCTGGATCGGTAGAATAAATACTATTAAATCATATATCCTTCCTAAATGGACATATTTATTTCAGATGTTACCAGTTCAAGTCCCTAAATTTTGGTTATGTATGATTCAGACAGCTTTTAATAAATTTATCTGGCAAAATAAAAAACCTAGAATAAGTTTAAAACTCCTCTCTAAGAAAACTAGAGAAGGAGGGCTCGGAATTCCAAATATTGTGGAATATCATGATGCATGTATGATAGCCCATGTAATGTCCTCACAGACAAAGGAAGCCAGAGATGAAATATGGTATCAAATTGAAGGGAAAATGATAGGCCAGAGAGATATTGCATCCCTACCCTGGATTATAAGATCCAGTAGCAGGGAAAAAACTTGGGTGAAGAGATCTCTAGTTCTAGAAAGCATACTAGAAGTATGGGATAGGACAAAAAAAAAACTAGGCCTACACAATACGATAGGGAATTTTCTTCCCTTAGATGTAATTCCAGGCAATATAGATAATTTAAACTTAAATCTATGGAAACAAGCAGGTATCCACACTGTTCAAGATCTATGCCGAGATAATGAACTTAAATCCTTTCCCCAGATACAGGAGGAATTCTTTATACCTCCCAAAGAGATATTTTCATATTTAAGAATAAAGGGTTTTATCTCAAAATGTAACTTACTCTATAAAGGAGAAGAATTAGAACAACTTAAAAAATTGTACAGTATGAGGAACACTAAAGGTATGATTTCGAGATGTTTAACCCTTATCAGATCCCACCAAAATTACACGCAGATCCCGGCAATTAAGTTATGGGAAAGGGACTTAAGGAGGACTATACCTTGGGAATCTTGGTTGGACTCGCTACGGCGGGTCAACAAAGCTATTCGCTGTCTGAATATTAGGGAAAATTTCTATAAGGTTGGTTATAGATGGTATTATGTTCCTACTAAGTTAGCAAAAATGTATGGAAAAACAGAAGCAACATGTTGGAGATGTGGATCCGATAATGGGGATTATATACACACCTGGTGGTCATGTCCCCAAATACAAGACCTCTGGAGAAGTGTTTTTGACCATACTGAGGGAATGATTGGAATTAAGCTGCCCTTTACCCCAGATTTTGCCCTTTTACATCTGGATTGCCCATCAGGCCCAAAGACAGATATATATTTAATAATTCACATACTTCTATCCACTAAGACACTTATAGCTAAATATTGGAAAACTAATAAGGTTCCCCAGTGGCCAGAGATAAGATTACGTTCATTATACCATTGTAAAATGGAATTGGGCATAACAAAATCAGTTGGCTATAGCATAAATAAGTATATAAAATGGGAGAAACGAATACAGCTCCTGGAAACTGTGCAATAGGAGATACATTGCTTCCCTATATCTGTTGCATCCCGAATCGGCGGTTTATCTGTGTTTTTTTTATTTATTTATTTTTTTTGTTTGTTTATTGTCAAAATGTTTTTTATGTATGGAAAATTAAATAAAATTTTGATATGAAAAAAAAAACTTTCCTATCTTGATACTTGGGTATATCTTCAGTGATACATACCTGCATTATTTATTATCAAATATTAGGAAGAACCGACTGATTCTGGCTTACATGCAACAGTTAACATGTGCACTAGCAAGAAGACAATGTGTCTTGGGGGGGGAGCTCACAATAGATAAGATTAATACCTACATGCACTTGCAAGGAGAAAAAAATGAGCCACTCTGCTTTTTTTAAGCATGAAAGTGAATATATTGGCTGGAGTTTCCCTTTAATGAAAAACAGGTAGATGAAGTCTTTTGGCCCATGACCCTCAGCAAGTACGACGATGAGGGTTATTGGAGCTATAAGTGGGTACACCAATGATGCAAAAAGAGTGGCATGATTGTAAAAAATATATACTTTACATCTAGATTGTGTTTCTTTGGTATAATCATATAAATTTACTAAGGAGGGTTTTAAGAAAACATATATATATATATATATATATTTTTTTAATTACACTCATAGAAGAAAAACAAAATATTTTTGAGACAAATATATTGAAGTACATAAAATAATATTAATTAACTACAGTATATATTTTTGAAGTTGTAAAGGAAAGGAACTAAAAATGACTGGGCAGTGGGAGAAGCACAGAGCATCAAGTTAGTATTCTGTATATTTTTATAATTTAACCAGTGGACAGTTTAAATACATCGACACTGTATTTGATCTCTTTAGATCTGCAGATTTCATTACAAGTACATCAGAGCTCAGTGGAACCATTCGACTTGCTATATCACATAACATCGGGTTACGGATAGCACTGATGCTACAATTGTGTCTTCTCCCCTGGATAGCCGTTTCCCTATGTTTGTTGAGTATGTTAGGTCCACCAGATTTTCTATGTTGGATATCAATGTCATTAGTTAAAATTGGAACCATCAGGGGATACTGGTTTTATAAGGAAAAACTGATTGACTATTGCTCTATGAAACCAGTTCCATCCAGAAAACCAAATATTTGTTTAAAGTATACTTAGTTTTGACAAATTATTACGATTAGCTACAAAATTGGATCATCATGTATAAACACACAATACATCTCTCATAGAAATAGCTACACTGACATAACACAGATCAACAGCAGCAATATCTGTATATTCATTTGACTTATTTCTGTTTCTCTCCAGTCCGATTTTGCCTGAAGAAAAGTAATCACAGCATATTGTTCTTGATTCTTCTTGGCATGATTACAAGTAAAACACAATTCAAGCGGCACAGTAAAATTGATCAATGTGAGAGGTTATTGACTATCCTATTGTAATCACCTAACAAATCGGTAAAAGATACGTATTGAATACAGCTGGGAGGGAAAAATAATAGATAAATCATCCTTTGTAATGTTGTGTGAATGTCATATATAGTATATGCTCCACAATTTGTCCCTGGCATTTTTTTGATTGGCAGAATATATAATCTATATAGAGCTATAATTGTTTAGGTGTATTGTTAGAATCACATGGCTTTACATGACTTTAATTTTTGATCTTTAAATGAATGCCATCAATAACAAAATTCCCATTAATGAAAAATGCATTTTTCAAGGTTTGTAGGAAATCTGTTGCATGGAATGAGAGCTGGAGAATGGAGGAAGGTCACAGAAGCTGTGTGTGGTTGAGCGTTGTGCAGCCGAAGTGAGATTCAATTTCTGTCTTGCTTATCTCCCATTGGCTGCACAAGAATCTATACAGCCAATCGATGTTCCAGGTGGTGTGCACGCATGTGACAAACGTGGATGCACGTTTACCATAGCAACTGGCAGTATTTCTGCTTTTGACATGAGAAGGTGGCTACACAGACTGAAAGAACTGGAGACACTTAATGAAAACTATTTATCTAAATCTGTGTTTGTGTGTGTGTATGCATCGGGATATAAATCTATTATTGATATTCGGATATGCAAGTATAAATACAGACAGCAGATTCCTAGTAAAAAATCTCGGCAAGATTTACAAGTGTATGTGTCAGTATATAGACTTATATATATATATATAGACTTATATTTATATATATATATATAGAGAGAGAGAGAGAGATGAAGAATACTTGAGTTTATTTAAAACATTTGAATCAATAAAATGTAAATGGTAAAAACTGGGGCTATGTTGCTGCTCCACTTAACCAAATAGATCACACTAAACGTATACTCATGGGTCATTTCCCCACGCTGCAAAAGCCATTATTGATTATTAATGCCCTTTCACTTTGGTGTCCATTAACAATTGGTATTGGCTATTATACAGCTGTTAATTAAGCACACCGTTGAGCACACCTCAATAATTTTCTAAATAAGCTTCGACACCATTTGTTTTATTAGATTCATGTTGCACATAGGCAGTGTTAGAACACATATGATGGGGGTATAGGTCCAGACAGAAGGCACTCATGCCGAAGCGTTACAAAATGTAAAGTGTATATTGGGTGCAAAGTCTCCAGTCTATAAGCCCATTTCTATTCGTTCACATATTTTAAGTTGTGTGAACCTTCACGGGCTGTCAAGTGCAAATACTGTCAAAGATAGATGAGCCTAAAAAAATCATTCAAAATTAATTTTCTGTTAAATTGATGTGCATTTTTGTGACCTATATGTTACTTATGAATAATTGTATTAATAGTTTTTTCATTTGACTTTGAATGGAATGGAACCATGTATCATTTTGGATCCCAAACATTATACACACCAAGATCAAAACAAAAAGAAATGGATTGGAATGTTAATTCTGATTTCAAAAAACAAATATTAATAGATACACTCTATAAGATGTTTTAGAATCTGTAAGGTTTAAGATCATAAATTTCCACTGATTCAACATGTCCTGTTATAACGCTTCAAAATGAATACATAATATATATATTATATATAATATTATATATATATATATATATATATATATATACCAACACAATATTCATCAAAAATTCAATATGTTCTACTATGGAATCACACACACACTATGCACCTTGACCTCTGCAGAAGAATAAGCTTCCTGGCTATTATGCAATAAATCTATATTATTTTATCTATAAATGTTACCTTATAAAGACATATTACTTTATATATAGTGCACATGCAATGAAAATGAATATGTTTTAGGATGTCACTTATGTAAGAATAATAAAAAATAGGCATTGAGATGGCAAACTATATTTATTCCTTATATAGGTTACAGGAATAATTCTTGTTTAAAGGAGGAGTGTATCATTGATAGCTAGGAACCTAGAATTAGACAGCAGATAAAAACCATTTGGTCCATCTAGTCTGTCCATTTTTCCTGATGTAAAGACATTAATCAGTCCTTGGTCTTGTCTTAGGTTCAGGAGTTTTCTTGCGATTTTATATGGAGTTTGGCAGCCGTGTGAAATCTTTGTATTTATAATCTTAAAGACATTTCTTACAAATATATAATTTATATGTTAGAAATGTATGCAGTCTACAGCACAAATGTTAATGAGGATACGATACAGTACTTCCAATTTTACTCTATAAGAAGAAGTGTCAAAGAAAGAATTTTTTTATTATTATGAATGGCATAAGCTTTATGATGAAGGTCAACCTTTGTTTCCTTTCATCTGGAGCTGTTGCCAATGTTTTCCTTTTTGAAAATGTAATATGTTAATGAAATCATCGTGTGCACTCATTATGTAATCAGACATTCAGTGGTTCTCACATGCCCAGCATTTTCATTCCTGGATGCTGTTTTTTTTTTATTTATGTTTATCAGGGGAACCTTTCTAATCTCATCACCTATGTGACCCGTATCACCAAGAAGGACCTTTCAAAGGATGTATGTTCCACATTTTTTTTAAAAAAAATCACGAGAAAATACATTATCAATGTTTACACATGTTGTTTTGCAGCTTTGCATGATGCAAAGCCTTTGTTTAATTTTTCAAATGTAGCGCTACCTGCATGTACTAAAATATTTAATTGTGAATGTGTTATTTTTAATGAATGCAAATCCTGATTGATTGTCAAAGAAAACAGGCTGCTTCCACTGTCTCTGTAACTTTGCCTCAGTATAATAGGCACACAAGACATATGATTAACAAAGAGCTCGGTGATGGCAATAAATGAAGAAAATACAATTTTTTTTGTTAGTTGCAATATTTGACATACAGCAACAAATCCTAATGTGATCTTTAAGAAATAATGGCAATTATTATAAATAGATTGATATTAGTAAAGGTTTTTTTTAAAACTTCTACAGATCAAAAAATGTTTGGGCTTTAATATATATATATAATATTATCATTTATAATAATATTAGTATAATAATGTTGTTGGGAGTAGTTAGTAGATGTTTTCCTTATAGTGGTTTGGTTTCTATTCGCATAGACATATGGCAAAAGTATTTATGATCTCTGTTACTTCCAAACGCTTGACTGTGTTCATCATGCTGGTAGGTTTGGTAATTTAATATTTACAAGTGTTTCCTGCAATGTACAGGATAGTTAAAAATAAATAAATAAATAAATAAACATGTAATTCATGCACGTAATGCAATTAATTAAGAAAACAAAGTTGTTGGTTTGTAAAAATGTTTTCATATTTTTAAGAACGTAATATAGTGGGATTTTAGGACCTTTCTATCTCGCCCGTGAATCCTTTTATTAAATTGTCATCTTGGTCGCTATCGGAAGTTCCTGCTCTCAACAGAGACTCTTTAAGGAGCTGGAATTAACCCTATGCATGTGAGCTTCCAATACCATGAAACGGTTAATCATCATAGCAACATTGCATGTATGCTACATTAAACACTGCAATTTCCAATGGCTTAAAAAGTAATCACAGGCAACTGAATTGTTTGGCGCAACATACGGACAAAGAAACAGCAAGGTAAAAACAGTGTAACACAACACGGACGATCACAAAGAGTAATGATTGTACAGAAATTGCCAATGGGCACATCCACATTAGAACCGAGAGAGAGAGAACGAAACAAACGATACAATGAATTAAAAACACTCCCCACGGACACAGAGCAACCAACCTTGCCGTCTGAGCCTTCTTTTCCTGAGGCCAAAAATTCGCACTTTGGAGAAGATATCCACCAGATTGCCATTACAAAGGCCTCGGTTTTTGTTGGGACTACTGCGCCTCTTGCTGGCGGAAGGCCGGTCCAAGTGTTGCTCCCTTGCTTGCCGTTTTTGACGGATCAGTCCACTTGCGATAGCTGCTGCCATGCCACCTCCTGTGTACCCTTATCGGGCTAAGCTCATCAAAGCGGGAGGGGCTACCGACAAAGTCGTGGTGGGACACCCCACCAGGTGAGAGAAAGAACCCAGGTAAACAGTCTGTGGGATACACAGAGAACCAGGCAAGGGGGCTCAGCCCCTCTGGAGAGAGCTAAACATTCCTCTTCTCCTTTTGCCAGATCGCTTTAAAACACCAGCGGTGAAGTGCAAGAAAAAGAGACGAATTTGTGCCAACCCACAGATAACTCCTATAAATGGATTCATATATCTTGAGTACCCATAAGGTACATGTACAGTTATATATTTACATAGCTATAGATACATATTTGTGAAGAGACAAAACAAAGCAAAAGTGTTGGTATGTTCCAAACAGAACTTCTTTAGCAGAATTCTCTCACCTCTTCCACCGAAGAAACTGGCGTCTTTGCTTGGTTGGCAAAGCTCAGACAGGGGGCATAGCTGGGTTCCTCAGTGCCACCCACACACTAGACAGTCACTGCTTGCCTTTTTCAAGTAAGCTAAAAAAACAGGATGAAGACAGTTACAGAGAGGATAAAGCCGCTGCAGGTGGAGGAGGAGGAAAAAAGAGTGAAGAAGCTAGCTTCCCTTTGGCATTCGCATAGTTATGGGCAGCAGGTAAACAAAAGCGAGAGCATCCGAATCAACAGCCCAACAGCCATCAACTGCTGCTTTCCCGCATCACTATGAGACCACACTACTGAATCCTCTCTTATTTCAGACGCTAAGGAGAATTGCACGAGGAATCTGCATCAGGAGGCAATCTTCTTTTCTGCACGCTCTCTAATCAAATCATTTCTCCCCCCTCTCTCTCTCCTCCCCTTTCTTAAAAAAAAAAAAGGAGAAAAATATATAAAGCACAGCTTTGTGCAATTTTCTTGAGAAATTGCTAGTTCATAACAGATCCAAGCCTCCTTCTCTGTTGGTGTTCTTGATTGCAATGCCTCTCTCCCCAGAAATTAAGCACGCTTAACTGCAATCTTCTGGCTGGCTTGATTTTACAGCTCACAGTAATAGACGAAGCTAATTCCAGCAGAAGCCAAACCTCCTCCTATGTTTTTTTGTTCCCTTTTCATCTTCAGAAATAAGTGTCCACGGTAGCTTGAAGCAAGTCCCTATCTTCAGCTAGCAACTGGAAAGTTACATCCTCTCTGGTACATGCAAGTTATATTGACTTTGTCTTCTGTGACGGTGAACCGATGTAGAAAAGAGATGCAAAACAGGCTAAGGACAAATAGGCTTTGAGGCAGAAGCACAGCGTTTGAGTTTCAGCTCTATACAGGCTAGCACAAACCAAGCGATGCTAATGTAAATGAACACCCTGAACACCAGTGTCCTGTGACACTCACAAAGTTAACCGAGGAAAGTCACTTTGGATAGAAGGTGACATGTATGTGAATCACCCAACAACGGCGGCAAGAGCAAATCTAGTGAATTTAGCAGATCAAATGCGAAGGAGTGCCATCCCTAGACACGTCTGTCGTACACAGCCACGCGCAGGGGGAAACAAGATTTTCCTACAGAGCCATAAATGTGAAAAATTACCCACACAAACAATTTGACTATAAGAGTGCATCATCAATCTATGTGCAATTTCAGAATCCCAGCTATCCCTCCCTTCCCTTTCTCTTGCCCTATTTACATGTTCCGCTGTGATGAATGTGTGAATTACAAATAGGTGCTGTAGCGAAAGAAAGGAAGCCAAGATGCGGAGAAATGAAAAAAAAAACTAATGTTTTTCTCTCCCTACTTAGAAAGATACGAATGATAAGCAACAATGTGATATATACTTAAAGTAGAATAAGAGTAGTTTGTAGCGTTCTTAAGAAAAACAAAAAACATCCTTCATGTACACTGTGTGCACTCGGAATTCTCCCACGCAGAACACAGGCTGATCTCCAAGCTGACGAGAAAGGACTAATATCAAACCCGTCTACTTAAATAATAAGTGAACTGTTCTAATACTATGTTAGGTCCATCCAACTTCATGTTAAAGGGGTGACAGTTACGTGACATGGAATACAATACAAAGTAACACACCACGTACACCCCAAAAAAATATTTCCCCTTCTCCGCTCTGTACCTACCAGCTAGTTTGGATAAATAAGTCGATTTTAACCCCTTAATGACAAAGCTACGGGCTCAAAGTGCATGGGGTTAGGGACCGCCCATTGTCCTTAAGGGGTTAATAATAACTTGGGAGCAGCAGAAAACTGATCAGAAACGAGGTACCAATATTGAGTCATCGGCAAGGGATAAATGCAACTACGATTTTGTGTTAAGCATATCATTATATCAGAATGTTGGCCAACTATTTGTTTTCAGTGCAATTGACTTTTTTGTCGTTTTGCCAGTTGTTACAGTGCTGCGATATCCTGCCAATGCCCACATCTGTTTGAAGAATGAGAATAGTGTTCATACTTTCTACTAATTGCCTGGTAAATTGCAAATAAAGACAGGCAAAATGGAGCAAAAGCATTTTCCATTTATAAATGATGTCTATGAAGTCTAGAAATACATTTCTTTCTGTCTACATTAACTGTTGGAGTGCCATGCGATGTTTCATGAATTTATAGGACATAATGAGCTATTTTAGATTAAGACATTAGAAGTGTGTTATACTGTTTCAAAAAAGAGAATCATTAGAAGTGTGTTATACTGTTTCAAAAAAGAGAATGATATATATATATATATATATATATATATATATATATATATATATGTAGTAATAAACATATCCACAGTAATGTTGGTGGATAGTTGTATAGCTACCCATCTAAGACATACTGTATATCCCTATGTGCCCGCATATGGAATAAGTTCAGCACCAAGGACAGTTCAAAGCTTATTTTTACATTACAATTACACAGTAAGTGGCGAAGCTGAAACCATATTGTTGTTTAAATATTAAACACAAATTATTACTTTTCATTGTAAAAATGTTTTACCAATAGCTCTTCAACGTGGCACATACAACATATGTTTATTTGCATACCCTTAACAGTGTCTTAAATTGCTGTTAAACTGGTAATTAAAACTTGATTAAAACTTGATATAAAGAAACCTCCCTTTTTTTATAACAAACTTTGCAATTCTGGTAAATTCTGTTATATTTCAAAGAAAACTCAAGAGAGCCATCTGCTGTCTCAACATATATTACCACAAAACATAAATGAAACACTTCTATCATGACACAGTCGTGCTTAACCCTTGGAGTGCTTGGCCAATAATGAAATGCAATCACAGTACATCTGTATGAGATTCAATAACTCTGATATAAAAAAACTCCCAACTAAATATGCAGCCTTTAAAGAGTATGGATAGTTATATTCCTTACGTTAAATTACAAGTACATTACTATGCATTTCTAAATATAGTTCAATGTAGTAACAATAATAATAATAATATTTATGAAACATTCATATGTGTATGAATTCAGGTCTCAGAAGGACTAGTGTCCTGCAAATTGTTTATGTGAACATGTAGTATGTTTACATTAATTCCGTTGAGGTAGGAGTCAATAAAATAGAAACAGAAGGTGACCTTGTTCTCGTCTTAGATTCAGATTAATCATATGCCTATACCATGGATGCTTATACCACTAGCATTTACCACTTCTGCTGGAGGGCTGTTACACCTATCTACCACCCTCTCACTAAAGTAAAGCATACAAAAAACTCAGTATTTGTGCGCATTTAAGATATTGAGATTGGAGATTTTTTGGGAGGTTGCTTCACAAGTTTGTCCAATGTTCCATTTTACTAGAGAAAATAGAAAAGAGGATCCTTGCCACTATTAATCACAATGATCTCAACAAATGAGTAAAACAGCAAAGTAGCTAAAATACATTCAAGTGCAGTGAAGTAGTAGATATCCACAGCCTTATTTCCAGCCCTTTACATACATACTTATGAGATTATTTTCTTGTTGTTATTATTATTGTTATAGCTACAGATAGTAAACATAAACATGACATCAAATGCAAATTACTGCCAGCCACTTACCCTTAAGGGACATTATTTTCCTTATAAAGTATTCCACTATCCACATAAACCCTAAGATAACCATCAAAAGTGCACTAAACATTAATGATTATCCTTTATTTAGTATTTTATTTATTATTTTAATCTGAAACAATGTATCATCTACTTTCATGATAATGCCACTGTTTTTATTATAACTTACAATTATTATTGCTACAATTATTATTGCTGGACATCTTCATCATTTCTTTTATATACACAGCACATGGATATCAGACATTGCACAGAGCACCTTAAAAGAATTTGATTTGACTACATCAATACAAATTAACATACTTCTAAGACTATAAAAGGAATCCATCTCGCTATCCATGTAAGGAAGTTTTACTTTTCTAAGTGTGGTAGATAATGGAACAGCCTCCCAGCAGAGGTGGTAAAGGGAAATACAGCAAGGGAAGTAAAGTATGCATGGGATAACGCTATTGTGAATCTAACACAAGATCAAGGACTGATTAAAGTGTGAGTCTTTGCATCAGGAAAATGGACAGACTAGTTGGGCCGAATGGTTCTTATCTGCCATCAAATTCTATGTTTCTAAATGAACCTATTATCTTGTGTGTGTTTTATTAGTGATCTATTTTTTTTATTGCAAGCGGTTTGCCAACTTCATGTGTGCAGAGTGAAAATAGGCACATTGTAAACGTGAGAATTTGCGGAAATCTTGCAAACACTAATGAAGAGGCGTACGCGGGGAACATAGATTTCCCTAATTGTTTGCTTCAGTTCACTTCAGTGTACTCTGACATTTTCCAAACGATCTTATATTAATCCTAACACTTCTGAAGAGCTCCTCGACATCGTGCATTACTTATCATAGCACAATACTTATCTTTACTTACAACCCTGCTGTGTTTTTTTTCTAGCTTGTATACACTTAATGCTCATGGTAACAAAGACTGAGCATTTTACATTAGTACAAGTAGTCTGCTAATTTATTCAGCACTCCCACGTGCTTATTTCACATCTCGCTTATATAACGTACGAGGTGGGAGTTGGAGACTCAGGCTGAGAGGGGAAAAAAAACATCTGCGTGATAACACTTGCCATGGTGATTTTTACAACTCGATAATTCTGCAATGCTAATTTCAAGTGTTCACAACAAACTTTGATAACACTATCATAGTCCTACCAAGTTTTGCAGTAAGTCGGAGCTGGTTTTCCGGCCGTTCAATATCACATATCCCAGCTTTGGACAGAGACTCCAGAAATTACTCATCACCTTAACAATTGACATAGAAACATAGAGTTTGTGGAGAGGTCAAGGGGACAGAGAATACCCAAAACCCAAGTCTTTGTCAAGTAAGATTGAAAGAATGTCTTTTTTTCTTGGAAAAAGTGGGTGGCAGACCCATTTTTTCCATCGATCTCTGGATATTTTAAATGATTCAGGGTTGTGCCATAGATTTCTTTGCCATTTCTCATAAATCAACTCTGCCTCAACCTCTTTATTCTCCATTCAGCAGATGTAAATTTGATAGACAAAGAGGTAAAGGATTTATTGAGTAAAAGGGCAATCATTCCTGTTCAGTATTGTTCCCCAGGGTTTGTCAGCAATCATAAATCGAAGAGAATAAAACAAATTGGATCTTCACATCAATTGCCTAAAGTTGCTAGCAGGGCCTTTTGTCCTAAAATTTTGCCAAGGACAATGATCACAATAAATTAATGCATCTTGCTGAAAATGGACAACACATACAAAAACCATTTGGGTGAGATGAAATTAAAGACAATAGCTACATTTTGAAAAGAAAATTGTTTGGATGAAGGCATAGTACATACAAGGTCTTTACAACACAGATAGTACATACAATGTCTTTGAAACACAGTTGCAGATTGAAACTCCAGGCACCTGAAAGACTTTAGCAACTGGGTAAAGTTGGTTTTCAAACAAAAACCTTCAATTTGGGAAACATTCCATGTAGACCTTTTTGCTACTTGACTGAATTACTAGTTACCCAACTTCTTCAACTGGAGGCCAGATCCTGAAGCCCTATTTTCTGCAGGAATAGGTACCGAATAAACTATGCTTTTCTGTCTTTCTCCATGATTCCCAGAGTTGTTCCATGGTCAGAATTCAGAACATAAGTTCCCATAACCCCCTTTTGGCAAACTCAACCATGGTATCCCAATCCTGTGGAATTGAAAGATTTCTCTTGAATAATCTTGTTCTTTTTGGACAATTCTTTAGGGGTGTCATGTCAGTTATGGATAACTCTCTTGTCCTGAAGGCATGGGTGATTTCAGGAATTCCTTCTTTGTTGATGGACTTTCACAATCGGCTGTGGATATACTACAGACAGACATCTGAGAAGCAGGTTCCAAGATTGCTTATAGAAATGTAATTAGCATTCCCACATGTGAAGATCTTATATCTACACTCACTACACTCACTACTTTATTAGGTATGCCTGTTCAATTGCTTGTTAACACAAATAGCTAATCAGTCAATCACATGGCAGCAACTCGATGCATTTGGGCATGTAGACGTGATCAAGACAACTTGCTGAAGTTCAAACTGTGCATCAGAAAGAGGAAGAAAGGGGAGTTAAGTGACTTTGAATGTGGCATGGTTGTTGGTGCCAGACAGGCACGTCTGAGTATTTCAGTTCACTGTACTCCAATGGCCTACACAGTCACCAGCTCTCAATCCAATAGAGCACCTTTGGGATATGGTGGAATGGGAGATTTGCATCATGGATGTGCAGTCGACAAATCTGCAGCAACCACGTGATGCCATCATGTTCATGTGGACCAAAATATCTGAGGAGTGTTTCCAGCACCTTGTAGAAAGTATGCCACGCAGAAAAGGCAGTTCTGAAGGCAAAAGGGAGTCCGACCCAGTACTATCAAGGTGTACCTAATAAAGTGGCCAGTGAGTGTATATCCACTGTTTTTAGTTTTAATGTTGTTTTAATATCCTATATTATGCATAGTGTATATTCTATTTATTAAATCATTAATAAATAATTAAGAAGAAAAGTGTATCTTTGTATACATGTTCCCATGTGTTACATGGTAAAATGAGACACATTTAAGAAATATAAGCATCCCCATAATGTTTAATCTGTTATGACCTTATTATTCTGGTTCGATACTGCTTATACTGCTGCACAGGTGCAGTTATTTTTCTGTACTGTGCAAGTTTTTGTTGGCTGCAAGCTTCACAGCCTACACACACTGACAGCACATTTTGACATGTTTCAATGAGACTGCCAAAGGACTGCTGTCCCAGAAAACTGATTCTTAATGCTGGCAATCATGTATAATGGCACATACTTTCCATTCAGGAGCATGCAGAACTAAATGCACATGGTACCAATTACAGACAGGCCTTCTTAGAGGACAATGGGTAAGAAATGAAGACTATGATGGAAATAAAACAAAATGGTGAAGAATTGCTGAGCTTCATACGCAACAAGAACAAAAGAATGAGCAGGGCCAGATTTATATGCCTTATAGTATATTTTCCTTCTTGTGGTGGCATTTAATGTACTTCTCATTAATGCATACCTGCCAACTGTCCCAATTTTGCTGGGATAGTCTTGATTTTGAGGGATTGTCCTGGTAAAATTTTGTCCCTGCGTGTTTCCAGGCTTATGTTTCTCTCTCCTCTGGTCGCCACCACCATCAGTTGATCTCTTCAGTGTCAGCGGCTTAGTAAAGCTGTAGCTGAAATGTGCATGCATGTATTTTTTTCCCTCAAAAGGAGGGACCCTTTGCAAACACCCTCGTCCGCTATTTTAAGTGCTTCATGAGGCCTTGGCCAGTGTCTTGGTCACCATCAGTGCCTGGCTCAGAATGTAGTGCTGGTAGTTATGATGTGCCACCATTTATGTCTTACCAACTATAAAATTGTAGGAGTAGGAGAATTGTAGCCTGACACAGATGGTGGTGCAACATAACTCCTATCACTTTATACTGAGACAGACACAGATAGCGGAACAGTATTAGTATATAGTGATGGAAGTTATGATGCACCGCTATCAGTGCCTATCTCAATAGATGGGAACTATGGTGTACTATGGGAACTATGCTGTACCACCATTTGTGCCTGGCTTGCTATATGATAGGAGTTATACTGTAAAATGTGTGTAGCTTACTCTATAATGATAGGAGTTATGCTGTTACTCTGTTAGTGTCTGGGTAACAGCATAACTCCTATCATTATAGGAGTGTCTGTCACAGTGATACAGCCTGTGTCTGTATCACTATGTAATAATATGAGTCATGCTGTACCAAAGTCTGTTTCTAGATCACTATGTAATGATAGGAGTCATGCTGTACCACAGTCTGTGTCTGAATCATTATGTAATGATGGGAGCTGTCAGGCTCAGTATATATCGATGGGAGTCATACTGTACCACCGTCCGGCTCAGTATATAATGATGGGAGTTACGATGTACCACCCTTAGTGTCTAGCTTACAATGTAATGATGGGAGTTGAGAGGTGTCTGAATATATAATGATTGGAGTCAAGCTGTACCACTGTCAATATAGTAATGGGATTTATGCTGTATAACATATGTCATTTTCACTATGTGCTTATGCCCACTATGAGCTGCACTGTATCATATCTATGGCTAACTGTACTGTATACTGATGAGGAATATGCTATAATACTTGCACATGCATAACGGAGATTATAGTACACAACCTCTAGAGTGCCAAAGGTTACATTATTGTCCCATTTATTTTACTATTATTTTTTAATCCCCTACAGCTCAATATTCTCAATATCACTAATTCCCTTGTCGGTAGACTGAAGTCATTTTACAACCTACTATACTATACTACTTTCCTCTGTAAAGGTGATAGAATTCACCTGTCTCATAAGGATGCTGTGCTGCAAAAGTATCTACCAGATACAAAGGATGCATGGTAGATTCAGTAGTGTTGTTACAATAAGAGAGGTAAAATGTGGTCCCTTGTTGCCTTTTCAGTGGCCCTTGCTCAGTCCTGTAGATGACCTGTTATCCCTGTCAGATACAGAGAAACAAATGAAAGAGGTTTCCCAGCAAGGTCAGTATCACCAGACAGGCACACTGTGTATGATTGGTAGGAATATACATTTAGTTTAGGTTATACTCGCTGACAAAAATGAATCAGTATCGGTATTTTCATACCGACCACTTTTAAATGAGAACTCCAGCCCTTTTTAAATGTTAAAAGCATTTGGATGGCATTTTACACTGCATGCTAATATATGGAAGCATTCTTTACATACATTTTACTCATCCTCAATGGCCTGTACTTCTTTCGCATGCTCAATAAGACTCCCCTTCAAATTAATGGGAGTAGCAACAGCACATTGCTATCTAAACACTGATGTTTTGCTATGTGATTGGCTGTTCCTTCCATCTGCGTGCTACTAAGCATGTACATTAGTTACATATTAGTTTACATACTAATGCTTCCTGATTTCCATACACAAAAGAGGAGAACTTTTTTTCTAACTCCAGTAACTAAAGAATGCACACACCAATTTGCAAACATGCAAAATGGACTTCAGCATGCATTAAAACATAAAAATACAATTGTTTGAACTAGACTGTTCCTTAACTTATCTGTAGAACACCTCCACAGCAGAGGTCATCATTTATGTGATGTACCGGTGATGTATTTACCTTAGGCACTGCCCTAGGCCAGGAGAGCAACCCCAAATGTCCCATTCCAAGGCTGAACAGCAGCAAATTAGCTTTCCTGATCGTCCAAAAGGATAATCTGCCCCGGATCTGCCAGCCTAGACTTAGACCACAGTATGTTGCTGTGAAATTGTGCTCCATATTAGGACTCCAGGGTTTATTTACTAAACCAGGCATTAACAAATGAGATTTTAGGAAAGTTGTGGCTTCATCTTACTAAATAAAAGGCTAAGCCTGGCATGTTTCCATTGCAAGAAGAGGTAAATAGGTGAGTTTTTTCTCAAGGAAACCCACTGATTTAATTATACATTATGTAATGCCAAACTCAATTGGGGTTGGTCTTGATAATGCATGGGGAAGTTGGTGAGTTGAAATCCCAACTCTTCTACTATCTCATGCATTAGTGAATTAAGTAATTACCTTTATGTCCCAGCCACCCTAAAGATAAATTTGCGTTCATCCAATCCCATGAGGTAGGTATTGAAAAAGATGATTTGGTCCGACAAGACAAAAGTGGGCAATTTAGACTGCCAATTGGAGTTTTGAAGTTGAAGAAAGTGGATACAGCTGTATTGCTTCAAGAGTAGACTCAATTACTACTAACAGTACTTTATGTCATGTTACATGGATTTGAGCAACAAACACAACTGTTGAAGAAGGTAATACCTTTTATTGTACCCAATTTATGAAAACGTATGTAACTTATATACCTTTACTCTGTAACACTTAGGGAATTGATGTAAGGATTACTAATAATTAGACCATGCAACTTCTTGTGATATAACTAATAACAAGGTGTTGTAGGTAATAAACAGATACACTTTGATGGGAATATAATACTCTCCACCTCTAGAGTGGTGATGAAGAGAGTGATTGATGAATGAAGGCTACTGGTAGTTGTTTTAGTTACCACTCAGTTAAAGTGTATGACTTTGATGCAGTTAACTTTCTAAGGCCTGGGCTGGCAAGGAACCCCCACAAGAAGGGCTAAGTTGACTTTTCAAAATACTTTTTTTAATACTGAATACTCTAAAGATGAAGAGCTTTTATCATGCCCTCAGCAAACATGAGGGGTTCTGACAGTTCTCTGACTAGACCAGTCTCTGATACGGCTCAACATGTTATACCAAGAAACAGCTGTTTCTCTACAGCAACGTATGTCCTTTGAATGTGTATTTCATCCATCAGGATAAAGCATACCTCTGAGACAGCTGGCACATAGAGATAAGCTCTTATACAATCATTGCCGGTAAGTCACTCATTTTCAATTTATACCAACGCTCAAGCTTAATTCACTTTAAGGTCCAGCTTTGGGTTTTGTAAATTCCCCCAGGTACTGGATTATCCCCTGATCAAATTAACAAGATTCTGGCACCTAGTAAATGCATTGTGTTCTAAGGCTATAAGGATCCCTTCTCCAAATAGGCACGCACCCTACTAAAATCTGTTGTGCAGTCCAAACTTTAATCAAGAAGACACTGAATGGATTAAACGGGAGTCAGACAGATTTAGTGTATAATGTAATCCAGTCAACATGGAAACAAAATAAATGGTACTGCGTTTCGTTCCATATTTAACTGCCTTTTAAAAAAATAAACATGGCTCAATATGGCTCACCTGATTGGAATCATATTTAATGTGCTCTATGACAGTACGTCATGCATAGAAAATATTTATTTTAACAATAATTTCTTTCAAGACTTTTTTTTATACCTGTTAAACATGAACTATGACTTCAGCACAGGACGACGCAGCTTAAAACTGAACAGGTGGTAAGGACAAGGTTACCTGTCACCTGGAATAAATAAATATTTTGCTGTCACAGTACCCTAGGTATTTGGAAAACTCTCTAGTCACCTGTACTGGTGTCACCTGTGAGCTTCTCATTTTTGTTTCCCCAACATCTGGCAGTCCAACTGTTATGGAACAGATGGATAACATCTATGGTGCTTAGCCACAAAGTATATTTAAAGTAATATTCTCAGTATCACAATACTTGCCTAGCAACCCCGCATACCAACATTTCATGTCACACATTTTCTATGCTTCCAATATGCACCAGATATATGTACAGCATATGTACCACCAAAGCACCAAGATGCCATGTGGCACCCATCCCATGACGCATAAGTGCCCCACAGAACCGCCTCTTATGGATAGGCTTTCAGGTTTTGGGGAGATTGGTTGTAAGATTATTATATGCAAATTACAATGTTCACAATATTCAACAAAACCCTGCTCAATGTAACCCCTTAGTAACTAAATGCAGCATTAGAAACATCATCCTTAGCACTGCTGAATTCCCAAGCCCTTCCCAAAAATAATTGGTTTTAATCAAGTACATTTTGGTATTCAGGTATGCTTAATTGTTGTGCCACCCAAAACAGCCGTTGATACGTTGTCATGGAAACTGAAAAGAAACCTCTGTGTTGTTTTAATGCGAGCATATCTTAAGAGAATAGGATACAATTGTAGATGTGTTAATGTTCATTCGCCTAACAAACAAAAAAAAATGTGGAAAAGGACTTTTAACATAGAAACATAGAACTTCATGGCAGATAAGAACTATTTGGCCCATCTAGTCTGCACTGATGTACCTTAATCAGTCCTTAGTCTTCTCTTAGATTCAGGATAGCTTTATGCTCACCCGATTAATGTTTAAATCCCCTCACTGTATTAGGGTGTTCCATTTATCTGGGCCCAAACTGGCCATCTGACAGAAAAGGCAAATTCCCAGTGGACCACTGGTCCATGCTGCAGTGTCTGGCTGCATGCTACATCAGCATAAAAATGTCATATGCAGCTGTCATTCACACTTACACTATTAGGTCACATATATATTGCCAGGGCGGCCTCGTCATTGCCAGTCCAGCCCTGCATTTATCTACTACCCTCTTCTTAAAGTAAAAAAAAAAAAAAGAAAAAAAAGACACCTGCACATGTGTACAGCAGAAACTGACAAAGCTCACACCATTCCCTTTAGTACCAAAATTGCTATATAAATTAAATGCAGTCTTAAATGTAATTCATAAAGACATTCAAACATAACATTATTTAAATTATTAGCACACATTCTAACATTAATTAAGAAGACTCATTCCTGCTGTAGCTACTAAGAAGAAACAAAATCAACAACACTGCTCCAAATGATGACTACAAAAACTGATTTGTTTTGTGCATATGATTAATTTAGAAATAGTACATTCTAAAATCTCAACCACTGCCACTGCCTTAGGAAGTAGAGAACTAAATATCAAACAAATCGAAAAACAACAATCCAATAAAACTGAACTTTCATTAATGCTATGCACCTATTTGCTCCATCTTTTAAACAGGACTAGCAAAACATTAGGAAACAGCCATTACATTGGATACATTCTGTTAATTGCCTTTTACGCGGTTGTCATTATATGCTCATTTTTAATCTGTCTTTTGCAATGTATTATTGTGGCTACATAGAACTGTTAAATTGGGGTTCTTTCTGTAACTGTAATTAATAAAAAAGTAAGACAATTCTTAAATAATGCTATTCTTCCAATTGGTTTTAATTGTTAATTATCATGTCATCTCAAGCTACACCTGTATTCTTGACCTCTGGTAATTGTTTTTTCTGAAATTATATGAGTTTGCGTTAAAAAAACCTAAAGTGCAGTTATTAAAATCTGCCAGAAGTGGGCAGTGTTCTTCCATTTATCAGCCCTAAGACGCAAAGTAAAGCTAACAGCAGAGAATTACATTGTACATGAAACCAGTGCATCTGACAACCGAAGTTACGTTTTAGCCAACATCAGTACCTACAGCAAGTTAAACAGACAATAAAGTAAAAGTAGATGTGGAATATCTAGAAATGCATTTTAACAGTAATATTTACTTTAATGTATATCTTGGAGTACATTGCATTTATTTATAAAGTGCCAGCCGATTCCGCAGCGCTGTTTCATTCATTAGAACAATTTATAAACGCATACAATAACACATACAATAACAAACTGGTGCAAAAGGAGAAGAGGGCCCTGCTCTTGCAAGCTTACAATCTAGTACTATCTATGGTATTATTTATTGCATTATTACCATTGTTTTCATATTTCTACAGTGCCAACCACTGGAGGCTTTCCTTTTTGTCATCCTGATTTATTTAGTCATGCTTCTATGGTTGTGTGCCTTTCATTTATTTCGATTTTAGTAGGTTTCCTTCTAGATGTAGATATCCTGTTTTGGAACTAAATAATGGAGTCTCTAACTATGGAATTGCATATGAGAAAAATGCTGCCTTGTGTGTGGCGCAAATTAACACAGCCTTCAAATTTTGCTCAAATACTATACATATACAGTGATATTATAACAAATTCCTTGCGGAATTAGTGCCAGCTTCAAAAGACTTACCGTATTTGCTTGATTATAAGACGAGGTTTTTTCAGAACAAATGCTCGTCTTATAATCGAGCAAATATGGTAATTAAAAATCAAGAAGGCTTGGGGCCCCTTGCACTGGAGGTTTTGCAGGACTGTGCTTTATACCCCTGATAATGAGGTGGCAGCACTGAAATAGTCAACCAATAAGTTCTCCATATATTCCCTGTACCTCCATACAAGGTCTCTATAATTGAGACACAGAAAAGAAGCTAATCTCCTCTCCCTTTTCTAGCGTTGGTAATGTAGTATGGTCAGCATTATGGACCATTATATTCAGTGCTGAGAACAGCTATAGATGGAGTTTGGAAGCATGTACAGTAACTTAGTGCTTCTGGCATTAAAATTCCAACTTCAGAGCATAATGTACACAGATCTACACAATTTGGGACCTCTCTGTGTCTCTGCCAAGTACCTTCCTAACTGCCATTTTTGCTCTACTCGTGAATTGCGCATCTGCTCTACAATTCTCTCGACTCCAGAACAATTCCCATCCTAAACCTATCCTACGGAACTCCTTACTAGCTGTTATCCATAGCTTCGATATATATCCAGTCCTTTTATATCTTCATTTAATTTTCACTACGGTTACATTTGGTAATTTATTAAATGATTTGTTGGAACTGGATGAAAATTTTGTGGGATTTGTATCAAATAAATCGTGTCCTAATACACAGTATGAAACACTTCACTTGACTATTTTCCCGGTACTGACTATAACATCAGTTAAACTGTTCAATCTTAATTAGACTATAGGTTTTATAATGAATCGCTCATCACTTTTATTAGTTCTTCTCATACCAGTTCACATTTACTATCATATAATGTTCTTTGAATGTATTGGTTTAACTGAAAATGAGTTTATATAGTCCACAGTCTGATTTTAGGGAAGAACAAAGAGACAAAATATAATATAAGAGACAAAAACATCATGTACGATATAATTGTAGATGATGTGTATACATGTATGGAAAATAGATACAGCCATATTGGTCCAAGAGAAAATGGCAATTTAATTTTAACAAGAATAGGAAGGTTAGGTAGAAGGGTTGAACTTGATGGACTTAGGTCTTTTTTCAACCTTATGAACTATGTAACTTTTAAGCGTTGGGGGTTTGACATATTTTCCCCATGGGAGAATGGGACAGTTTTCATAGTTTTGCTATACTTATATTTAGGTGACAACCTTCAAAGCACTTTAAACCTTATATTGTTTTTTTGTTTGTTTTTTTCCAGGACAAGTAAGCAATTCATATCTGCTTTCCTCATGTATTTTACTTGTAAATACAAACTTATACACATAATTTGATTTATTGGTAAGTCTCTTTTTAATTTTTAAGAACCTTAAAGAAGGTACAAATTACTTTGAAATGCGCTGGTGGCCCCAGTATATAAATATATAAAGATTTTCTGCTATGCAGACCTGATTACATTGCCCAATGATGTTAAAAGCACAACATTTGTCACCATTATTCCACCACTGCATTACAGGCTCTGATTTATATCACTTAATCCTCACTCTGTTCAAATAGCTATTTATTTATAATTGATTATACATAAATACGGTGTTGTTTAGTAAATGCTGAAGAAATAGCCAGGGCACGTAAAAGGAAATATTAACTTTTCATATTTTGAGACTCTACAATAGCCTAATCCAGCATTTTTATATACAAGAGAAATAGACTCTAAATGTTTAGCTAAATAATTCATTTTAGGGTATCTGTCAGAATAAGTTGTTTACATATGCAAACATTGATCACAAATTTAAGAAGAAATCGGTTAAAAGAAAAGCATTTACTGATTTGGTGACATCGTTTTTGCAAGTAGACAAAAATGTAGTAGTTTATTATAAGGACTGCAACATAAAATGAATTTGCTTGGTATTGGTTTTGGTATACTGTGAGGGAGCACTGAAACAGAGGCTTAAAAGAATACATTAAATGTATTTGCATAGCGCCAGCAGATTCTGTAGCGCTGTTAGAAAAAAGAAAAACAATAAAAAAGGGCCCTGCTCTTACAAGCTTACAATCTAGTTTCTTTAAATGTAACAGCATTCCCAGCCCTGCAGGCTGATCAAAGATATTGCCATCAGCAATGCAGGGCTATGGAGCCCTCCTCGCCCTCCTCCTGTCATCACCTGTTGTTGGTAACAAAGTGAAAAGAGGGAGAAATATAGTAAAAAATGAACAATATTTAAAAAATAAATAAAAGTAAAATAAAAAATAAATAAAATGTATGCCAGTGATATCACTATAAGGGGTACTGTCTGGACCCCAATGGAGATCCATGATCCAAAGACCCCCCAAAATCTCATGTCAAAAATGTTAAAAAGTAAAAATAAAAATAAACGATTCAAGAATCTAAAAAGAGGTGGCCAAACACCTCATATTTTCCCACTAGAACAATAAATTAAAAACTCTACCTGCCCCAACTCAAAAAATTAGAAAAATGTATGCATTTGGGGTATTATTATCACTGAATTCATATAATGCACGTCTACAATGCTCTATACAGCTAAAAACACATATTTTTTCCATGGGAATAATACCAGGCTGGCAGCCAAAAGGTGTGGCAAGACAACAAGTGCATTCAGACATGAAACTGGTATTTATCTTCCTAGGTGACATTTGGTAATGAATAACATTAAAAGTACATACAGAAGACAATAATATCATTCTGCAAATCAAGCAGAGAACAGGACATGATCAATGTTGTGATGCTGTTGCTTAATATTCTTGTCAAAACAGCTTAGAAACAGTCATGTGTAAAAGAAGGCTGGCATGTTATGAGCACGCTACATTTACTTTCCAGCGCTTATTTAATAAACTAAGTTAATATTTTGTTTCTTAACCCCTTCACTCCCTAGGGGCTTTTGGTACCTCAAAGCCCAGAGCGATTTTGCAATTTTTGCGGTATGTCGGTTCAGCGATTATTCTCCTTTCCTGTGAACAGTGTACCCATGTACCGTATTTGCTCGATTATAAGACGAACCTGATTATAAGACGACCCACAAAATCTGAATATCAATTAAGGAAAAAAGAAGACAGCCCTATATGAAAAAAGTTTTACCAGTAAATGTTGATTCATGTAAACTATTTTTTTAATAAAAGCTATGATTGAGAAAAATATTTTGTTTTTAATTCCTTTTGTTTTCCAACCTTCCCCCCAGTTATGCACATCTGCCCCAGGCTTGTCAGGCTTGTCACTC
>VKOC01000002.1:32515969-32529377 GCA_009364415.1 Spea multiplicata | reverse complement strand
TGGTGGATGTTAGAACGCTTGTGCTCCCCCACCTTCTGTTTGAGGATGCCCCACAGATGCTCAATTAGGTCTGAAGACATGCTTGGCCGGTCCATCACCTTTACCCTCAGTTTTTTAAGCACGGCACTGGTCGTCTTGGAGGTGTGTTTGGGGTCGTTATCATGTTTGTGAAAACGGATGAACATGTGTGTACTAATCCTTTAGGTGAGACAAAAGGATCAAAGCACACTGAAAAAAAATAGAAAACTATGAACCAGGTTCTGTTGTTCTGATCTCCAGAGTATTAATGTTTAAGATATAATCTATATAAATATAACTGATAACTATTATTCATAGGGCATGTTGACTCCTTGCATAACGATGCTAGTGACATCTTGACAGTGAGTGCTAAGGAGAAGAGTCACCTGCGTTGAAATCTGAATCACTAGAATGATTCATGGAATCATTTTTAGTTTCATTCCATAATTTGAAATTAAATCACAATTGCCAAAATATAACCATCATTTCACCACTTTGGTTTCATTGAAAGTTCTAGATTGTGTGCTATACTCTTCTTACTCTGTGAAAGAGTTAATGTCTTTTTTCCCCTCTTATTTATTCATATACATTTCTCAGAGGCATATTATATGTGACCGAAGTGCTAAGGAATCATGAAAAGGCTTGTAAATTATTTACAAATGTGTCAGTGTCTGATATGTCAAACTCTCTTTAAGGATTGTAGAAACATGCTATATGTTATTGTGAATATCTATCATAAGTAAAATATTAACTATGTTGGTGAGAATCTAAAATAAGACAGAAATAGTTTAGGCTTTTATTAGCTTTTTTAGTATAGGTATCATTTAGTGTAAATAAATTTAACAAATAATGGATGTCTTATTATTTTTATTACAGGGCAATAACATACACCACAAATACCCCAATTCAATCAGTGCACATTTTATTAAAAAATGACATTGTGGGGTCTGTCCAGTGTGTTAACCAATTTGATATAGCTCAAAAGTCTGGACAAAAAAGTCCAATCCAGAGAGGCCCCACCTCGCAATTTACAGGACTTAAAGGATACTGTATTGGTGTCAGATACCACAGCACACCTTTAGAGGTCTAGTGGAGTCCATGGCTTGGCGAATCAGGGCTGTTTTGGTGGGAAAAGGGGCACCCAAACAATATTAGGCAGGTGGTCATAATGTTATGGCTGATTGGTGTAAATTACCAATACAGTTGCTTGGTAGGCTGCATGTGTAGCCCCAAAATATTCTGTGCCACAAGAAAGGATGTTATATTTTATGACTCAACATAGAACATTGTCTGGTTTGACAAGTTTGATGTGTATGAACAGAGAGCACTAACCTTAATCCTGTAGAACATCTTTAGGTTAAACTGGAATGCAGACTGTGAGCCAGTCTAATATACATGCCTAACCTCACAAATTCCCACGTACTCTCTCCAAAATCTTGTAGAAAGCCTTCCAAGAACACTGGAGGCTCTTTTAACTGCGAATGGGGTAAGCTCCATATCAATGCCCATGATTTTGGAATGGGATAACCAATAAACTCCACATAGTTTTAATCATATGGTGTATTCTAAAATTGTGGTCTATTTTACAGGTAACCATGTTCAGAGAGACAACCTACTACATATTCAATAGTTATATATCATTGGAGCTGATAGAACGTAAAGCATGCTTCCTACTGAGACAACCCTGGCAGATCTGATAAATATTTGAAAAGACAGCAAAAGCTAAGAGAATACTATATAAGCCAAGAATGCAAAACAACAATATTTTTGTTTTAGTCTTAATCTCACTATGATAGTCCATAAATGGCACATACTGAAAGGCTGCTTACTGAAAGAGAAGTCCCAGGACTGTTTTTCTTCTGATGAGGGGGTCCTTGATCATTACATACATATATGTAATAAACAGCACAAGGGAATTGGGTGGTGCTATATAATAAATGTAATGTAATGCTCCATGCTTGCTCGTGTGCAAGTGGACATCTAGCTGGACTGTATGGAAAAGCACTGATGTCTTTTAGCCACAACTATTGCCAAGTTGTCTCTAAAAGGGAACTGGTTTCTGCCGTGGCCATGAGACCCCCATGTCCTTTCTAAATGGACAAGAGATAGACTCAAGACTTCTTCTGGTACTCTGGTAATAAATACAGAAAAGATCCATGTTCTTGAACTACCTGAACTAAAACAGGTCCTTTACTTTACAGACATATACCCTAAAGATGTCCGGAAGCTGATGGCAGAAAGCATCAATCCATCTTGGTGTATGCCTCAAATGGTTTACTAGATCAGATTTCTACTGTATAGAGTCAACCACTCTGTAAGTCTTGAAGTTTAGTTTATCTGGTGGGCCTCTACTTACTAACCTAGTGGTTTAACTAGAAAAGGTTAAACCACATAATTATATATAATTATATTATAATTATAATGTATCTCTGTAGAAGGCAGTGCAACAGTATTATTTGATGTTATTTGGTAGGAATCATAACTGTTAAACATGAAGGTGTGACTGTGTATCTAAAGGGATTTTACTGCAGTCTCAACATGAGTGCGTGATTTTTCTTTAAGTCCTGATTTCATAGAGTAATCAAAGTTCATTTCAGATCATCTGAAACCTAAATCTTTCCCTCATATCATAAGAGCCTCATCGTCATATACAGAATAAAGAGCTACGTGGAATGGGACATAAATCTGTCTTTCCTATGTTCTTGCATATCTACAGCCTCACCTATACATTTATGTTCATATTGCTGTTCTTTGTAGTTATATTACTTTGTGTACAATCATAAGTAGTCATATTAATTTCGTTTCTAGGGTTAACACCTTGATATACTTTATTCACACAGTTTTATAGTAATGTCCTATGACACCTGTGCACCTGAGGGGAGGCAGTCTGCTTTATCATCTGGTGTTACTTGCACCAGGTCAAGACAACGCATGATGCTTTATTACAGAGGCCAGTAACATGCTGTGATTTAAATTTCCCTTCTAGGAACACTTCCACCAGTACTAGGGCAGTTGGCTTGATACTGATTCAAGTGGCTTTGCTTCCTTTTGTCTGACCATCTGCACGCCGAAAACCGAGGAGTTGGAATATTATTAGCGCATTGTATTATTAACTTAGGTAGCATTGTTCAATATTTCATTCCACATGGCATGAGTAGCATATAAAGCCGCTGCTCACGTTGTCCTACACATATGAAGTGATTACTCTTTAATTGTATTAATAGGAATCTGCCCTATTTTTTTAATTGAGGTTATTGTAAGATACAATGGGGTTATCCATAAAGAGCTGTTCATATGCAAAGTGGTATATATCCACTTTTATAGGCGGTGTATCACCCACGTTCACGTAAAATCAATTTCTTACCAGTACTATATATATCATGTCTGAAACAAAAAGAAAACTGGCAAGTTACAGTTGGTGAGGCTTGTTATAGTGATTGCTGTTGCAAGGGATGTAGGATTATGACTTCAGTTATAAAAACCAAAAACATGAACAATTACACATTCCTAAAACATAGGGTAAATGTATTTTTTGTTTTAATTGTGCTATTCTAAACCTATTAGTTTATAGACACTGGGTAATAACATTGTATCAGACTTATTTCTACGGACCTAAAGAAAGGCAGGCAGGCAGGCAGGCAACGCAACAAAGCACCAAGGAAAGTAGGCAGGCAATGCAACAGGGGAGTAGAAGAAGCAAGCAGATTACTTTTTATCTTTTTTTATAACTAATGACATTATTAGCAGAAAGGGGAAATAATAATGCCACTTTACAGATCTCTTGTAAGCCCTCACATGGAGTATTGTGTACATTTCTGGAGATCCCATATTCAGTAGAGTATAAACATTCTGTAAAGTCTTCAGAAAAAGGCTACTATAATTTTGAATGGTTTGCAGAATAAAAATTATGAAAAAAGGTAAGGGATCTTAATATATATAGCTTGGAAGAGGGAAAGGAGATGTAGAGACATTTAAATCCATAAATGAAGTATATTTTAAGGGAGGAAAAGAATAAAATGTTATAATCTAAAATTAGAGGGTCAAAGGCTTAGATGCAGAATTTGAAGTGCTTCAAATATAATACTGGGCACATACACATAAATATGACATGCACTTTAATTCAGCTCTCAATAATAAAACACACTCATCACAATATTTTAACTTTGATGTGATGAACACACAGAGAGGCATGGTTTCCGACAAGGTTTGGTCATTCATTTGAGGTGGCTGCCAACCAGTGATACCAGTGGTATCTTGCATAGCCCAGGCAGACTCTGTAGCTCAATATAGTCATGCTATAGACTTTATATTTACTTATTTATATTTAGTGGCAGCAAGGATAAGGCCAGTTGCCTATATATCTTTCTTATATTCAGCGGCTTTCCCAACTTAGCTTTCCGACGCCTGACACAATCCAATATAACAAATCTTTCTTTTTATCACCGAAACAGCCACTAGCTATGCAACATATTGCTCATCTTTCTAAGAAACATTATATTGCGTGCTTTGACTGTTCTTGTGAACTGATGATTGCACTTATGGATCTATTTCGTAATTTTTCAATATATTCTATAAATGGCTAATATTTCTAGTATTGCTTATTTTCCAAGAAATGTTTTCTCGTGAAAGAATTTGTCATTTTTGTTCTCGTTTACGTCAAGTCTTCAGAAGATATTTTTCTGATTTTTTTGTTTCATTTTCTTTTATGTTGGGCTGTCTTCCACCAGGGATACTTGCTGGTACTAGTACTGCGTGTTCAGTATGTTTGGTGCAGTGCAGCAAGCTTCTATCACATCAGCACTGACCTGCTGCTCACTTGGAATCTCAACTATGCTTCTAGAAATGGAAAATATCCATAGCTATAAAATATTGTATTAGCAGGGAGTTTCACATTCATTCATCACTGCCGCTGACAGCTGTTTCTTTCAAGGTCCCTATTATAGAACCATAGAAATTTGTCAATATGAGCCTTTTGCCATTTATACACAGTTTGCTTCCCATAGTTGTATATGCATATATTTAGAAAATATGTATATTCAATGAGACCTCCTAAAGAGATGGATATACTTCCCCTGGTCATTATATTTTGCATAATGAGATGACGGCTTTGTGTAGAAGTAGTGGTACACATGATGATTAAAAAAAAAAAAGTTCCATTAACTGTAGTTAGGAAATACCTAGAATTAGAATGAGTGCTCTTCCATTCTCTTAAGAAAAAAGATGACTAGACTAGAGAAAGAGAGATGAAAGGGACACTATACGATACTGGGAAATGCACATTGGGCACACTTTTAGCTTCAGTTTACTTGCCCGCCAATGAGCTTAGGTATTTCCTTTCAGAACCCTGAAACTTTAGATAGGGCATGTAGTTAGCAACCTAGCGTCTCTCTCCCCTACCCAGAACCTGGGGTTAAGGACTATATTTATAGAGGATTAGGGAGTGATTGACACCTTATAAACTTTTTCTTTTTTGTTTATTCATTTTTATCTCCCTTCTCTTATATTTAGCTAGCATCTTCAGGGTTTTTTTTTTTTTATCCGGAGGATGAGTATTTGTTATATGAATTGATATCTTATACATTTACATGACCACATTAATTATATTAATTAAATACTACGCTCTAGAGATTACAAATTTTACCATCAAAGTGTCTTCTTAGGACAATAGTTGGTATTAGTAGATAAATGAGCTATAATAAACGTATTAAATGAATGAGGCTATAGGCCTCTACGCAACATTACTGCTAGACCATTAGTAGAAGCCCTGTTATTCCCAGAGAAACCCGACTAAGGGCCTGCTGCTGTTTGAGTGCGTCCCTTTAAACCATAATATGTTAGCAAGGCTTTATTTTACCGTATCTTGCACTTTATCTGCCTACTGCTGCTTCATTCTTATTACGGTATTGCTTTGCTTTCAAGCTGATCATTTTTTGCTGGTCTGAGAAAGACCTCAGGCTAAACTGCTTTGCACTGCGGGGACCACCAGCTCTGAAAGGTTCAAGGCAGCACGATAACTTCCTTGAGTAAAGGAATAATTATTCACATGGTGTTAAGAGCTCTGCCCACTAAATGCTCGGTGTAATTCTGCCATGCATTAATTAAACGTAATGGTATTATCTCAAGCAGTGGAGTTAATCACTTTTTTAGCGTTACCATTTTGCATTAAGCCCCCTTCAGTTCTGCTACAAGATTTCAGGCATTCATATACCAAGGAAGGGTCTTTTAATAGGCCAAAGTTTTAAACACGCTATTACCTTGAAACAGCATGTGCTTGAGACCACGGTGTAAGAAACCAGTTAAATTTCGGCATAGTCGGGTTTGTCGGCCCCTTCAGTGAATGAAAATTAATTGTATTTGTTCAGGAACGGCATGATAAGCCATGATCTGCATATAAACACTGGAGTCAAATGCTATAACATCTCATGTCTAGAGCATTTCTACCAGGATTCCGAAAAAAGCCAACTTCCTACTTGGCTTTTTTATTTGTCGGCCTTGAACATTTAGACTAATGTTCTCTAATTTAACCTATGTATATTTGTCCTAAAATATGTCTTGTTTAACATAGTATTTATGTTTACCAATGCATTTACCAGCCAAGGGCTGCAAGCAGACCTTATTATTTAGTGCTAACAGTTGTAGTTAGGTCTTAGTTATTCCAGCTTCTTACCTTTAAGACATATATAGAGTTTATTACTCCTTCAATAATGATATATTACAGAAATCCCTGTTCTAATTAGCGATCTTTGGATACGCCAAATTAATAGGCAGTTTTGGTGACGGTGTTGCCTTGGGATAAGATTGGACTGTCAGTCTGAAGATGCGTGTTCCTCTTCCTCAGTCTAAGGGATGGCAAGCCAGTCAAAGTCCTATCTTCTAGTGCCACTCACTTGGCACTAGAAAAAACTACCTAAGTACTACCTAGCCCTGTGATATGTCATGAATTCTTGTCAGTTTAATTCATGGTCATTCATGTAATGCCTATTTATCTAAGCTCAGACACGGGCTAGGTTTTTATTGTGTAGTTGTTTTTATAAGGAATTATGCTGCTTGTCTAGTACACACTTTTTTTCCGCTTCAGTGCAAAGGTTACGCAGGTGTACTGGTAAAATAATTGCTTGTCCCATTGGGATTTTCATCTAGCATGAAACTGGCAATGAATTATATAATGCTCCATAGAATTTCTGCTGAATATTGCGTTATAGCATAAGTGCGTCCATTAATCACTCTTACCGTATACCATCCACAGGGATTGTTTTTGACATAGATTAAAACATAAAGTGAATTTGATTTTATTTTAAATACAGTCATGTTTTAAATGTGCTACTAATCACTGTAATAACTAATCCTATTATAAATGCATCCACACTGGCATGAAGTTCACATTTTATTATTTCAGTGTTCAAAGGAAGGGATTTGATCGTCCCCTTTAAAGACAAGCAAGCTTGTTTATTAATTAATTCATTTTAATCAATAAATGTGTGAATAAATACATTTCACACTATGAGACTAGATGGTGTGAATGGCTCTTATCTGCTGACAAATACCATGCTTCAAAAAAAAAAATCTCTTTGATTTAACTGATCATTATGTAGCACCAGCTCAATGATTATAGTAGGAAAGATGCACTGGATTTTACTCTTCATAATGCATAATAAATATGAAGAGATGAAACCTGCAAACTCCTGGCTTAGTGGAAACACCTCAACTGCTTCCTTGTCTGATATCACTTTATGGCATTACTCTGAAATATGTTATGTTAAATATTTGATGGATGGTTGTTATAAATAGTGTTGTACTTGTAGATGTTGACTCCAAAAAAACATCAATAATTAGAAACAGTGGTCAAAATGCAGCCTCCATTGCAGCTCCCTCATGGCCATCTCGCGAGGCACCCTCTCCTAGGTCTGGCCATGCCTCTTCTAGGTTGTGACCATGCTGCCTCTATCCAGAGACCCCACAGGACACAGGTGACCCAACTTGGTTGTATAGATGAAAGGCATTAGTAACAGAAAAGAGGGAAATGTTGGAGGGTATGGATTCTTCTATCCTTCCATTTTTGACCACTTTCTTTTTTTGTTGAACAGAAATGTTATTCTTTATGTTTTCAGACGATATCAGATGCTAGGGTATTATATTTTATGGGTAATCTATCTCTCTGTTCTATTGTGGCAGCAATACGGCTACTCTCTAACTCTGATGCAAATTCAAAACTCATTTCATCACGAAAAAAATAAGATTTTATGTGAAACCTTTGACAAAATGACAATTAAGTTCAGAAATGAAATGCTTTCCTTCTCTACTTTGACAGATCACAGTACCTGTAACGAGCTTTTAGAAATGTGATGAGTTTTTGGTGCTGCTTTAGAAAGATCAAAGAAAAAGCTGTAGTATTAAAGCTTTGTTCTGTCATTAGTTCAATGATCAAAAGGGCTTTTTATAGAATCCATACTTTCCCAAGTCTCCTACATATTACAGGTCGGAACTATTCACCATCAAATAACAACCTTTGACAATACCTTAATTAGATCAGTTTCTGTTCATAGATGCAAATTTGACAACCGCAACTATAAAAACATTTATTATTTAGTTGGCTACTTGCATACAAATGTCAGCTGGCTTAAGTTAATTGGATGTATGTGAGATGCTCTGACATCAGCACCATGGACAGTACTCATGCCCGTTTTAAACAAGCACCATACATCGACTTAACAAAATGATTAATTACCTTAGTATCACACTATTAATCAATTTCAATCTTTATTTAACTATTAATTTTTAGGAAATACTTTGCAAATACTATATTAAACGCTATCTCCTTCTATGAGCGTGATTGCTGTCATTTCTGTATGTCATCTTGTTATGCCATGTATTAATTGTTGTGTGCTGTCTACCCTTTGTACAGTGCTGCGGAATCTGATGGCGCTGTATAAAACGATAAATAATAATAATAATTTTCTGCTTTCCAAAAGTAAATGAGCAAATTTAATAGATGAAAAAAGGTTGGGTTATAAACTGTTAATGAATTAACCAGTAATAAGTCAAAGTCTTTCTGTACATTGTATTCATATGTGTATATGCACAAGTATATATTATATATATATATATAATATATATATATATATATATATAACTATATATATATTATATATATATATATATAAAGTCCAAAAATAGTTACCGGCACTCCAGGGACTTTGCAAATAACCACACAAACAACTTCGGTTTTCAAGTCTTTTATATATATATATATATTATATATATTTATATATTATATATTATATAAATTAAATGTACACACATAAAGATTGTATCTTTTTTTTTTTACTTTATAAATCAGCCTTTTTTCTTCTAATGTATTGAATCGAACACTACTATTTCTATGCAGTTGTTTCATGCTGATGGCAAAAAGGTCTATAGCACATCCCCTCATGTATTAAGATCTTCCAACAAAACCAACAAAAAAAACAAACAAAACAATTGAATTCATAGGCCATATAAATAAAACAACGGGATAGTTCCCAGTGAAATTGCACTTCTGTTCAAGTACTATTCATTGGGCTTATGTGTATCAGATAAAACTAATTACTGTATTTCAAATGGTAGCAAAGGTCACTCTTCCAATTTTGCTTATTTTTCATATGTCTTGCAAGCTTTGTGATTGTAGTATATTCCTTTATACGGTTTGAATATCTGGCTCTCCACCAGCTTTAAAAAAAAAAGAACAAACTGGCATAACAGACGCTGCCATGCATTGTTTTGTTAGATTTCTGTAGTGCTTCATGGCAGCAGGTAGCACTTATATTAAGGAAAGCAGCAACGTACTGTGTCCATATGGTAAAACAGATATTCTTGGCAATAGGCATCTTAATATGAGCAATACAAGACCTTGCACTTGATTTGAGTGAATCATTTCTAAATATTCAATAGAAGTAAAATTAGTAGTATTACTTTTATGCCATCAGTTTGACCACTGCTATGTAACTAGTTACAAGAAAGGAGAACTCCAAAGAGCCCAAAGATCCACATTTGCCACTGATCAATGTCATGCCACTGTCAATGTCATGGCTGACTCCTCTGGGCTGGATTTTGCCAAATAAGCCATGCGCTTACCATTACTGCTGTTCCAGTGAGCCACCAACTGGATACACATGGTTGACTGGTGCAAGATTGTATAGAGTAGCATACTGATAGGTGTATTGAGCCAGCAATGGCATGTACTTTATTTAGAGGCCACTAGCCTTAATGTGTCTAGGCTGCTTTTCTTTCCCAGACTGGGCCTGGTGTCGGGATTTTGTTAGATGCAGAGAAATTGTTTCTTCTATGGGTGCATTCTGCCTGGAGTGTGAGCAAGGAGTGCTTCCTATGCTGTTACCTGGGAACTTCCCAAGGTATATTAGCTGGAGTGGCTTCTTGAAGGGCAGGGGTCGCCTCAGACAGCCTTTAGTGGATGGGGAACAGGGAGTGAATAGTAGCCAAATGCTGCTCTCCTGCCTGGCAAAAGAAGAAACTGACATGGCGAGAGACTCTCGATCAATCTCGGAAAGTTCCCAGTTATGTTTTTATGACCTTTAGAGAAGCTACCTACTTTATGAGATGCCCCTTATGTCCATTCAAATGTATCTAATCCCCAATATTTACACACAGATTTAAATAAAGTTTACTGGATTGTATTTAGCTCTTTCTTGCCTTTCCTGCATTACGCATATAATCAACACAGCTTCTTATGTTTGTTTTATGTTTATGTTTTACCTTTGTCGTATGTTTTACATTCTAACAATAATATATTAACTGAGATAGATATTTTTCGAGGATTTGTCTGACACAAAAGCCAGAGACCAGGAAGTAATAAATAGATACATTTACTAAATTATATTAAACCTGAAAATGCAATTCCTTGTTAGTAAAACAGTTTACTTTTTAGTACCAATTGTACAGAATATTTCTTAACCTTCAGCTGTGTCCCCGTTGTTATTAATGTAAAAACTAACATTATTTAAATGTGAAATTCTCAAAAATAATAGTTACTTTACAGCAGAATACTGAGTCAGATTTTAATGTATAGCCAATTCCATGGGCGATGAAAGGTATCTGCAATAGGCTGGCTTATTACATTTGGGATTCTTGTTTGACTTTCACCATGATTAAATGCTTCATATGTCATGTGATGGTTTTATTGTCTACTCCATAATGGTACTTGCAACAGAAATTTAATTATACTGTGACAAAAGACTAGAGGAGCCTTTTTCCATGTTCAATGGTAGGAAGGTACTTTCACTAAAAAAGGTTATAACAATTTTATATAGTCCTCCTTTCATATTGATGCCATGTTCCATGAAATTATATGTCTTGACTACAGCACCTTTGAATCCAGGTCTTCATATCTTCGTGTGTGGCCTTTTTTTCATTTCCATTTGAAAAAAAACCTAGATACAGTTGGTACATGTGAAAAGGAGAAAAAGAAGATATTTAGTCGCGTTTCTCTGTGAGGCTTTTCTGGGAAGTCTCTGGGTTTGACCAGGAGTCTGCAGGTAGTGCCCTGCTTCCCCGGGTCTCCGGGTCAGTTTCTACTTTTTCCCGGAAGAGGGCTTGTGATTGGCCATGCCCACTCCCTTCCCACGTTCAGCCTACTCATCACCCACTAAAGTCTGTCTGGGGTTAGCCTTGCCCCATCACCAGAAGAGGGACAGCAACTGGTAGCCTACCAAAATTATATTTTGCCCATGGTAGTAGTAAACAATGAAAAAAGAAGTATGCACCAAGTCTAATATTAATAATAACATTGTAACTGTTTCCTTATATGTATAAAAGGTCCTTTTCATGAATGTAAATATATTATACTATGAGTGCTAGGTCTGGGTATTGGGAGCTTGGTTACAATTCTTCTGATTTTAAAGTTGCTGTTTCATGTTCTTTCCCCAGCTTTCTCAGATTTTTATATTATTATGTACTACTATGGTATGCATCTTAAATAAGTTAATTCTTTTTTAAAACAACATACCATTTTGTTGTATTTTTCTTGTTGATAACATTGCAGCTAAATGTTATCAAAATGTTAAGCAACTTTTTATTTAAAAAGCCTCTCTTGTAAAATAAAAGAATCGATTACTTTTCTATGAGCTGTGATACTAAAAAAGTTGCACCTAATATTCAATAGCAATGCTCTTTCCTGCATGCCATAAATCAGACAGCTGTCAAAATGTAATGCATTCTGCTCGTGATAGCACAACATGCATTTAGCAGCTTTCCTGTTCGTATGAATAAATATTGCAGTTCATAAAAAAGCAGGTTTGTTTCCAGAATAATAATGCTAAAACTGTTAGAGCTGAGTTGGTAGGAGAAAGGAAGTTATTAAAAATATTCCATGCCTTAGTGGGATCCATCCTTCAGAGAAACGCGAACGCCAGAGCAAGAGGTCACAATCGGAAGCTGGAGAGTGGATGTCTCATGGGGAATGTTACAACAACAACTATACAGAAAGGGCTAGTGGGCATACAGATGATAGCAGTAGCAAAGGTCAGTACAGTAAAGTCTATAGATATAGAGAGAGAGAGTTTACTTTCAAAAAGTTAAACATTCCAGATGTAAAAAAGTTGCATTTTCTATTATTAGTTCTAGAAAAGGTATGACATTATGGCAGTGACTCACTGTTTGAGGGAATGTATGCTCTGACTCTCTGTAAGTAACGCTACGCACATACATATATTGTAAGATGAGTAGGTATAGCTGTGTTACATAATTTGCATGTCTTTCTTGAAGTAGGGTATGGGGGCAGTAGTTTTCTTATAAACTTTGGATTTGGAGAGGTACACAGTAGGAGAGGGGCCATCACAACAGCAACCAACAGCCTGGTTGACCCACAACACTAACGTCACAAAATTGGATAGGGATTGCTAAGAAAGTAGAAGCCAAGGAATGGGGGAATGGAGAAATTAGCCCTTAAACATAAAACTCCTGATGGCGATGCTGAAAAAAAGTAATTTACTGGGGGCTTATGAAGTGCCTGCAGTATAATGTGTGGTTATGGTTACACGACCTTAGCAGTGATGCCCTCCAAGGCTGAGACCATGATTAAGCTGAAGTGGTATGAAACTACCTTGACAACAAACATTTAAAAAGTATTTAGTCCAAGGGCAAGTTAACCGCGCATCCTTATGATTCGTCATCTTAGCAATGTCTTATAATAAATAGCCACATACACGAACAGGATATTTGGATATATTGATGCATGCTGTAATATTTGAATGACTTTAAACCAAGCATAATCTTGTTTTTACAGCTCCTTGTCTTCATATATTACTTTAAGAGAACAGTTACCAGATATCTACAGGAGACAGGATAGTAGACTTTGGGCTACTTTTAACTGTAGTTTATCAGTACATAATTTTAATGC
>VKOC01000002.1:32468087-32480760 GCA_009364415.1 Spea multiplicata | reverse complement strand
ACAAATACAAAGTTATACAAATTCTAAAACTATTTTACCTTGAGATTGTTTTCTAGAGAAATGCAAATTGTCATTAAAACCAAAATATGATTTTGTTGCTACTAAAAAAATAGCATTTGTATTTACTGATAAATAATACATGAAAATAATTACGGAAACTAGCAATCAGGGACATAACTAGAAGCCTCAGGGCCCCAGTAAAGGCCCCCCCCACCCCAACCCAATCTACCCCATTCTCACACCATCTACCCCCTTTTATCCTTGCTCAGGCTCTCTACCCCCTTTCTCTCCCTTCTCGCTATCTACCCTCTCCCTACCAGCCTTCTCACTATCTACCCTCTCCCTACCCCCTTCTCACTATTTCCCCTTCCCTACCCCTTCCCACTATCTACTCTCTTCCTAATCCCCCTTCTCACTATCTACGCTCTCCCTATCCCCCTCCTTCTTCACTATCTACCCTCTCCCTACCCCCCTCCTATCCCACGTAGTCTACCGCGTCTGCCCGGTGATCCCCTCCTTCTACACTATTTACCCTCTCGCGCTACCCCCTCCTTCTCACTATCTACCCTCTCCCTACCCTTCAGAATAAAATGGATATTTGATGAATTTTGCAAATTGTTTTTCCTTTTGCGCTTTGGGGTTCATGTGCCATGAAGCCTCCTGTCCCTCCCGCACGTGCGACCCTGTTTGGCACAATTGCTAAAGTGCTTGCTAAAGCTCCAGCTGAGCCACCCATATGAACGTTCGGAGGAGGAGCTCCCAGCTGTCAGCTCCCAGCCACCACACTCACCGCCCAGCCCGGAGTCTCCCTGCCCTCCCCACTGACGATTGGCCCACCCCTTTTCTTATAGCGTCCACACTGCTCAGCAACTCATCTATAAAATTAATATTTGGGCTACTGAAAGTTAGGGAGTTTATTAGGGGTAGGTGGTTTAATTTGGGTGTAAATTTGTTTTTTAGGGGCAGTTATGGTTGATGGGGGTCTTAGGGTTTAATTTAGGGCGGCAGTTATGAATGGCGTGTTTAGGGTTAATTTATGGGGCAGTTATGGTTAACGGGGTCTTTAGGGTTACCATTTAGGGCAGTTACGGGTTGATGGGGTCTTTAGGGTTAATTTAGGGAAATGTATTTTAACCTGTACATTATGTCGGAAATGTACATTTCATTTTCAAAATTTATGTATTGTGAACCCCCACTGGAATTACCCACCAGCCGCCACTGCTTACAGTAGTTAAAAAAACTAACCATAGATTAATTTTACACATACTAAGCACAAGTCACATTAACATCATATCTCCCTTTTATACTTTTTCTCAAGTTACATCATGGCCCTGATTGTAGTTCTTTTTTGCTATTTTTGTCAACTAAAAATTTTGTCGTTTTTTTCTCTACTATTTAAACATAGCTGCATTGTTATTATGGGCATGCTTTGTAAAATATACAAGTGGTAAATGCCTTATTAGGACAATAAGACTTATAACGACTAGATGCCTGTATATGATATTTCTAGTGTTCTGCAGTCCTTTGTATGCAGTTAATATAATTAATTGTATTATGAATGCTTGGTTCCTGTAATTAAGTTCGATAACACCCCTTAAGAACACAGTCCCATGTATATTAATTCATAATGTATATTAATTATTTCTCTGTGAAAATCAGTCTCAGCTTTTTCTAAGACATCATGGTGTAAGTGTGAAGACTACCTGTATATTTCATCAAGATTAGCCTTAAATTCCACTATATAGGCAACTGTATATTTTTTCATCGCACAATAAGAGGTTTTTTTTCTTTTAACACCATCAAAATCTGACACTTTCACTTACTAAGCTTTTAACTGGTACGAGTTAATTATAATATAATGCATAATCCATTTCTACCCAATCTAATGTTACCTATTAACCTACAGAGAGACTAAACATAAGAAAGTGGAATGCTGATCTGTCTTGTATACTACCGACTAGTTAATATTAGGGTTCCCACAAGTTTACATAAAATAAAAAATTCCCTTTTTTATGTTAAGACACCTTAAAAGGATAAAATACCCTTTTTAAAGTTTATAATAGCATCTATTTGCCCTGTTTCCAGGGTGTGCTAAGTTAGGTGCTCTCTGCATTATCACAATCAGAGGAAGGCTGCACCATTCAGTCAGGGAGGCAAGTCCAATCTAGGAGACCAAGTTTGAAAGAAAATGTTCTTCATGTGGAAGTCTTGTCCAAAATACGTTCACGCAAAAGGAAAATGTCGAGAGCCCATAAAAAAGCACAGAAATGAACCAGACATTAAGGAAATACTGCCGATATTCCATGTCATGCTACATTACCCTGGTGGCTGCATGTGGAATTGCAAGTATATCACACATAGTGACCCACTAGTGTAGCCCAAGAGAAATAGCCCCTCTGCTCTCCTTGCCAGCTCTCCTTGCCAGCCCTCCCCTGGGAGGAATTTCCCACATTGCAATTAGGTGACTTTCTATAGTAAAACATAATACAATAGAAGTACAAATTCTGGGTAGGAATTCAACCAAGTATCATCAGCAAAATCATTTAATTAAGTAGCCATCTTCTTGTATAATGAAAACATCTCAATGTCATATTGTGTCATAAATACTTCAGGTTGTAACTACATTAATTAGATTTCTTTACATGTAAAAACAACATCTGGTTAAATAAATTAAATGCATGACAAGGAAAGAATGGTTTTGATTATAACTTGACAACATTTGAGCCCCAACTAACCACCTAGTACCATTTATTGGACTGCAGCAAGGTCTGCCCCAAAAGATTGTGGTTTTGCATTTTGTTGCCTCATCAAGGCAGCTGTGTCCTTGAAATTCCTTATTCCACAGGTAATTGCCTTTTTGTTTGTAAAAAGAATCGCCCATTTCAGCTAATGACTTTCTACATTCCAATACTAGACAATACTAACTCAAATCAGATCTGAAAACACAGGAGCTGTGGACGTTAAGATGCCACCAGGGCATTAAAATAGGTTACTATTCAGTGTATTAAACTATAAAAGTTGTGTCTCTTTAAAATATCTTATTTTGCATCTTGAAAAGTTATGGACATAGTACAAGTATATTGCGATGTGGAGGCCCAGCCAAAAAAAACATTACATAAACCAAACTAATTTGGGCTTTAAAGTTTACACATAAAATTCTTTTTCACACAACCCAAGAGTAAAGGTCTAATAAATAATTAAGCTAAAAACTAGTAAAATTTAATGCTAAAAATATCTCAAGGATTTTAACACACACCTCTTGTCTGTCTTGTTCTTCTTGAGCTGAATCGGGTTGTGGGTACTAACCTCATAAATGTCTCCACTTTTTATTACATTTCGAATGGATAAATACAAGTGATGCTTGAAAGGAACTGTGCGTTGAATTTCATCTTCCAAGCTGGATGGACAGAAGTGCTAACCTTTAGCAAACCTACACGTATTTGTATTATCCTGAAAATCCAGCAATGACCGAGAACGATACCATCTGCGTGGAAAATGCCACAATTTGCAATGGCACATCATGCCTGCTCCCTCCTGACAACTTCAACTATATACTTAACCTAGTATTAAGCACCGTCATTACTATCTTGTTGGCGCTGGTCATGTTTTCTTTGGGATGCAGCGTGGAATTTCAAAAGTTTTGGGGTCATTTTCGACGTCCCTGGGGTATAGTAGTAGGTTTTCTTTGTCAGTTTGGAGTAATGCCGATCACAGGCTTTGTGCTATCATTAGTGTTCGACATCTTACCAATTCAAGCTGTAGTAGTCCTTATCATGGGATGCTGTCCAGGAGGGACAGGATCCAACATCTTGGCATTCTGGATTGATGGAGACATGGATTTAAGGTAACCCATCATATTAACAATGTTGTTGATCACCAAATGTACTGATAATTTGGATTTCAGTTGTTTTGCATAAAAATTCAAAAATATGTTTTGTACATGTTACTGGTAATTGATAATATACTAAACATAGTATCCTACTAGTATTCAATTGCTATAAAGCATTTTATATTGTGTTATCATTTCTTGTTAAATAGCAATATCATAATATAATGTATTAGGTGATACATTTTTATGTTCCTTTTTTTAACAAACATAAAGTAATCCCAAAACATAGCTAGCTGTGGATTGTTCACCAATATAAAACCGCATAAAACTCAATATAGCTTTATTTGACAATATGGCTGGCTTGTTATATAAATTCATGGGAGGTTCTGATACAGTAAAGATTGTAGCTGAAATAATTGGTGCTAGGCCTCGGTTATATCTGCACAGAACCATCTTTTGTATTGTAGCATAAGTTAGTAAAATTTAAGCTGCATAAATATTTAGGCGCCAGCTCAGTTTTTAGACCCAGAAAAAAGATGTATCCAAAGGTTATGCTCCAAAAGTATCCTGCCTCCTTGTAAAAGGTTAGATTTATCAAATTTATTACAATTGTGGTCCTCCAGAAATGATTTTAGATAACCTTTTCCAACATCGTCAGCCAAGGCAAGATCATTTCCCTCTTCATATTACCAGTTATAGAATGTGCACTGAGCTTAGACACTGTATAAAATACATATATTTAACCAATCTTTCTTCTTATAGTGTAATTGATAGATTCTAAAATAAATCAGTTGAAAAGTTAAGCATTATGTTGGAACAAGCAGAAAGTTTATTATTTATGGGCATTGTTATACTCTCTGTATTGGGAACATCTTGCATGCTACAAAATAATACGGTAGGCTACAAAATAATACGGTAAATCGTCTCCCCGTAATGTATCTCATATTACTGCGCTTTTTTAGGCATTTGATTTATTGCAATTCTATTTGTGAAACTGAGATCCAGACATGACCAATATAATACAGATTAGCACCTGAGTAGCAAGAAACAGTAAAATAACATTACCAAAATAAAAGTGTAACAATAAAACATTCCAAACACTGTGACTGAAGACATAACAATACTATAATAAGCATCAGCGCAATGTTAAAAGCACAGTTCAATCAATTATAAGTGATAGTACACTATGTAACATTTAAATAATAACTATAATATAATATCAACGTGTGAGGAAAGGGATTTAGGGGTAATTATTTCTGAGGATTTAAAGGTAGGTAGACAATGCAGTAGAGCAGCAGGTAATGCTAGTAGAATGCTTGGTTGTATAGCGAGAGGTATTAGCAGTAGAAAGAGGGAAGTGCTCATGCCGCTGTACAGATCACTGGTGAGACCTCACTTGGAGTATTGTGTACAGTACTGGAGACCGTATCTCCAGAAGGATATAGATATGTTGGAGAAAGTTCAGAGAAGGGCTACTAAAATGGTTTATGGATTACAAAATAAATCTTACCAGGACAGGTTAAAGGATCTTAACCTATATAGCCTGGAAAAAAGACGGGACAGGGGGGATATGATAGAAACATTTAAATACTTAAAGGGAATCAACAAAGTAAAGGAAGAAAGTTTATTTAAAAGGAGAAATAAAACCGCAACAAGAGGACACAAGCATAAACTAGAGGTGCATAGGTTTAATGGTAACATCAGAAAATATTACTTCACGGAAAGGGTAGTGGACGCATGGAATAGCCTCCCAGTGGAAGTGGTAGATGTTAATACAGTGAAGTCATTTAAGCAAGCATGGGATAGGCATAATGCCAAGCTAGATATAGGATAAGGGCAAGTACTAAAGGAGAGTACTCAGAGGTTGGGCAGACTGGATGGGCCTTCTGGCTCTTATCTGCCGTCACTTTCTATGTTTCTATGTTTCTATGTAATTATTATATTAATTACACACAAGCAGTATTATCAAAAAATCTCATCTGAATCTGGATTAATTACAATATTAAAAATAAAACCATAAAAATAATTGAAAAATTGAATAATATGAGAATACCAAATAATGACATTAAACAATAGTTTTACAGCACATAATGGACCATGACATAATAACAGCAGAATATATTTGAGCAAATATGTACCCTAACTGTACTCTGGAATGACCATAATGGGTTGAGAAATGACATATTAGAGATTAGAAACATACTTATCATTGTATATTGTTAAGGTCATATTCATTTGTATTTCTTTCTTTGGGCTGCATCAGGAAATATACAATATATGTATACAGATTATGAGGCAGGGGCAGCTAGAGAGCTATCTGTAACTTGTAGGCCACTCATTGGCCTAGTTGTGATGTCATTGATTTATGGGCATTCTAGCTATGTACGCGATATATAAAGTACAAAAATCTTCATATCAAAAGCGTTATTGTTTATTTACTAACAACAAAAGTTGCTAAGTTGCCTTTATCGTGTGTGCTATGTAGTAATGTGTGTCAGCAAAAAAAAAACACTTCTCCACCAAATTATCATAGTTAGGTGCCGCCAGAAGAAGCTTTTATTGCACAAGGCGCCATTTTTTATTGTAGTATTGTAATTATTCCAATTAAAGTTCACAAGTATACATGGCAAAATACATTTTATAAGTTCAGATCATAAACCTTCATGATAATTTCACACTTTTATAGAAATTCCTCAACTGAGCAAGCAACAACTAAATTCTCTACTCAATAATAAGCATCCTTTTACACTTTCTAAGAATATTTTTTTCTTTAATGCACATTGAACAGTTACAATGATGTATAATTTCTATAATTTTGCTTTTGTTTTATGAACACATAAAAAGAAGCAGCATTAAAGAAAAATAATTAAAATAAAATGGAATATTTATGTGAATGTTATACTTACTTGTTTGTATTATGTTTAGGGGACAGTTACTTTTAATTAAGGATTTCAAACCATTGCCTTTTCTTATTATTTGCTTGCAATTCCATGTACATCCACCAGGATATCTAGCATAGCAAAAAACATAGGTGGCATCTACACAAGGGTTGGATCAACTCTGTGCTTATGTAAAGCATTTTCTTAGTATTTTTCTAAGCGCCCGTTTGTTAAATGTGTTTACGGAGCTGGATAGTGAATGTGCCAAAGGCTTTTTACCACTGGATAAAATGGTTGCGTCTGAACGTTTCCAGCCGTCCTCTGATTGTGTTCCATTATTGAAGTTTCATTTTTACCTAGCTATGATATTGGTAGCAACCATAAAAATATTTTAGTATTATGATATTAAAGTACTGTCCTAACAAAATATATTTCTATTTATTTTGCAGTTTAAGTATGACAACAAGTTCAACATTGTTTGCATTGGGTATGATGCCGCTGTGTCTCTTTATTTACACGAAAAAATGGGTTAACTCAAACTCCATAGTAATTCCCTACGACAGCATTGGTAAGTTTAAATTATGTTTAAATTAATCCATTTTATTAATAACCAAAAATATGTCTAAAAATGTATAGTCAAAGTAGAATTATATAGGAGTAATGCTAATTTTAGTGAATGAAAAAAAACACTCTCTTCCATCATACAAGATCACCAGAGACTTTAGCCTCCAGATCTATCCTTGATAATTTAGAACATATACAGTTGGGTAACATGGACTTTAGTCTTTGGTACTTGTCATTGGGTCAACACAGAAAAAGAAGTAGATTCAAATAATCATTTGTGACCTCACAGATCTCTACATATATTTCTGTATTGGTCCGATATAATGTATCGCTTTTCATCTGTGAAACAAGGAAACCATGTTGCTCAAATTTTAATCCAAAACGACTAGGAAGAGGGGATCCGGCGTATGATAGTATTTTCAATGATTTTTTTTTTATTGCTCCTACTGAATAGTTTTGTTTAAGCTCTTAGACATGTCATAAATTCTTTGAGCTCACAAGTCAAGGTTATATCAGTATGATGCAGGCATTAGTACTTCAGAGTAGATGGCATTTAATGAATCACTATATTTTTAGGCCAAATGTTGGTTCCTTTGTATATTCTTTAAGTGAAATATTGATACCTTTGTGTAGGTTACATAGAAACGGCAGATAAGAACCATTCAGCCCATCTAGTTTGCCCATTTTTGTGAGGCCTGGCCAACAAAAAGCAGCTTTTCAGTACTTTGTAGCATTATGATTTGCAGCACATGAGTTGCGTGGCTCCTGATTAATCTATATTGATTGACGATATGAGGATTTGTTTGTGTGTGCGATGTCAGGGATATGATAAAATTGCTAGCCAAGTTTGTCTAAACATGAAATTGTAGCCATTTGGTCCATCTAGCCTCTCCATTCCTTATGCAAAGCATCAATCTTAAACGTCTTTAAGTTAAGTTCTCTGGAATACTTTTTGTATCATTTCAACGGGTGAGATTGCTTACCACCTTTGCTGGAAGCCTATCCCGTATACAAACTTTAGTTCCTTTTAAAAATTAGAAATTCACTCATGTTTGCATCACAACTAATAAATATTTTGCTACAAGCGAACAAAAACCTTCCCATCAGATAACCATGGCTATAAAAGAAAGCAGCATTGTGACTTGTAACATATTCACAGGTTATACTTAACCGCTCTGTCTTTTATTTGACACGTTAGAAACTCATTGACTTTAAATGTATAACGTTATACTAGGCTCCGATGAAAATATGCAGTGTAATCAGATAGTCCTGGCGGATTATGCAGGTTGTGATTCTTCTTAGGGCAGTGTGCAATTGACTTTTAAAATGGGAGAAACAAATCAAGTTTTGGTGATAAATTGAATAGATAAAGGTATGTATTATTATAGCTGATTAATGCCATTTGGAGGTTATTGGATGCAGTAAATCAAATGAGGTTGGAACAAGAAGACCCCACAGCATACTGATTACTTTGCTTTGAATGAAAGCACAGATTTGACTGCAACAATGTATTCACATAACAGAAGAAAAACAGGAAAAGCGCATCATTTTAAGACAAATGAGGCAGACATACACTGAGTAGCAAAAAAAAACACTTAAAATAAACTATTCATTTCTGCTGAGCTATGGAAAACCAAATAATTAAGACCAGCACAGCGTTAGGGAATTCAGATGTTTAGCAAATATGCAGGGCCGGCCGAAGGCGTAACGCCGCCTGGGGCGAAGTTTAAAAATGCACGCCCCACCGCCGACGTCGCGGGGGGGGGCCGGCATTTAACTTCCGGCGACGCCCGGTACTTTACTTTAAGAGTCTGGCGGCGAGTCTCCCTGCTCTGCCCGTGCCGGCCTTGTAATTCCTGAGCCCGGAAATTGACGCCACTTCCGGCGCTCAGCATTAGCAAGCCGGCACCAAGACCGAAGAGGGAGACTCACCGCAGAGTAGAGAGAGAGGGGCGCCGAGCGGGTAAGCGAAAACCACCCGGCGCCCCTCTCTCTCTCTCTCTCTCTTCCGCTTCAAAAAAACGCTCGGGGCGGCAGAGTGCCGCCCCTTCTAAAGTGCCGCCTGGGGCAATTGCCCCAGTCTGCCCTATTGTAGGGCCGGCCCTGCAAATATGCCAATCCTGATAGAAGCCTGGTGATCTGTGGTTGCCCTACCTGGGACCTCAGGAATGACTTCATAAGATGAGGTATTAACTGGTGTTGTAGACACACATAAGGGGTACAGCTAGTCCCAAACAGTCTTAATTAGGTGGTGACTAGGAAGAGAACGGGAAGGGAGCAGGTGTGGTTAAACTTTGCTTTCCTGACTGGAGAAAGACAGATGTGACCCAAGGAATCGCAGTTTCATCTTCTCTCTTCTATCTTATCTCTTCTGTCTTTGTCCACAACTCTGCAGACATAACCTGGAACAAATTTTCACCAAAATGGCAGCTTTTTCATTTGCGTTCTCTCTCCTAATCCTCCAGTTGGGGTAGAGGACTTCACTGAAAGCATCACAATTTTGGCGGTTCACCTTATGGCAAAATTGTGGCGCTTTTGGTGATGTCCTCTGCACTGATTGGAGGATCAGAGAAGAGGACGTCACAGGAAGCTCCTCCATTTTGGTGAAAGTGTGTGCCAGGTTATGTCTGCGGAGAAGCAGACAAAGATAGAAGAGAGAAGATAAAAGAATATGACATATGAAATAGAGAAGATGAAGAAGAAGCAGAAGTGGATGACAGAAAATATAGGGAAACATTTGGAGAGTGTAAGAGGGAGAGAGTGAACCAGAATGAGAGTGTGAGGGAGCGAGAGAGAGTGTGAGTGAAAGGGCCCTCAAATCTCGGATTTTTGCTTTACTTTGTCCACTTCTTGGAGAGTCTGGCGTCCTTTTTGTGTCTTTCTAAGGAAAAAATCTGTAAATTTGCATTTCGTACAAATCCAAACGCCGAATGAAATGAGTCATACTATGTCACCTGTCACCAATCCAGGTTGAACATGTTTCAGTGGTGAACAAACAGCGCGCCTTGTGAGAACATTAACGTGTGTGCAGCTACATTAGTACATGTAAATTTGTAATTTCTATCTTTTTTAGGAATTTCTCTGGCAACACTTGTTATTCCTGTTGGTATTGGGATGTTTGTTAATTATAAATGGCCCAGACAGGCAAAGATCATTCTAAAGGTATGGTAACAAAAAAAAAATCTAATTCTATTTATAATGTATGATTACATGTATTTAATAAAAAGACAAATACATTTACCTTAGTTAAATATATGTCAATAAAAAAATACCACAGGTGTGTGTGTTTTAAAGAAAGCTTTGACATATTTAGGATAAGTGATGCTTCATCTAAGACTTGCTGGTAAAATTAGTAAGTACTGAGCACCCTAAAATGCGTTTATCATCTGTAATGCTGTTGGGGCTGTAGACTGTAGACCCTTTAATATTTTCATAACATTTCAAGGTGGTCAAATTGTCAGGTATTAGAAGTGGCAGTAGGTACCCATACTATTTGATCTATTTGATCATAGGATCACCTTCACATAGGGCAAATTTATCATGAGAAAAAAGGAACTACTAAGAAATAAACTGATACATTTGCAGCTGATGCCATAGAAACCGTGCTGATTGTTTATTTGGATTGCTCACATTTAATTATTGTTCTTATAACTTGATAATTAGAACAATTTAATGGGTCTGAAACAAATCCACATTTCGTAATTCCCGCACAATATGTACATTTCTAGTTTAATTTAAGACAAGGAATCAGTGGTGGAGAAATGCATAGTTTCTGCTGAATCTTTCCATACATTTTTGAGAAACAAAAAATGTTACATTTTAGTAAAGCATTTATAGGCATTAAAATGAAAAAATAGTATTGCAGTATAAACCTGAAAAATGGGGAAAGAAATTCGTTGGGCAAATACAGAAAAACATACAAATTTACATAAGGTTTCAGGACCACCAAGGTCACTATTCCATCTGACATCTCATGTTCTGAAAGCTTGTGTAACTTTTTCTTTTTCTGTCTTTTTCTGTATTGGCCCAGAGAAAACAAATTTTAAATAGGAATGGCTATATGAGTTACAGTTGTTAAATAATGCAACGACAATAATCATCTGCAAGCCACTTTGGAAAAAAAATATTATCTATTTCTAATAAACCATCTTTGTTTTACCCTAAGAGTTCATGATTTAACTGACACCTGTTCCAATTTTGAAAATGTTGATAATAAGCTGACTGATATCCCCATCATTCCAACAGTCCTGAACTGTCTGTTATCTTTGTAGATCGGCTCTATCACGGGAGGCATTCTCATTGTGACCATTGCTGTCATTGGTGGAGTTCTTTACAAGGGTTCTTGGGCTATTGATCCTAAATTGTGGATTATTGGAACGATATTTCCAGTTGTTGGATTTGTGGTTGGATTCATTTTGGCTTCCTTATCTAATCTGTCATGGAGCAGGTGTGTATAGCTTTCAACTTTAAAGAGTGTAAATATGTGGACATCTTTCATAACAGAATCCTTAAACTAAGCTATCATTTTTATTTTTACTTTCTGTAAATACTCATTTTCCTGTAGTTATTTATCATTAATAAATGTATAACTTTCCTGCTTTTGTAGCTGTTGCATTTTAGAATTCTCCTTTATTTTGCCTGCTGATGAGGGTATGCCTGATCTCACACACTAGTCAACTTAGGTGTAACTAAAGGTTGCCACTGATCCATCTTACGCTCTCCGTGGTGACTAAGTTGTCCTAGAAGAGTGTGTATGTGGCTTAGAGGATAATCACTGATGACTAAAACTTTTCATTTCAAATATCGTTTTTCCACCACTCCCTAGTGTGACTCCATGGCATTAGTCAACAAGGTAACATACCAATACTCCCATTCACTGACAAAGATGGATCATTGAGGGAGGCAGCGGGCACAGCCTTCACTGCTCCCTCGCCATATAATGGAAGCTGCACTTCCACTTGGGCCTTATAACTTGCAAAAATAGTCATCATCGCTGCAAATCAGGCTAAGCTTGAATCCCAAGTTTTGGCGAACTGCGAATAGCTGGATAGTTTCTGTCTAAATATGTGAATTGTGAAAATACAATTTTACATTACAATTCTAATTTTAAAAAAAAGTTGTTTTTAGAACATGCCACATTTTCCTAACACAGTCCCCGATCTTTTTAAAGAAAAAGTAACATACTTGTTTGTGTTGATAGATGTCGGACGGTTTCACTGGAAACGGGCATGCAAAACACACAGTTGTGTTCAACCATAGTCCAGCTCTCATTTCCACCTGAGCAACTTGCAAAAGTTTTCACTTTCCCACTGATCTACAGTATTTTTCAAATCCTGATCGCTGTTTTATTCTTAATAGGTAAGTACAAAGAATTTAGGTGTTGGCCCAATGATGTTGGAAA
>VKOC01000002.1:32401308-32467987 GCA_009364415.1 Spea multiplicata | reverse complement strand
AATTCCAAATTATTAGATCATTTTAATGAATATTATAGGATTTTTAACAGCATATGCTAAACAATTGTCACATGCATAGTTAATAAAATATAAGCATTTCACCCATTTAAATAGGTTGGTAAGATTTTTTTTTAAAATGCTATATAACAGTTGAATACCAGTAGGATACTATGTTTAGTATATTGTCAATTACCAGTAACATGTACAAAACATATTTTTGAATTTTTAAGCAAAACAACTGAAATCCAAATTATCAGTACATTGGTGATCAACAACCCTTAAGGGTTACCTTAAATCCATGTCTCCATCAATCCAGAATGCCAAGATGTTGGATCCTGTCCCTCCTGGACAGCATCCCATGATAAGGACTACTACAGCTTGAATTGGTAAGATGTCGAACACTAATGATAGCACAAAGCCTGTGATCGGCATTACTCCAAACTGACAAAGAAAACCTACTACTATACCCCAGGGACGTCGAAAATGACCCCAAAACTTTTGAAATTCCACGCTGCATCCCAAAGAAAACATGACCAGCGCCAACAAGATAGTAATGACGGTGCTTAATACTAGGTTAAGTATATAGTTGAAGTTGTCAGGAGGGAGCAGGCATGATGTGCCATTGCAAATTGTGGCATTTTCCACGCAGATGGTATCGTTCTCGGTCATTGCTGGATTTTCAGGATAATACAAATACGTGTAGGTTTGCTAAAGGTTAGCACTTCTGTCCATCCAGCTTGGAAGATGAAATTCAACGCACAGTTCCTTTCAAGCATCACTTGTATTTATCCATTCGAAATGTAATAAAAAGTGGAGACATTTATGAGGTTAGTACCCACAACCCGATTCAGCTCAAGAAGAACAAGACAGACAAGAGGTGTGTGTTAAAATCCTTGAGATATTTTTAGCATTAAATTTTACTAGTTTTTAGCTTAATTATTTATTAGACCTTTACTCTTGGGTTGTGTGAAAAAGAATTTTATGTGTAAACTTTAAAGCCCAAATTAGTTTGGTTTATGTAATGTTTTTTTTGGCTGGGCCTCCACATCGCAATATACTTGTACTATGTCCATAACTTTTCAAGATGCAAAATAAGATATTTTAAAGAGACACAACTTTTATAGTTTAATACACTGAATAGTAACCTATTTTAATGCCCTGGTGGCATCTTAACGTCCACAGCTCCTGTGTTTTCAGATCTGATTTGAGTTAGTATTGTCTAGTATTGGAATGTAGAAAGTCATTAGCTGAAATGGGCGATTCTTTTTACAAACAAAAAGGCAATTACCTGTGGAATAAGGAATTTCAAGGACACAGCTGCCTTGATGAGGCAACAAAATGCAAAACCACAATCTTTTGGGGCAGACCTTGCTGCAGTCCAATAAATGGTACTAGGTGGTTAGTTGGGGCTCAAATGTTGTCAAGTTATAATCAAAACCATTCTTTCCTTGTCATGCATTTAATTTATTTAACCAGATGTTGTTTTTACATGTAAAGAAATCTAATTAATGTAGTTACAACCTGAAGTATTTATGACACAATATGACATTGAGATGTTTTCATTATACAAGAAGATGGCTACTTAATTAAATGATTTTGCTGATGATACTTGGTTGAATTCCTACCCAGAATTTGTACTTCTATTGTATTATGTTTTACTATAGAAAGTCACCTAATTGCAATGTGGGAAATTCCTCCCAGGGGAGGGCTGGCAAGGAGAGCTGGCAAGGAGAGCAGAGGGGCTATTTCTCTTGGGCTACACTAGTGGGTCACTATGTGTGATATACTTGCAATTCCACATGCAGCCACCAGGGTAATGTAGCATGACATGGAATATCGGCAGTATTTCCTTAATGTCTGGTTCATTTCTGTGCTTTTTTATGGGCTCTCGACATTTTCCTTTTGCGTGAACGTATTTTGGACAAGACTTCCACATGAAGAACATTTTCTTTCAAACTTGGTCTCCTAGATTGGACTTGCCTCCCTGACTGAATGGTGCAGCCTTCCTCTGATTGTGATAATGCAGAGAGCACCTAACTTAGCACACCCTGGAAACAGGGCAAATAGATGCTATTATAAACTTTAAAAAGGGTATTTTATCCTTTTAAGGTGTCTTAACATAAAAAAGGGAATTTTTTATTTTATGTAAACTTGTGGGAACCCTAATATTAACTAGTCGGTAGTATACAAGACAGATCAGCATTCCACTTTCTTATGTTTAGTCTCTCTGTAGGTTAATAGGTAACATTAGATTGGGTAGAAATGGATTATGCATTATATTATAATTAACTCGTACCAGTTAAAAGCTTAGTAAGTGAAAGTGTCAGATTTTGATGGTGTTAAAAGAAAAAAAACCTCTTATTGTGCGATGAAAAAATATACAGTTGCCTATATAGTGGAATTTAAGGCTAATCTTGATGAAATATACAGGTAGTCTTCACACTTACACCATGATGTCTTAGAAAAAGCTGAGACTGATTTTCACAGAGAAATAATTAATATACATTATGAATTAATATACATGGGACTGTGTTCTTAAGGGGTGTTATCGAACTTAATTACAGGAACCAAGCATTCATAATACAATTAATTATATTAACTGCATACAAAGGACTGCAGAACACTAGAAATATCATATACAGGCATCTAGTCGTTATAAGTCTTATTGTCCTAATAAGGCATTTACCACTTGTATATTTTACAAAGCATGCCCATAATAACAATGCAGCTATGTTTAAATAGTAGAGAAAAAAACGACAAAATTTTTAGTTGACAAAAATAGCAAAAAAGAACTACAATCAGGGCCATGATGTAACTTGAGAAAAAGTATAAAAGGGAGATATGATGTTAATGTGACTTGTGCTTAGTATGTGTAAAATTAATCTATGGTTAGTTTTTTTAACTACTGTAAGCAGTGGCGGCTGGTGGGTAATTCCAGTGGGGGTTCACAATACATAAATTTTGAAAATGAAATGTACATTTCCGACATAATGTACAGGTTAAAATACATTTCCCTAAATTAACCCTAAAGACCCCATCAACCGAAACTGCCCCTAAATTTAACCCTAAAAGACACCCGTTAACCATAAACTGCCGTAAATTAACCCTAAACACGCCATTCAATTCATAACTGCCCCTAAATTAACCCTAAGACCCCATCAACCATAACTGCCCCTAAAATTAACCCTAAACACCCCATTACATAATTGCCCCTAAATTAAACCCTAAACACTCCATTAACCATAACTGCCCCTAAATTAACCCCCACCTCCCCTAACTTTCAGTAGCCCAAATATTAATTTTATAGATGAGTTGCTGAGCAGTGTGGACGCTATAAGAAAAGGGGTGGGCCAATCGTCAGTGGGGAGGGCAGGGAGACTCCGGGCTGGGCGGTGAGTGTGGTGGCTGGGAGCTGACAGCTGGGAGCTCCTCCTCCGAACGTTCATATGGGTGGCTCAGCTGGAGCTTTAGCAAGCACTTTAGCAATTGTGCCAAACAGGGTCGCACGTGCGGGAGGGACAGGAGGCTTCATGGCACATGAACCCCAAAGCGCAAAAGGAAAAACAATTTGCAAAATTCATCAAATATCCATTTTATTCTGAAGGGTAGGGAGAGGGTAGATAGTGAGAAGGAGGGGGTAGGGAGAGGGTAAATAGTGAGAAGGAGGGGATAGGGAGAGGGTAGATAGTGGGAAGGAGGGGGGTAGGGAGAGGGTAGATAGTGAGAAGGAGGGGATAGGGAGAGCGTAGATAGTGAGAAGGGGGATTAGGAAGAGAGTAGATAGTGGGAAGGGGTAGGGAAGGGGAAATAGTGAGAAGGGGGTAGGGAGAGGGTAGATAGTGAGAAGGCTGGTAGGGAGAGGGTAGATAGCGAGAAGGGAGAGAAAGGGGGTAGAGAGCCTGAGCAAGGATAAAAGGGGGTAGATGGTGTGAGAATGGGGTAGATTGGGTTGGGGTGGGGGGGGCCTTTACTGGGGCCCTGAGGCTTCTAGTTATGTCCCTGATTGCTAGTTTCCGTAATTATTTTCATGTATTATTTATCAGTAAATACAAATGCTATTTTTTTAGTAGCAACAAAATCATATTTTGGTTTTAATGACAATTTGCATTTCTCTAGAAAACAATCTCAAGGTAAAATAGTTTTAGAATTTGTATAACTTTGTATTTGTGTGATCCACCCCCCACACACACACAAACCCCAGCATGCATACAGTATGGCCCACTCCCTTTGTTTAATTTGTATTAGTTATTTAAGTGCTCTTTTATACTTGTTTGTTTTTTTAATTGAAAGCAAATTTGTTTTCTATCTTTTCTATTGGGATGATATGTTCACAATAAAACTTCAACTCTTGTTAAGAAGTTGAACAGTCAGTTGCGTTAAGGGTTAACTCAACAGACAAGATGCACTAATATCTACCAGGGCAAGATAGAGTTGTTTATCTGGTTTATCTGGTTTATCTGTCTTACTTCTTTTTTTTTAATTTGCTGGAACGCCCCTTTCCTTGGGACATTCCCGAACAGGTATCTTTGGACAGTATATACCTACCTGTGGGGTTTTTTTTATCACTCTTTGTCGTGTAATGCAGTTGTTGGGAAACATTATGCAAAAAATTTGAACTGTTTTGAAATTGTTTACATTTATTTTATCCGATATTACTAAAAAGTTTTTTTATCCCTTTAAATCATTAGCTGATGTGCCTACACAGAGCTTTCAACAAAAAAGAATAGGATGAAATATACTGTTAAAAAGAAAGTAAAATATGTATGCTTTTAAAATAGTATCTGAGACTTAAAATCAATCTCCATAGAAGTATTCACTTCAACTTGCATATTTACTACTGTCATCTTGCTTTTACAATTGCCTCAAACTATACTCAACTTGCATCAACTCGCCTGCAGCATAGCCAAATTGATGAAAGTTGAAAACAACAGCAACTATAGGGTTAATGAAACTATAAGATGTTTGTAAATTATAAATTTCCCTTGCTTCAATAAAAAGCACTGCTGGAAATTCTATTATTGACAAGTACTACCAGATTCTTTGTTCATAGACAATTTCCTCAATAAGCGGCTATTCAATAGATAATTAGCATGCATGTGCTTGCCCAAATGCATCATTTTTCATTTTTCTATGTTGAAAAGCATTTGTTTTTTAAATGCTCAGTCTAGTATTTTGCCTACATCCTTCTACAGGGAGACAACATCCAGTTTTGATTTAAATACCGTACATAATTGTATGTCATCAGCAAATATAGAGATTCATTGCCCTGTTCCAGATCATTGATAAATAAAATGAAAAACAAGGAAACTGAAGGAGACTGTCGTGTACTGCACTCAAAATAATTGTCATTTGTCTTTGAACAGTTTAATATAAAGCAAGCAAATTAGTTTTGTATACGTGTACTTTAGACCTGTAAATCAATTTAAGTTCATGGATGAGGGTCTTTCCTCATCCGTTCTGTGAGTTCTTGCTCATGACCTTGGCTCTCACAAGAATTATTTATACCCAAGACCTTCTGTGACTGAAACTTGTGAAAACATATATATAAATGTACTGACTTAAACTCTGTTTGTATACCCCAGAACTGAATTTGTCAGGGCCCGGGTAATTAGGTTGGGTAGGAGCCTTATTGCAGGGGATACCTGGGGTTCTGTCTACACATGGCAATGCATGGTAACCGAAGGATAAGACAGACAGGCACAAAGGAATACACCACAGGCAGGGCCGGCCCAAGACATAATGCCGCCTGTGGCGAAGTTCAAAATCCCCCCCCCCAATATCTACCCTTCCTCTGCTGCCCCACCATTATCTACCCTTCGTCTTCCTCCCTCCCTATTATCTACCCTTACTCTCCCTCCCTATTATCTACCCTACCCCCCTTTATATTTACCTTTCAGCAGTCCTGGGGCGAGTCTCCCTGCTTGGTCCCAGTGCCGGCTTGTAATGCCGTCATCTTCCGGCGCTCAGCATTACAAGCCGGCACCGAGACCGAGCTAGAGGGCTCGCAGAGGAGAGAGAGGGGGGCCGAGCGGGTACTGACAACTTGGTAAGTGAAAACTACTTGGCGCCCTCTCTCTCTTCCGCTTTGGGGCAGCAAGGTGCCGACCCTTCAAAAGTGGCGCCTGAAGCAATTGCCCCACTCTGCTCCATGGTAGGGCCGGCCCTGACCAAAGGCAGAATTATTCCAAGTAATACTATGTATTGTATATTATGGCAGGACAAGCAAATACAGGTTAAACAGTCTCTTAACAAGAAAACTGACGTATGGCAGAATATATTGTAAATTATGGCAGGACAATCAAATACGGGTTAAACAGTCTCTTAGCAAGAAAACGGATGTATGGCAAGAAGCCCACTAGACAGGGCACAAGGCAGGAAACCTACTTGAAAGGGCACAAGGCAGGAAGCCTACTTAAAAGGGCACAAGGTAGGAAGCCCACCACTTGGAAGGGCACAAGGAAGGAAGCCCACTTGGAAGGGCACAAGGTAGGAAGCCCACTGGACAGGGCACAAGGCAGGAAGCCCACTGGACAGGGCACACGGCAGGAAGCATTCAGGATCAGGTACAAGTCAGGATCTGCTACAAAGCAGGATCAGGTACACAGAGCAACACGGTCCCATTACTTCAATGCAAAGGCACCTAACAAACAGGGGAGTGTCCAGATATAGGCCGGGTCATTATGTCAGGTGTGAATGACATTGGCTTCAGGTAAGGGAGGCAAGGTAATAAAGCCTGTTGGTTAGGTCAGGTGTGGTAATGGCATAGGCTTCAGGTGGGGGATACAGATACAGCATAACCAAACACAACTGAACATAAATACACAGAACATGGATTAAATACATAGTAAACAAAGGGTTGAACTAGAATCCTGACAGGCACTAACATCACAAGATAAGAGATTCTGTTTGGCAAGATCATGTCTCTCACACTCACATGAAACAACTGTTTACTTAGGGAACAATTTAAGGAATTAATAGTTACCTCGTTTAAGGCAACCATACATTACATCACATTATTCAAGTATATACATATTATTTTGTTGTTTTTAAAAATCTTGAAATCATAGTAGACCACTACCATTGGCAATTACCCTCAAACACATGTTGGCTCTTCAGTGTCTGCTGTAATGTGACAGACATTCATAATACCTTCTTACAACTGTGTTCACTCCTATAAAATAAGTAATATTTAATACGAAGTATTTATTACTTTTATTAATTGCTCGGTAGTATTAATTAATTTCCTTTCCATAATCCTGGTACATTTTATTCACCCATAAACATTCACAGCACAACTCAGGCTAGGATTGGAAAGCTCAACATACATAGCACTAATCATTATGGCCTAACAGTTAACGTCTTGTTTCTTCTTACCAGAGAGCACTCTTCCAAAAGGCTAGATTTTTGTCCTGGTGATGAGCTACAAACTATGGCATTTTAATGTTGTCTTGGAGTTGGGCATTCTTCCTGACGTGACAGTCTAATATGTCCAACCCTTTCACCAGCTTTCTTGTTGGTTTTGGGGTTTAGTGGAACCTCTCGGATCAAAGTACGTTTAGTGCAGGGAGTTAATTTATATGTCTTTCCTGAACATTGCAGCATCTATGTGGTCCCATGCTTTTTATGTTTGCATACAATTGTTTGTATAGTTGATCGTAATGCATGCAGTTGTTTGAAAATTACTCGTAAGGATCAGCTCGACATGTGGAAGTGCACAATCTTTTTTTCTGAGGTCTTGGTTGAGATGCTTGGATTTTCTGATGGTATCAAATGCAAATGGTGCTGACCCTATTGGTAAAGAGTCATTACATCAATTTCTGCAATCTTCCAGACTTTTAAAAAGATATAGTCAGCTTGGTCTATGTAAATGTTTGACCACTTGAATTCTGATATAGTGAATTACAGTTGAAAGAATTTGTAATTGATTGTTTTTAAATTACCCCTGACCAAGTAGATACCTTAATTGACTGTCAAAATAAATGGTAACATGAAATGTGTGGATTTGTGTAAACTTGAATTTGAATCATGGGTGCAATCCCACCTTTATTAGAAAGCTGGCAGCATTCTACACAAGAAGGGGTAAAGAGGTAAGTCTCAAGTCCCAAATGCACCTCTTTATGCCCCTGATTACCGGAAAGAGGCGAGGTTGAGCAGGGTTACTTGTATGTTACGAGTATAGTAGCAGCGGCCTGCATAGAAGACAGCCTGAAATCTGTTCCTTGTGTCAGTCTGGGTATGTGTGTGTATGACTGGGTTTGTGTGTTTGGATATCTTAGTATGTTTTTCTGGGTATGTATGTGTCTGCCTGAATTTGCCTGTGTCGGTACATGTCTTTGTATATGTCTGGGTTTTGGGTGTGTGTGTCTGGGTATGTTAACATGTGTATCTGGGTAAGTTTGTGTGTGTCTGGGTATGTATGTGTACATATGTCTGGGCATGTTAGTGTTCGTGTGTTTCTGATGAGGTCCCTGTCTCTGAAGATTGAATCCATGAGCAAATGTAAGCAACTGTACCAAATAGTTGGAGATGGGGCCAACTTCAAGGACAATTAGTGGGTGCATGAGGGCAAATAACAAAATTTCAAGATCTGGCTCCAAGACAATTGATTGCGGGACTCACTAATGGAGGTATGATAGTGTGCCTTTGGGTATCCTAGTGTGTGTAACTGGGTAAGTATATGTCTGGGTAAGTGTATTTTTTGTTTTTGGGTATGTTAGTGCATGGGTTAGTGTCAGTGTGTGTTAGTCTGAATGGTTGTGTTAATTCTAGTGTCTGGTTTTGTTAATGTAAGTGTATGCGTTAGTGTGTCTAGTTGTGTTAGTGTCTGGATGTGTGTGCTGCGACACATTGGTGTGAGCCTCTGGGTGTGCTTGTTTTAGAGTTTGTTAGTGTTGCATGTCTACTTGTGTGTGTGTACATGTGTGTTAGTGTTAAATGTCTGGGTGTGTTAGTGTGAGTGTCTGTGTGCGTGTGTGTGTTAGTGTGGGTGCCCCTAACAAGGCCAGGCTTTGGATCTGCCCGTGGTTTTAATGTTTTTAGCCTAGATATATGTAAACCCTAACACCCATCTGGACTTACACACCACCAGCAAAAGAAGTGCAATGCAGAGACATACTAAAATTACACTGCAGCAAGTTAGCAATTGAGGGTACCTTGCCACTATGGACCCTTGGACAAATACCTCATTTGCTCCATTTAGGTGGTATGACAGAAAATATACCAAGTAAAACAATGCTCTGTGCATATGTTCGTTCACCATAAAGCAATGCAATCTCCTGTTGATTCAGCAGAGATGGCAATATATAACGGGTAAATACAATATCATGATTCACCTTTTAACTAAATGTCAGGTGGATTCTCTCTGTTTGCAATGATCTCTGCATCCCTTACCTTTTATCCCTATAATCCATACAATATTGTGGGCATCTCATGAAGTAGGCTTATGAAGCTGATTGGTTGACATTTTCTTATTCTATGTTTGTTTAAATATTGTTTCTAATTTAGCCTCTCTGACTACCTGAAGGGAAAAAAACCATAAAATTTAAATTAATTTTCAACGAATGCAGATGTGCAGTGGTATTTGCCATGTGTTTGGTAGCTCAAGTTACATTACCGTAAATAAGTGTTTCTAGAACTGTTTATGCAGCGAGCCACTGACTCTACTGACCTTTTGCCTCTCTCTGGAACTACTCATCATTTTTACTCATTCAGTAGATAATGAATACAACCCTATTGATGCCATTTACTTTGACTCAGATTAAAAACGTTTCTGTCTATCACTGTGAGAGCAGTTAGTGTGAAAAGCCACAATGTGCTGATGTCTGACCTGCATCCAGTCAACAGAATGTGATCCACAATGTACTGGCCCATGAGCTTCCAATAGGTAGAAGCATGAAGATATGGCCAATGTGAGAGGAGCAACACACAAGAAATGAGAGAACATAACTAATAACAACCACAAAAGAGGGGAGAACACACAAAAAGGGTTTGTTCGCTAAAGGGAGATTTAAGAGGAGAGTTTTGCTTTCAGCTTCTCTTGAAGGCCAACGTTGCCAGGTTTTTCCAGTAGGCCAGCCAAGCTCACCCTGCAGCAGATGCTCACTGGGATTGGAATGTAATAATGTATAATGAAGTGAAGAAACTGAAACACAACTCTCCTATAAACTCTCCCTTTTGTGAATACACCACACGGGGAGTAAATAACTAGAGAAACAGGCAAAGATGAGGAGGAAACATAAAGGGCAAAGTAAAAGTGGAAACAAAAAAAAGTAGAAGCAGGGCCATAACTTTCTACTGCAGCCCAGTGATCGTTCAATTATACCTTCAGCATCACATATTGAGGAGTGCTACATTACTCTGGGTTATGCTCGTTGGTTTGCTCCACTGCCTCTGTTCTATGCCTCATTAAACTATTTTAATAACCTTGAAAAGCACAGTCACATTTCACATACATGGTCGATATTGAAAGTAGCCCCAGCCGGAATATTTGTACAACTTCTTTTACGTGACTGATAACAATACAATGAGTTCTGCAAAAAAAGTTTTTTTTATTATATAATATTATCTTTACTTTGTTGTACACCAGTGTCGACTGACAGTTTCAATTTTTTAAAATTATTTAACAGTATCATAAAAAGATGAATCAATTGCAAGAAATTAAATACAGAAAATGACACAAATCTTATAATACATTTTTAACAATATATACATTGTAAACAGTGATAATTTATAATATGTATTCTTTCCACATTTTTAAAGTCTCTTTTTTCCCATTTAGAAAATTAAATGTGTGACAGTAGTGCCATGTTGCAATATGTCCATCTCACTGGCTATTTTTATGCATTGTCAGTTTTTTCAATATCTCCGTTACTGAATTTGTCTTCCATTTTGAACCCTTCATTTGTTTCTCCTTGTGTGGACTCCATTTTGTTTCCTTCTTCCTGTTCGCCACTTTTACGTACTCTGATTATCAGTCTATAGCCTATGAGTTAAATGCACCGCTGTTAGTAAGACACTATTCAGTGGTTTGAGTTGCGATTATGAACATATACTGCCCACAATAATCATGAGTCTATTTAATAAGAATCATCTACTAAAGTCAGGGCAAACATAGAGTAGTTAAAGACGGTGCAATCAACAGAAACACAACCCATTATATAATTCGCCGGTTCTCTCAGTTTTAGCAGTATGTACAGAAGTAGCTGCTCTTATACTTTGGTAAATACATTCCAAAACTTCAAGATGAACCTACTAACTAGGGTAGTTGGGTCATGGGGCAGTAATGGTGATAAGCAGAGCCATAAGCACTCTCTTAATTCACCTTGTGCTGGCTGCTTTAATGGCAGTTGAGACTTTCCTGGTCACTAATTACCCTTGACCTGGTAGCTGCCACTCAACTTGGTGTAGTTCCAGTTTTCCAAAGTTCAGCTAGCTTGTTCTCTTTTTTTTAAGGTTGCTCCAAGTTAATCTGGGATGTCATAGGTTTTTAGCGTCTATTTTCACTATGTTTCAGGATGTGAATGAACCAAAGTGCAAGTGTTATTTGAATTCATTAAAAGGAATGAAAGAGCATCTTGAAACACTGTGAACATTTGTAAATAAGGTTTCCTCTGGAAATATAATGGAACCAAAGTTGCTAAATAGCACAGCTGGAGAACACATTTCTTTTATACAGAGTATCAAGAGGGCTCATATTATGAACATATTGAAGGTTTTACATTACAAAATGAATTAGGATGTTAACCGTTTGAAGAGCAATTTGTTCTTGAAAAAATAACAACAATGCATTTTTAATGTGTAGGCTGTCATTTCTGTCGTACAGCACTAAAAAACTTGCTAATTTTTATTAATGGGGACAAAAGAGCACAAAAAAAAAACTACCGCACAAATTACAATGAAACAAATGATGTAAAAAAATAAAGTATATTTTTAAATGCTGGCTTTCATTTAGGTCTTGTGCCAAAATATGTATTTCTATGTTGCCCCAATAAAACATATCGACTTTGACTAAAGACTCCATTTTCTCTTGGACCGATATGACAATATACATTTTTTCACTGAGGTGATGAGCCATTACTTAGGTTCCGAATGCCAGTCTTGTTATTTGCAAAATGGTTGTTTCTGACAGCCAATTTCATGTGCTTGATAACCCTGTTTATCAAATTACATTACTTACCAACCAAAAATATGCAGCAAATGCAATCTGGAAAATGCTGTAGATAAGTGGGAAGGCGAACATCAAGCTCAGTTGTTCAGGTGTGAAGGAGAGTTGAACTATGGTGGTACATAACTGGGTATTTTGCATTCCTGTTTCCAGTGCTACTGTGCGACATCTAAAAAAAAAAGTTTTAGTGGATTATTATAATGGAAATAATATTTTTATTTATTTAATATTTATGAGCAGATATTATTAAAAAGGTACAGTAGATGATTGAGTACAGAATACAAATACTGGTGTATAAAAAGTAATTTACTTATTTACAGGATTATTTATTATGGTTCAAAAATCTGTACACATCAACGCTATGATTATCATGTACATGTGTTTATTTACCCGCGCCACGACTGGTTTGATATGTAAGCTAACAAGAATCCAAAGGCGTAACCAGCAGCTGGAAATATTGTTCCCACAATCCATAACTCCGGGGCGATAATCCAAGATCCCCTGTAGAGAACTCCACCGACTACAGCTATCAGTATGATGAGTATGAATCCGGTAACGGAGCCAATCTATAGTATAAAAACAAAATTGCCCACACGTTTAGTTAAGATTTACAATCACATCTACACAAGTGACCGAAAGAAAGTGTTATATCTTCCCATTGTTCAGCAAAACATAGAAACATATTGAAACACAGAATTTGATTTGAGATCAGAAACATGATTAAATGTAGAAGTTGAGTTTTGATTTACCTTTAGGATTTTCTTTGCTGCTTTGGGCCATTTATGGTTAACAAAAATTCCAATTCCAACAGGAACAACAAGGGTGACTAAGGAAATGCCTAAATAACGTACAAGAAACACAGAGACTGTAACAATTATATACATTTATATGCAACAAATATCACATAGTGCATCTTTTTTGAGAGTATACTACACATACCTTCTTACCATTATCATTTACACATGCCCCTATAATATAATAAGGTTGATGAGGCACAAAATCTATTTTTTTAAATATAAATGATCTCATAAAGAGTTAATCCCTTTTATTGCCAATATGTTGTTTTTACATGCAACGGTTACTTCCCCATAATTTCACTTGTATTGCTACAAGACATCATATAAGTGACTAATATTTTATAGTATAATGTAATTAAATATATAGAGGTATAAGGTTAGTGTTATTCTATAGAGTTATAGTGGAAAGCAAATATCTGTTTTTTGTCCCTTAAAATGCCTTTCAACTTACTATGTTGAATTTCAATCTTAGACAGTGTCTAAGTTGAACAGCACCTTTCTAAGCAAAAAATAAGGTAGAACACTTGTCATAAATTGGTATTCTTCTTTTCTCACTTACCAATGCTGTCATAGGGAATCACAATGGCACTGGAATCTACCCATGTTTTGGTGTAAATAAACAGACAGAGGGGCATCATACCCAGTGCAAGAAGTGTGGAGCAAGTTGTCATGCTTATGCTGTAAAGTAAATAAATATAAATATATCAAATTCAATTACATTAACAAGGGTTTAAACATGCCCTGTAGTGCTATATGTAAAAAGGGTTTAAGCCAAGTAGTGTTCTGTAGCACACAGTTTAATAAGCACGGTTACATTCCTAAAACATAAAATAGCATTAAAAACCAATAAAAATGGAAAATGGTGGGGAAGGTGTATGCTCAAGCAATGACAGAACTGGCTCTAGTTTTAAGCCATTCCCACTATTGTCCTGCTGGGTAAATAAATACTTATTCCTGGGTTTCCACCCCAGGGAAACTTGCAGGGAAAAAACCTTTCCACTTCTGAGTTTCCATAAACGTCTACGTCACGAGTACCGCAATGTATATGTCTTGTGATTGCTCATGACATCATGAACCGCCAAATGTTCCAGGAATGCCACTTGCCATATGATGTCAGTGAGCATTTTCTACCCCATTTTCATGTTAAGATTACTTCCAGGAGAGTTAAGTAGAAAGCAGGGGAGCAGCAGTGTAAATAGGGGAAAATCCAGCATTCTCACAGAACATGATTTTCAATATTTTGCTTGGCTCTACTTTAGTTATCTGAAGTGCCTAGTGGGACACCAATGTGGGAGATGGGGAAAGAGCCACCAGGACTCAAACTGGCCTAGTCTTTAAAAGACTCGTTGAAGCCAAAGATTCCTATGATTGCATGCAGTTGAATATAAGGTATGCAATTAAAGAAAAAATCAACCCTTTTTTTATATAAAGAAACTAGCATACAGCTGCTCTCCCCCTGATAGACTGCCAATGTGCTGTAATTTGAGAAGTTTTTGTCCTCAGGTGAATCAATCAGTCTAAATTGACCACAATGGTATGTGACTTCAAATGAATGATAAAACAAAACACAGATATTCTCAAGAAAAAAGGTAATTCTAAAGCATAGATGTGTTGCCATACTGAATGACTTTGTGACTAACAACTTCCCAATAAACACATATTGGAAATGTACCGTATTTGTCGATTATAAGACAAGGTTTTTTTTCAGAGCAAATGCTCTGAAAAATACCCCTCGTCTTATAATCGGGGTCGTCTTATTATCAGACCTCAAATAGAGGTCTCACTATGAGACTAAGATCCAGATCCCCCGCAGCGCTACTGGGGACCTGGATCCTTCTGTCTTGTAACCCCCCCAAACTTACCAGTGCTTCCGACTTCCCAGTGTGTTGTCCGGGCAGTGGTTAGATGTCTACGCGATTTGCGTAGGCAACATCCGCTACCGCTGGAAGGAAGTGCGGTAAGCAGTGGGGGTTGTCTGACTCCATCGCGCAGACCTTCCCCTGGTGTATGAGAGGAAAGTTCCCCGCACCGGGGAATTCTCTCTGACAGCCGGAGGGTGTATGCGTGATGGATGCAGACAACCCCCGCTGCTAACCGCACCTCCTTCCGGCTGCAGAGGAAGTTGCCTACGCAAATCTCGTAGGCATCTACCCGATGCAGAGTGGCAAGCCTGGGGGCAGTTGTGCATAACTGTGGGGCAGGTTGGAAAATAAAAGGAAATCATCATAGCCTTTATTTTAAAAAAAAATAGTTTACATAGTTTACATGAATTAACATTTACTAGTAAAACATTTTTTTCCTATAGGGTCGTCCTATATTCAGGCTTTTCCTCTTATAATCGGATTCATCTTATAATCGAGCAAATACGGTATATAGTAGGGTTGCATTAACATCAATAGTGCCCTACATGACACTCTTCTTCTGGTGCTCCTGGTTAAAGCAGCCATCTAGTCCCCTTACCTAAGAAATAATAGTTTTAAATAGTGCATTTTTATCAGGTTTTGAAACATTCTAACTCTAACTTTGAAAATCCACCAGCATTGCTGCTGAACTGATCCAATGCTGTTTTAAGGACACAGAAGAAGGGTAATGCATTGATAAATGCGTAAACATGTCTTGTTTTAAGGTTTGCAAACATAAAACAGGTAGATATATTGTTTAAAAAAAATGGCAATTATTCACTATTGTGTGTGTTAAGTTGCTCGTTAACACTTTTGTTTGTTCATTAAAATTGCCTGTATTTTTCACACGGAGCCTATTTAAATGTTAATGTACATTTCCTTTAGTAATGTGATTATTACCAATTTTTAATAGAAGCTTCAGGAGAACTTCTAAATTTAAGGAGGTCAGGTGATGTTATCAGAATAGTTAACCTACCCATTTAATGAGAAGAGCCTGCAGGCAAATAAACCTTCATTAAGGTTAATTGAATAGTGCAGGTTAAAATGACCTACAGCCGCCATCAATGACTGATTGAAATGATTGCCCGTTAACTATGCTTGACATCAATTTACACATATTGGTCAGAATCCAATGCTGCATGCACAGATAGGTTAATTGATAGCAGAGGTGATCATATATTCCTCAGATGAATAGTTTGTATTTGTAATTGAGTATTCTGTATGATGATTGATGCTTTCCCACTAAATTTACATGCGTATGGGATACAGATTGCTTTATATCATGATTATAATAATAATCAAGAGCACATATATTATGAGAGCTATGTAAAATGCAAACATACACAAAACCCATAGCGTTCTATTTCCGACATTCCTTCATTGTGTCTAGTACACAACTGAATGTATTAAACAATTTGTTAAGTGGGGTTTGCTGGAAAGTTGAGCATTTCAACCCATCGACTTGACTAATCATAATAAAGAGCCAGTCCCAAGGAGCACCTCCTACAAGATGGCCAGAACATGTAATGCACAAGTAATTTAGGAAAGTCATCTGATTTTATTTGCAGTATACAGGTCAAGCTCAGCATCCCTTGGAGGAGAAGGTCCTTTGACCTTTGAGATTGACCCTTCATAAAGCACAGTAAAGCTGGTGAACTGAAACACTCATTTTATCTGCAAACTTCCTTGTCCTCTGTAACTCACCTTCATATATGCCCTCTTTAGCACTATGTGCATCTCTGTCTCTTAAGTACTTCTTACAATTTTGTTGTCCATAGCCTAGGATACTTTTATCTCTCTTTAACATACATTCTCTAAAACCTTTTGTTTCAATACTTCCCATTCTCCCTCTCATTCCAACACACAGTGTCCACCTAGTTCTTACCTTAAATCCATGTCTCCATCCACCCAATATGCCAGAATATTGGAGCCAGTTCCTCCTGGACAGCATCCCATAATTAATACCGCAACAGCTTGAATTGGAAGGATGTTGAACACAAATGATAGTACAAAGGCTGTGAGGGGCATTATTCCGAACTGACAAAGAAATCCAACTGCTATGCCCCAGGGCCGCTTTATATGACCCCAAAATTTCTTTACCTCCACAGTACAGCCCATGGAAAACATGACTAAGGCTAACATGACTGTGATAACAGTGCTTAGCACTGTGTTTAGAACGCGATTAAAATTATCATCAGGTAGTAAACATTCAAGTGTGCCATTGCAAATAGTACTGTTTACATGACAGGAGGATTCCGTTGATGTTTTCCAAGAATAGCTTTCCATGCTGAACTAGATAGTATGAGATCCTTTAAATGTAGCTCTATATATAAAAAAAAAAATACCCAAAAACTATGACAATTGATCCATCCAACACAGGTCTATAATCACTGTCAGGAATTCTTCTTTAGCCGCTCCTATTTAAGTTCTACAAGATGCAATAAAAAGCTGTAAATACTATAATTCCGTTATGCCCAGTCCCCCTATCTGGTATCAAAGAGGACAAACCAGAGAGCAAGAGTCATGCCATAAAACTCATGAGAAAGCATATATTTGTACTTTTATGGTAGAGGATTAGGGTTATGTGTTTATTTATATTACACCTACTTACATGTCAGCTTTGTGGGTCTATGACCTATCTAAGTACACAACCAAATGGGCCAGCTAATTACACAGAGATTCTTATTCATGTTGCACAGGTCAAGTTGCTTTATTAGGTAATAGGGAATGTGATTTAATGAGATTGTGGAATCTAGACTGTGATCCCTTAAAAAAGTTAGACGGAAATAATTTGGTAGAATATTCACTTTCACAAGTCAATGCGGTGCTCATAGTATTACGACAATAAATGCAATAATAAGTGTACATCACAACATTTTTAGACAGGTGTAAACTAGTATAACACATCGCTGAAAATAACGCCAACACATGTGAATGGGAGTTTGCAGGCAGTATAACATGGACAGTATATCCTTTCAATGTCATTAAATATATAAAATTTGTGCCAGTTTTGGGAGGGGTAAACTTGTACATGTATTTGACAGTGTTTGAACCAGTAATTTTTTCGTAGGCTCAAACCCCACTTTAAAAGAAAATGTACATAGACTTTTTCCAAAATACTTTGGAAATTAATACACTTGTAGCAAGTTGTTGAATGAAATAATCTTGTTTTTATTTTAATTAACAAGTGATACGTTTAAGGCAAAAAGCCCAGATATGTATCCAAACTCTGTTAGTTAATCAATCATATAACCACAACTAAAAGAAAAAAATACTGAACACACGTAGTTTAAAGTTTAACCCTGCCAATTGACACAATGGAGCATACGTTTAGAGTGTAATGTGTTTTTTTTTTAACACATTAACACATAGAGTCCTGGAAGCATGTTACCACTTTCTACTTGGACAGATAATAGGATTCCTATGATATCTATGCAAAATGAAGGAAAATATGCATGAAATGCCATGACTGTGGTTTTTTTTGATAGAAAGAGTAATGTTAAATGCCATGTAACAGTTATGTGTTATATGTTATGTATATAACTGGGTGAGCTGGCATGGGCTTAAATTCTTGCTTCCCTCAGCCCCCAAAAAGGAGAGAATTGCTTGTCGGAGCTTGCTAACTTGCCTCCGTGTGTCAGTGTGGACACATGGGGAAAAGTCCTGTATCCCACTGGTAATTCTGGCTTTACTCATAAGCAACTAACCAGGCCAAGACATAAACCTTGGTCAGCCCCTCCTCTGTTCACCAACCTCTAGTGTAATATATTTAGTTTTAAATAAGCTTAAGTAAGTTGAATGTGCTTGTATTGTTATGTATGTTTTTTATATACATTTAACTCCCCACTTGGTCCAGTTTTAAGGTTGCCAATATAATATATGTAATTGTTAATTCATTTTAATGTTAGTGTTCCAGTGTAACCAAATTTCACATTTTACGATGCTAAGCAAATAAACCTTTATAAATAATTTTATGTATCCTTCCAAAGGTTAAATTGCATAAAAACAACACCTATCTTTAGATAGATTCTACTGTATGTGTCACGGCCCAGGCAAGGAAGTCAGCGAGGAGCCTCAATCCTAGGGATACCAAGGACTCTGTCCAATGCATGATTAATGACCAGAGGGCACAGACAGAACCAAGCAGTTAGAAATGGATGCAATTACACAGGATTGCGACTAGGCGAGGTGGATTGCACAGGCTGGATAGCCCACAGACAGGACGCTGTGGCTGGAAAGCGCACAGACAGGGTAATGGGCACACAGCAGGATAGCACATGGGCAGGGTGTTGGGCATGCAGCAGGACAGCCCATGGGCAGGGCGCTGGGCACATGGCAGGTTAGCCCTCAGGCAGGGCACACTTCAGGATAGCCCTCAGGCAGGGCACACGGCAGGATGCTGCTAACAGTAATAGGTCAGGGGCCAATAACAGCATCACAACTAAAGGCTGCAACTCACAATGCAAAGGCCCCATATGATGAAAGTAGGGCTGCACCAGATAACAAGGCCAACTGACAAGTGGTCATTAGAGGCTACAAGCAGAAACAACACCAGAATAGGAATATACAGTATACAGGAACTTGGCATGTAGGGAACCGTGACAGTATGGCAATAACCAATCAATAATAATTCAAAATTAATTAAAAAAATATTGCAAAATTATAAATCAAAGCAATAAACAGCAATTACATAACGAGTCACAAGTTACAGTGTGTTTGCACATTGGCTTAAATATCATAATTTCAAGCATGAAACAACATTTAAAAAAGGCGGGTGGCATCACTAGAGTAGGTATGGTAACTCCTGGAAGATCCCCCCCCGGATCTTCTCCTGTACCAGACCATGCAGAATCCTTATTCGTGTTTTATGTACTAATGGTTACTTGTAAATCTTAATTTCTGTATATCTCACTGAATGTAATTGCAATAGTAGTGACATAAACAACAAGCAAAATCAGCAAAAAGAAGCAGCTTCATTGGTTCATGCCAGAGGAGCTCAGTGCCGGCGACCAATAGTGTCACTTATACGGACCTAAGGGGAACCTTAAGGGGTTATTTGCTGGTGTCCCAGCAGAAGGAAGCGACGTTTGGCAGAAGTACTCAGTTGGAGTACAGGACGTCCCGTTACATATGGTTTCATGCAGGTCTGGAGTGGGATTTAAAATAAACCCTGGCACTACAAAAAGTGATAAAAAGACATATGTATCACCACCTACTGCTTACAAATGGCTGCATGCTACAATCTTACACTTTTGTAGCGTGTGGCTAGCTGATGCTGTAAACTAAAAGAAAGAGTTCTGCAACACTAATGGCTATAAAGGTTGAATGCCCAATGGCCGGTGAAAGTCTGTTTCATTGTAAAGGCTATGGTTCAGTCTTGCCATTTACTTTTTTAAATTTATGATCGGGGCTACCGCCGTGTTGTTCCACAGCAATAATCTTTTATGACAGGCCTAAGGCCATACGCAAATTATGGATGACAGGGGCAGGCACTCCTAGTGAAAAATTTCCCAATTCAAATTCAAATTCAAATTCAAATTCAAATTCTTCACGCATTGTCGGCCACCCATTTCATAATTTCCAGGTAAAATGAGTTTTATCTCTGACCTAGACTGCTCCTAGAATGCTTGACAATAACCGGGGTCAAGATAAGATTGTTTGAGGGATATAACAATAATGGTCAGAGGGGGAAACAACTAAGATGGGGTTATCACTGTAGGGGCCCCAGGGGTCTCCTGTGACCACTTGTCCACCCCTTTAAAGCCATTATGTATGGGTACTACCCGGAGCTATCGGCACAGACAATGTAGAGATCATCTCATTAAGTGATGTGGGCAGGGCCACAGACAGGCTGTTTGAGATAAAGATGGCACTGATAAGCTTTTTTGGGCAAACGATGTTTGGGGGGCAAAGTTGCTCCAGGGCAATTTTCGCACCAGGGCCCTGTAGTTTCTAGTTACACCCCCGAAAGAAATAGAGGTTGAGGGGCACTTGGGTGTGCTTATCCCTGGGTCTAATAAGTGCCAGCCATCCCTTGGTGGTGGACCACATCTGTACTTGGGACTAACATGTGGAACTATGGTTTGCAAAAGAGTTTGGGGTTAAGATTGGGTTCAGGGTCAAACTTTTGAATCAGTTAATACATAATACTTTACAAGGGTAGTTTTTGTGAACAGAATGTTCATAGATCAGTTTCTTCCTGCTTGCTCATAGCACTCTTGAGAAATCATAGAAGGCTTATATTCCCAGGCTTTATTCTCCTTGCATGTCAGTGACTTTTAAAACTGTAAAAGTTTCTCTTGCATATGATGTAACGCATGCCAATAGAACCTAGCCCATTTATTGAAAGTGATACCATGCCCCTTTAGATAAGGTTTCTGTTATAAAATTGTGGAACAAATTATTGGTATGTGAAACATTAGCCTTTGGTATTACTTGGCATCCTTACTGAACAACTAAAGGAGACCAAATGGCCATTCATCTTTCAACGGTTATTGCTGGAAATGGAATAGCATTCATTTAAAACAGACGCCAGCTGTACTCCTTGCTTATTAACAGAACAGAATAACGCTCTGTAAAACTGTAGAAATAAGTTTCAGCCTTCGGGGAAAAAGTTATTAGAATGTATGGAGATGAAAAAAAGATGTACCATTAAAATATGATTATGTGGGACTAATAGCTGACTTACTTTGCTACAGTCATAACCTTTATGTTCGTCCAGACTGGAAGAAGATTGCAGATGTGTGGCAAACCCAAAATGGTTTGAAGGCAAAATGGTTATTTCAGCAGGGAGTCTGCATTCCAAATTACATACGCAAATGCTAATTTACCATCAGAGACATTATTTTGTTGGCGATCAAGGTTTTGAGTGGATTGAAGTTTCTGTCTGTTGCCTTATTTTGCCATTCCATGAATTTTGGAACCGTTAGTATGGGCATAAAAGGTACACTAATCCACTCTGCCAAACATATACAATCAGGTTCAGGTAGCAACACTATAATGCTGAGTCAACAAACTTGTCAAGTAGTTTAATTTTGCTGTTTAAAATGATGCAGTAGATAGTAGCATAACATGGGTCCGTGAGTTCATCAGGCCCTGTGTCCAAAATGGGGCCTAAAAAGATGATAGAAGTAGAATGTGTAGGGATGTAAAGCGATGCACACTATCCTCTACTATACTATTAGGTAGTCAGCAGCCATGCTAAAGCAAGAAATGTTACAGAGACATCTCAAATCGAGTCCATGAGTTCTCAAGTGGTGATTAAAAAAATATTAAAAACAATGACTAGGCTGTGTAAAGTCACAGTAATAGCTCACGTTTATCAAGAACAGAAATTTTGTCCATTTAGTTAAATTTGGAGGATAGCTTTTTTTGTCACCACATATTAATAAATTAACAAATAAGTGTACAGATATAAAGGCAGAATGACTGGTGGATTAAACAAGGAATGTTAGTTACAAAAATTGCCACTAAGGTTTTAAAAATGTAATTTCACTTTTTTTTTTAGATTTTACAGATTATCAGATTTTAGGAGATTATCTTCTCTAACTGCAGTGTCTTTTGTCACCAGTGGTCCTGAGAATTTATTTCTGCTTATTATATCCCTTAGTTTTGTAGACTCTGCCTGCAGTCAGTGGGGTATTTATTTTGGGTGCTGTATACCCCCTAGACCTGCTACCCACTGCACACATCCTGTCCTAGCGTGCCAAAAGCAAAGATGTGTTGCTTGTGAGTCAAGCCTTACGTGGAAAAGGTACACATGCATATACTGGTAGTACAATCTGGAACAGTAAATCCAACATATCTTAACTGATTCTTGATACAAAACATATGTTATAACTGCCATCAACCCTCATGACATTGTACTCAGAGTTCCCGTGTGCCGCCCATGACTTTTACTGCTTCATAAGCGTTGATATGATATCACACCCTTGTGCACAGCATCAGTGAGTGGCACACAGCAAAAAGGACAGTAGACGTTGATGTCTGTTTTTCACATCCTTTTACATTGTAGATTGGAATTATGGGCCCAAAAAGTCATTTTTGCAATTTAAAAAAAAAAGGGAGCCATCTTAAAGACAGGATGTTAAGATGGTTTCACCCTTGATATATTCTAAAGCATAAGTATTCCTTATGCTAATATGTAAACTGAGTACTGAGTGACAGCTTTAAGAAATAAAGCAATTTACAAAAATGAAGATAAGTTAGGGGGAATGAAATATTCATGTCATATATAGCGTGCTAAAACTCTTGATTATTTAGTACTTGATTTATGCACGAATTGCGTTATGGTGTTGGAAAATAATGAGTGAAAAGTTACAAATAAATGATGTAATTAGTTGTACATGGTTCACATGTGGAGGTTTAAGAAATACATTTAATATAAAGGGAAACAAAGGGAGGGCGGAAAAATACAGCAAAATAAATTTTAAAAAGATGCATATAGAACAGACATTTTCTACTTCATGGCTCACAATATGTTATGTGTTTGTTCCAAGTCTAAAAAGAACCACAATTTCTGCATAAAAGGACACATAACACAAGTAGACCATTTGAGAGCAGAAAATCTTCTGGTGCCTTGGGGTCTTTGAAAGTATCATACAGATGTACCATACAGAGAATTGAACATTAAGTACTTGATGAAACGGTAAGCACTGCAGTAACATAAGGACAGCTTTGGCTAAGCTGCTCGGAAAGAAAGCTGTTTCTTTTTTTTTTTGACTAGTATTGAGATTAAACACACTTTGAACAAGGAATGCTATTTTTCCAGGTTCCAGAAAGTAAGCATTAATGTTACCCTCTCATGTATTGAGGATTGGGTTATTGTTAAGAATAAAGATAAATAGTAACTCTTGAATAAATGATCTTGAATAGATCATTCTATATGTTTCCTTTCACTAATTGATACTCACACATTCAATAGATAATAAAAGCCTTTGCAAATAGATTCCCACCAGGTGTAAGAAAACAAACTCAGTTATGACAAAATAACTTACTTTGTAGAACATCTCATGCAACGTAGCTTTATTTCAAAGGATGTTGATACTGCTTTTCTTACTTTATTAATCCAGCCTGACATGTTGGATTGCTTCGATGGGGCATTTATATTTGCTATTTAAGCATTGCTAAATCTGTCCAGATGAAATCATTCTTGCTTGTGAGCCCCAAACACTTGGTTTGAATTTAACATAAAAATTCACAACATGCGTGTTCAGCCTTATCTTGGCTGGAGCCATACTGACCCCTGCAGATCTCCTCCATGGCTACCTGGTGACCTCCTTCATTGAAATCCTGAGCCTCCGCTGGGGTACATGTGGCTTTGCCTCCACCTATTTTGATATCTATGGTATAGATATGTCTTCCAGTTAGGGTCCTAAGGAAGGGCATGACACTATTTAACTGAACAGTAATATGTCACAATACAACAGTAAAACTCTAACAGTATAAAGCTGTAATAGAGGTCTATTTGACATCTGGATCTGACTATTCAGCTTTCCATGTCCCACCCAAAACAACCTACCACCCTCACTTAGTGTCCGTTTGGAGAAAGTATGGAGCACTGTGCAGAGGTTTTATTCCACACAGCTACCATAACTGCTGAACAATCTCAGCAGTAAACTGAGTCCCCTGGCCCGAGATTAATTTTCCTTGGAAAGAGTAGGGCATTGGCCACTGTCCCTGCATTACTATTTGTCAGAGGGATTACCTTAGAGTAGTAGCATAATCCACTCCCTTTAGTATGTATGTGGCCAAGTGCCACTGTACCTCCCGCTGGATCTCTGACGTTTTGGTCCCTTCTGATGGGGCGAAGGCCACGGTGGTCTCCCTCCAATAGCTCGGAGGTCATGGTTGTTTTAGACTTGCCGTCCGCACTCGGCTTCCAGCTGATCTTTCAAGGTGCTCCTCTTGAGGCTACTGTGACGCTCCATTCACGTGGATGAGGTCCTGATGGTGTTTTGGATGTCTCAGTGGCAAGGAAGTGTCCCTCTTCTGTCACTAAATGTGATGGGACAACCTGTACTCCGGCTGGGTTTGCCCACCAAAATGTGCTTCCTTCTCTGAGATCCCAACAATTAACCTCTTCAGAACCAGGCAAGTCTAGCCCTGTGGAGAGAAAGAGACACACCGCTGTACTGGATGGAGCAGCAGCTAGCCATATAGAAGCTTACGCAGCGCAGATACTGTCCTAAAAGAATAATGAGATGTATTGCAATCCACCCCAAGTATCAGACAGAACCGATGTTGAGATGGTAACAGAACATAATTTATTGAAAAAAAAACAACCTTTTATACACAACAGGATCAGATAAGGAGCATAATCACATTACCACAACAATAGCCTTGCCAGACAGCCTGGCACCACAGTCTGGCCACCAAGTACAGCAATGTCTGCATGACTCAAGTCACTGGTATGGGGCGATCCAGAGGGAGCAACAACGATCCTGGGTGTCGCTGGATATCTGGGGGTCAATAAATTATCCAGTCAAAAAAAAACACTCTGATCCATGGGCGGGACGCCGAGTTGTAACAGTGAAACGCTTCCCGGGAATCGCCCATGATGCAGCTGGGAGCTTCCTCTCAGTAACCAACCCCACCCGTACCAATCAAGTACCCAATAGATCCATAAAAGAGTGCTTGGTGGGGCAAGGGGCATCTACAAATCTAGGGTGAAACGTCAGCAGGCACTTCCATAGGTCCTAGCTGTTTCAGGGAAATTGCGGCTAGGATATGGTCAGGCGCAGGGCAAGAAAACCAGAGGTTCAATGGAGTAAACAAAGAAATTGGTTAATCCAGGAGAGTCTAGTACACAAGATTGCATAATTGCATACACAAGATATGCAATTATACTCTTTTTGGGAAATATGCAACAGGGAAAACAGGGAAACGTTCTCTGAAATTGAGTTAAACGTTCTCTGCAGACCTATGTCTAAGAAAGGAGGGTGAAATGATCTCCCCAACAAAGAAATGAGAGAGAACTATTGGATTATACTGGGGTAGAGAGTCATGGAATGGAAATCTTGGAAATGCCAAGGAGCATCACAACATTGTTTGAACAAATGCAAAATAAGCTTCCAACTTCCTCTACAGTAAGCGACAATGACTTGTGGTTAACTTCAGTGCAGGCTCTAACCTATCTGACTTCTTCCACAGCCTGGACTCTTTAAAAGCGATGAAAACACTCATAAAAGTACTTATGTGAAGAAGAATGGAGGAACCACTGGGTCAATTACACAGCGGATCCCCTAACTTCATCTGTTAATCTGTGTGTATGGGGCAAATCATATCAACAAACGTCTTCATTACTTGTTTTGGTTGTTTTCATATATTGTTTGGAAAAAAAAGAGTTGTATAGATCAAGAATAAAATATCTGAAGCGTAAACATTCCTTTGCAGATGCTTAAGATTTTATCCTCAAACTTTCGGTTGACTGTGGGTTAAGTTTATGTTGTTTTGAGGGCTGGTGGGAGGACTAATTACAACACAGCTCAAGTGTCAATTAATAGTAGATGCAAAGGTTCCAACTGGATTAATTAACTGGTACTAATCACAAGAGACGTCTTGCCTTCTCCGAGATAAAGCAGTTGTCAGTCTGCAGGGTGCTCTAGTAGTCAATGTGGATCTGTTTATTGCGCCTTACATCTATTAGATCTTCTAAACAGAGTTGGTATTCACAGTGACTGTCCTGCTGGGAAGCAGGGCAGATGGCACACCAATGCTCAAGATGCTCTAGGCTGGTTATGAAAATCAATTGCTTTTCATGTGGCACCATTGTCTCGATTTCCTTAAACAACCTGCTGTTTCGATGTCCTATTTCATCTTATTAATTAAGTTAATGCTCTTCGAACTTCCTGTGGGAAGTAATTAAGAAGTTTTTGTATCGCTCACTCAGAATAACATTATTGATTGTTTTCCAAACAGGAGGCTTAGACATTTTTTTACTGAAGTTGAGCTTTAATCAGTTACTTGATAAATAATACTAATAGTTGTTTGTTTTAAAAGAAAAAAATACAACATCTAATTATCATTGAAAAAGCTCATTATACCAATTAATTTGGTAGATAAAGTGCTTGCCATTAAGCAATACTCTAAATTATTTTGAAAGAATCGGCTGGCCACTGTTAGTACCTAATGTAAGGAGCAGAATAGCACAGTAATGCAGTGATAAATTGATTAAGAGGGTGCAAAAGAGCAAAAACCGAATTTAGCAGACAATCGTACATGAAAACAAAGACTTGCTTTAGTTTGGTATACATGATAAACAGGTTAATGCGTTATCCAAAAAAATGGATAGCAAGAAAGTAGATGGAATAGATGCTGAATTTCTTTACTTTTTATTGTTCTGTTTTTTTTCCTTCTACTGAAGGGTGCCTGCCATCTCCTATATTCATTTTTCTTCCCCTATAATCTCCCTCAAAGTAATACTGTATTTCTTGCCCTACTAATAAAGCAGGTTGTACAAGGTCTTCTTGCATGGAAGATGAACAAAGATGACAATTGAACAGATGTTTTAATTGAATTCATTGCTGGTTGAGTGACAGCAGCTCAGCCGTTTAACCATTAGTGTTTATGTCTCTGCAGGCTGCCAGGCTTTTGGCAGCTTAGTCCCTGACTCTAACCGCATATTGGCTCTTAACATTAATCCCTTGGGAAGTCGAGAGGCTCTTCAATTAATGAAGGAAAAAAAAGAGCAATTTGGCATTTCATTCTTTTTTAAATATCATCTATTAAAACTCAATGAATATTAGAACTCAACTAATATGCACATTTTTAAAGTAGTCAACGCACGCTTTTGCATCAGTATACAGATATTAAATAAACACTACATTCTCAAAAGCAAAGACCTTCTTTAAATATATAAAGGGTTCTGACCTATTCGGGTGGCCAAACGTTATTAGTAGTTATGGTGCAGTGAAGTCCAATGGAAACGTATTCCCAAACTCTCACATATAGGAATTCGCAAACATTTGATGGCGCCACGTCAATTCTTTTAGTAGCATGTTTAGATTAAAATGTTTGTGCGTGCAAATGTTGTGTTGCAATAACTATTACAGTTGGACAGCAAATGCAGAGTTTTCTTGCTTATCGGCTTTTAATGTCATTTATTTGTGAAACGGTTTAAGAAACATACTGGGGTTAATTCAATGCTCCTGACTAAATTTGGCTGTAGTCTAGAAACGCATGTGGTGGAATGGGGGTAATGTTGCTGATAACAATTAATAATTTGTGAATAAACACAATGACCCCCAATGACATTACCCCCAATAAAAGTAAAAAACCAAGAGAAAAAAACAACAAAATTAGTGTGAGGGCGTACAGGTCACAGTTTTCCTTGGGTACTGAAAAACTACCACTGTACCACCAGTATTTATACTCAGAATTCCCACCGAAGTGTGGCGCGAGCCATGCGAGAACTTTCAACCTTGCTCTAATGACCCTAACTAAGCAACAAGAGCCAACTATATTAACCCTACCCCTCCAATGTGTTACATGCCACCCTGGGCACTTTTGTATAAGTGCTCCAGGACCCCAAGCTCTTTAATCTACCTTTGGCCAGAGATTGAGAAAGCTAATGTTTCTGGATGAGCGAGGCTGTTCAAAGCTCTGGAAAGAAGTCTAAAATTAATTATTTGTTCAATCATTTAGTCTCCTATTAAATAACTTATAGTTTTGTTTAGTCCCTGTATGATTTGGCAAGTTGTTGTGCTCCAACTAAACACTACGCTGTCTTTGTAACATATGTTTGTAGAAGCTTGATAAATAGATTTTGCACATAATACATGGCCCTTGTTCTTCTTTTAGAATGTAGAGTTTTTATGATGCTATTACTAATGTCATATTTCTTATCTCTTTTGCTGCCTGAAAAAGCATTCCGAATGTTCTTTTCAGATACTAAAGTAAAAAGACACACGTTGTTTTTGCCTATTAAAATGGAACATTGTTTAGCTCCTTTTAATGTAAAAATGTTATACCATGTTCCAAAGAATCATTTTGATCAATGAATACCCTCTAAAACATAACACTTTTTCACCAGCTGGAAAGGGCACATAAAAACCTTTTGACAACTTGACAATGAAGACCTTTTAACAAAAATAATTGCATGGAATCTCTCCTTTTAAGAGCTTCTCTTTCCTTTAATATTTCATTCTGTCAGCAACATATGGCAGAATTAAGAAGTTCTATATTTGTCATTTTTACTGCCGCTGGAGGGATTACATCTTCGTAGTCTACACATTCCATGCTCTTAAAAATTGACGCAGTACTGCTGAGCTTTTTATTATACATAATTATCATACATAGTATTAATTAGCTGCTTGCTGTGGATCTCCGACTGCAACTTACTTTAAAAAGACTAAAGACCTAGGGAATAGAGTGCCTTTCGACTTTCATAACTGTCTTCCCTGGGTATGAATAGATATTTTATGCATATTTTTCCCATAGGATGTAGCATGTTGTAGACAAAAAAAACACTTCTTTAGTTTTAGCTTATGGTAAAAACTCTACTGCGTGTCTATGTTTGTTTCTGAAATCCAAACCAACAAGGGCAGGATCACGTGCACTCAATGAGCTCAGTAGGGAACAGGGGCCGACTGATTCAGGACCGACTGATTTTATACTGCACATAATGAGTGAACAGCTTTAAAGAAACACTGTGGGCAAATTAAATCTGTGCGATGTGATGGTGTAAATAAGTGTGTTAGAGTGAGTGGGTGTAAGTGTACATGTATAAGTGTGTTATTGTGTGCATGTATGAATGCTAGAGTGAATGTGTATGTATCAAAGTGAGTGTCTGTGTGTTTGTTACAGTAATTGTGTATGTAAGCATGTGCTAGCGCGTATACGAGTTATTAAGGAGGGCAAGGAGCCCCTGGTCGTCACTAATGTCCAGCTGCTAGTAAGGAGTCCTCACCCTTCTGAAAGAACAACAAAAATCTTACGCTTTGTTAACGTTCAAATATGTTTCTGAAATATTTAAAATAAAATGGGCAAATATGAAAAACGTTTCATTTTAAATCTAAGGTAAGTTGGACATTTTCCTGTAGGTTATACCTAAAAAGTAGTAAGAGGCAATCAAACACCAGAGGTGAAATGTGAAAAATCCAAACCCTAAATAAATGTGTCCACCTTCATATCTTCAGGTCTACTGTAGAATGTCAAACACCTTGGTTATTAGTAAGACAATTTCTATCTTGCCTAAAATTTTGGAGCATCAGAGGTCTTTTCCTCAGATGGGACCTACAAAAATAACCAACTCCGGGTCTCCTCTGGCTTATACCAAGAACACATTTAGTGCATCCTAACATTGATCCTAATCTGTAAGGTTACTGTAGAATCTGCCTTCACATATTACTAAATATATTTCAGTTATCGTTACTATATTTGTCCACGTCTTTTTATAAAGATCAGCAATGATCGAACGACAAAGAACACTGCTTTTGTTTAATGAAAATTAAGCACTGACTATATTTTTAATAGAGTAAGGTAGATTTTGCATCACTAATGCTGAAGAGCATCTGAAAAATAAAGTGAGGCCCTTGCAAGAATCAAAATGCTATTCAACCTCATTCGGACTTTGCCAGATTTGCAGGCAAGTTTACTAATAAATAATCTTAATAATAACAATCAATAATAATAATACCCTTCACGACTCATAATTGTAAATCTTTACATTGTTTTATTATTTTACATTATTGTATTATTAATACATTCATTATTTTATGGGCGAATATATTACAGGTAAGCTAGTTCCTTTTTTCTGAATGGTTAAATAGCCCTTATGTTTTCTGTGATCTAGCTTTGAGCAGAGAACTTGCGTAAACTCACCATTTATGCCCATGCTCAACCAGACAAATGGGCTAAACAGTGATGCCAAGTTCATTGTCTCGTGCAGCTGTATTAAATGAAATGCAGATTTTCACTTCAACACCTATGAAATCCTGTAATTACAGCAAACAATACTAAATTAAGACACAATTCGGTATGTGAGTGATTCTGGAAACCATGTTGTCTGTGTAGCCTGGAACGTAGCAATTATAATCATTATTAAATAAGTCACAACAGGTAGCATTTTATTATGGCAAGTGTAACAATGCTAATCGCCCGCTTAAAAATATATAAACAGAATACAACAAATTTAGCTTCAGAACACTTGCTTATTTCATTTGTCTGTCTTCCAGCTGTGCTCTTCGGATTGTTTTTGTTTTTTTGTATAGCGGCCCTTTATTTAACAACCATGCCATTGTACAGTTAATTGTTTTTGGAATGACAATTTGAAGAGCTTAAAAAATGCATTTCACAAATTACCTTCCATTAGTTTTACCCATTTTGCCTCTACTTAATATGTACCGTATTTATCGGCGTATAACACGCACTTTTATAACTAAAAAAATAAGCTTAAACCCTACCTGCGTGTTATACGCCGATAACTCCTAGAGCTGCACGATCTGCAGCCGTGCCTCCCGCACTTCCGGTTCCGGCGAGGGTGCGTGTTATACGCCGGTGCGTGTTATACGCCGGTAAGTACGGTAATTAGTTCGTAGCAAGCACTTTACTATTACTAATAATGGGCTACCCGACCTTAGTTAGATTATCAATTGGGGGAAGCTAATATATATTTCAGCATATACAATAAAACATAATCAAAATGAATAGAAATGATTGAATTCTAACTATACAGTGAAAATAACTGACTACAGTCAGATAGTTGTCTTTAATTAAAATAAAAGTAGGAGCAAGGCATTGGCTTCTATATGAAGCAACTGGTGATCTTACATTTTATTAAGATACTGTGACTTTGGAAAACCTAGCCTTGACTCTTCTGGTATCTTCCTTTTAGTCACATGGATTACAAAGCACATACAAATTGAATATGCCACCCCAGGATAGAAAATGCACTAGGCGAATTGTGTTTTTGGAAAATGTGTTAGTGTTTTCTATGCAGACCACTAGATGGCACTTGCTTAACATAAAATACTTAGTCATTTCTTGGTCATTTTTGTTATCTAGGGATGGATTGCCTCTTTTATATCATTATTTTTAGGATTGTGTCTTTTCATTTTACTCACCCCAAAAACATTTGATATTTGTTTATATGAGAAATTTACAAAATGTGCCAGTCTTTCTCAAGGTAAATAAGAACAATTTGAAACAGAAAAAAGGCACATCAGAACTCACATTGATGATCCTTGACAATCAATCATCTTATATAGCCAAAGTTATAGTTATAGCTAGTTATTGATATGGTGATTACCTCTGGCTCATCACTGCTTGGGTAACCCTGACTCATGGAATTTTTTACCACTTAAGAAGCATGGCTATTTTGCTACAGGACCAAAAACAATTTTTGGCATTATTTAACCATTATTTCTTTCTCATTTAATGTACCCACAATTTATAATATATATATATATATATATATATATATATATATATATATATATACATACACATACACACACACACAGACACTGTCAATTTGGTAATATTCCCTGTGTGTGGCTTTGCAGACACTTAAAAAATAAGTATCAAAGAAGTACCAAAGAAAAAGTAGGCTATAATTCATTACACATTTATATACACAGTAGCCAGTCCTAAGCAATAAACATTCAAGAAAACTATATCCACAGCATTCTAAAGTAATCACACGTACACGTCTTTTTGATGCTTTTCTATTTATTGGCTTACTAATCTACACAATCAAGTCTATTCATCGCTGACATGTTATTCTCTCTTGTAAAGGAGATGCCCCAGATTTGATGGATTCTTCTATTTCTGGAGCACCCTAAAATCAATGGGTCTTCTTGCCAGCTTTGCTGAGTTTTTCGGCTAACACAATCAAGTCTACTCATCGATGACATGTTATTCTCTCTTGTAGAAGAGATGGCCCAGAGTTGATGGATTCTTCTATTTCTGGAGCACCCTAAAATTAATGGGTCTTCTCGCCAGCTTTGCCGAGTTTTTCGGCTAATTTTGGCCAGATTTTTTTAGCCACCTTCATCTTCAGAGATTTAGATGCAGGTTTCTTCTCGTCGTTGAGGTGTTTAAAGATCCACTCGAGGTAGAACTGGGTTGAGGTGTAGACTCCAGGGTTTTGCTTCTGGCCACAGCCGGAGCCCCAGCTGGTTATGCCAACCACAGCGTAAAACTTAGTTTTGTGGTTTTTGCACATCAAAGGTCCACCACTGTCACCCTGCATGATTCAAAGCAAAGAAAAAATTGCTTAATAAAGACTTTAAATAATAACCATTTCCCCGGCTGTTCATCGGCACAGTTTTATCAAACAGTTACTGCCCAGGATGTTGAAAACATTAACAATGCATCATCACTGAGTAAAAAGGACATGCGGGGGAAAATTGTCTTACCTGGCAGCTATCGATGCCTCCCTGTTCATATCCTGCACAGAGGTTGTAGTTACCCAAAGCTCCGTTATACCAGGTTGGGCGGTTGCAGCGTTTCACTGGAATCAGGTTCACAGGAGCTTCCTGGAGGATATCCGATGCATCAGTGGCTGAAGAAAAAAAAGCGTTATTAAATGCAGAGCTGGCCTCAGAAATCCTTGGACCAATAGAAACCTACAAATGGACTCCGTGCCCTCTACCACCCCGTGTGCTTCCCACCACACTTACAATGGGGCCACCTGCTTCCAAAGTCCAGAAAGGCAACACAAGAGCGAAATCCCTGGAAAGGGAGAATGTCTATACATATGTACAAAATCTACGGATAAAGTTGTGCTTACATCCTTCTTCAATGACACCCCAGCCTGCGATGTAGCAGTCGTCCATTTTAGTCAGAATTGCCTGTTTGGCAGGGAGACACGCTGGCTGAGTGTAGTCGTCATATATGATGGGCTTGTTCAGCTTAAGCAAGGCGATGTCATTCCTCTCCGTTTCAGGATTGTATTTCTCATGCTGAATCTTTACTTTTATAGTTCGGATCTGAACCTTTGGCCCCATCTGTGATAGTTGGTTGGCGCCAAACACAAGTCTCCAGGAAAAATATTCACTGAATAAAGCAAGGTACATTTTATTAGTTATCTTAATTTCCAAGCATTAATAAATACCATATTAACCAGAACACATGCTGTGTTTGTTATGTCATAGAGTCAAGGGTTTGAGTTTCCCCAAAAATAGTTGCGTACTATGCAGATATTCAGGAAATAAACATATCCATGGTTTCTCCTAAAGAATAGATGACTAGGGTTCAGATTATGGGATTTATGTTAACTGTTTCTATTAAATGCTTAGTTAGTTGTATTGCAATACGCACTGGGCCCTGTCTCCTAAACCGTACTAATTCTGCATTTTCTGCCATAACAAAATTAAGTTACTTACTTGCCAAGATTCTTAAAACAATGGGCAGCTGTCAGAACCCACAAAGGATTCAGGACGACACCTCCGCATAAATGAAAATACTCGTTGTCGATTTCCTCCTGGATACTCACTGTCCAGGGCCAGTTACCGGGCTCCGCATCCTTCCCCCCAACCACGCGGGAGCCACGGAAATCCTCCACTAGGGGTCTGTTTCCACAGACTGAAACGGAAAGGACAAGACATTTGAGAAACAAGAGATTTTGGTAAAATAACATACAAAAAAGGATGTTAAAGTTACTCCATTATATTTTTAAAGAATAAAGTAAGATTGATTTTATTGGTATTAACAGAATATTAATAATCCAGGATACACATTTTATTAAATATGTGAGATTTAAAACTATTTGACAGTTAGACAACAGTTAGACAACAGTTAGACAACAACCTGTTTACATTAGTACAAAGGATGGAAGGTGGGTTAAATAGTTAATTATAATACTATAAGCTATTAAACTATAAACATCCATAAATTGCAATGTTAATGGTAACAATCTCTGCCTTATATTTTCCTTAAAGCTTCTGATGCCAAATTCTCTATAATAAACTCACCTCCATGTTCAGAGCTCTCAGAAACACTGAAAAGAGCCCAAATTATAAATCCGATTAGGAACAGCTTCATGGTTAGTGCTGTGCACTAAAAAGCTGTCATCTTATGCACAGACTGCATAGAATATGTGTACCTGTGTGTATTATGACATTGTCAAGGCCTCTCCGAGGTCACAAAATAATGAATCTCAGCCAATCACAGACACACATGAAACTCAGCCAATCACAGACACACATTAAGGATCAATGCAAGAAAAAAATAGATACATCACATACAAGTACAAAACCGCATATTATTAATAAAAATAAATATAAAAATACATTTGCTTCTCTATCATTTAATAGAAACTATTAATCTGTTGCTTTCATAAAACAAAAAGTGATCATTAAATGCAATTAACGGAAGATATTCAAACTAGTACTAGTAGTGTTTGTTTACTCTATTTACCTTTAAGAAAATATATAAGTATTGAGCAATTACAGTGCAAACGCTGTTATGTTGTAAATGACTATTGTAGCTGGATTTGTAATGAAATATCTTCATAGACGTACAGAGGCCATTTATCACTCACAAAACGCTGATTAAAACCTTTTGCAACTAGAAATGTATATATATTTATTTATTTATAGATATATTTATATATACATACACACACTTTAGCAAAATACACACACTCATATACAGATATTCACACTCCCTTGCACTGAGCCTAACAATGGGGCAAATGGGGCAGTTGCTCCGGAGCCCTGGTGGTTGGGGCCCCACCTGCTGCAGTGTAGTTGAAGCATCTGTCCAGTACTTGGGTGAGTGAGGTGAGGGTGTAGATGGAGACTCACTTGCTGTATGGGGTTCCTCTTCCAGCAGGGGTATTTACCAAGACACAGACTCCATTACAGGCATCAGACATGGCAGAGTCAGTTTCCTGTCATGTGATCCTGTGACAGAATCTACCAGTAAGAAGTTCCTTCAGCAGTCACATGCTGCAGTCAAAATGGAAGGGGTTAAATAGGAGGCTTCATGGTTCAGCATGTAAGGAAAAGGCAAGGATCGGGGTAACTGCGGGAGGATCCCCAGCCATTAACCTGCCGCTACAGGAAGAGATGCTCTGCAGGTAGGAGCTGTCAGTGTGTATACTGCTGTGTGTGTGAATATTTGTGGGGATATCTCTGTATGGATGCACATGGTTGTCATATTCTGCTTGTATGTCTGTGTGTGTACATGTATGTCTGTGTGTGTACATGTATGTCTGTGTGTGTACATGCATGTATAGAAGAAGGCTCCAGGCACTCAGGGGTTCCATCAGACAGATTTATTGTAGGAAACAGACAACTTTTGGTGACTTGGTGTGCTTGTATGTCTGTGTGTGTACATGTATGTCTGTGTGTGTGCATGTATGTCCTGGTGTGCATGTATGTCTGTGTGTGGACATGAATATCTATGTGTGTGTGTGTGCATGGATGTCATGTATGTACTTGGTTATATGAGCTCATGCAGTAGCTCTTCATGGAGTTTTGTTGAATAAAAACTTGCTTTTCATGATATCCCCTCTGGCTTTGTGGCCCCTTCTGGTCCTCTTGTATATGTTTTACGGGGATGATCCTGTCTGTAGGTTTTTAGTCCCAGGTGCTCTGGCTGTCTATGGCTGAATAAAACCGCACCATGTATATAGAAGGGGAATGCAGTAATCCTATTGAGCAGCCAATGACTAACTAGTGCACTGTGTGTGTGTGTGTTAGGGGGCCACTACCTGGTCCACCCCTCCTGCTGCCATCCTACTACCACAGGGTGACATCTCGGTTACCATAGTTATCGGAGCGCCGTTACCAGGTGTCTGGGTGCTGGGTAGGTATGGCTTCTGCTCTTACTGCGCCCTATAGTAATGCTTTACTTACTAATTAATTAAGTAATTGTAAACATAAAACAAAAATAAATACATCAAAAGAGGGTCACATTTTCATTTCACTATTTAAATCAAATGTATAGAGTTAAATTATATATATAATATATATATATACACTGTAAATAGGCTTGAAGGAGTTGGGGCACAGGTACTTTTCCCTTCTCTGCATTTGACCCATGGCAGCAACGTGGAATTAATAAGGTTTTGGGCCGGTCTTAGTTTACAGACGTGTCTTGCTTGGGCCGCTATTTTGCACAGAGACGACCTGATGAAGATGCGGAGGTTTGTGAAGCTGCTGTATTTGTTCTGTTGACTGATGTAAAAATGGAGCTCGCTGGACTTATATTATATCATCATTTATGATCCAAAACTCAAAGAAAACATGGCTTACATCCCACCAAATCAGTGTTGAGTATGAGAAGTAATCTTCAACAGCAAGCAAGAAAGCTGACAATGTTCTGTCTAAAGTACAGCAGCAGAGACGTTTCTTTAACTGGTTGATATGGATCACAAAACATGTAGGGCCCATCAGACTTGTATTATAGGGTTTTGTTGTTTCATCTTTCATCTTGAAGCTTCGGCTTTTCTCCAACTTCTTATCCTGTGACAATTTAGAGGAAAAGATATGGACTTCACCATACCCGCTTCCCCGGTCAAGACACGCTCCGCTCCCGCCCATTTTTCCTTTAAATAGGGGTGTTTCCTGTCAGCGGGAATTCCTTCGACATCAACGGGAACTCACACTGACGTCCTGGGGACCGCCCACCAATGTCATGGGACAGTGACAGTCTGCAGTCCTGGCCGCGTGCCACAAGGAAAGGCTAAGGGTAGCCAGAGCCCAGAAGTTCCCAGGTATGGAAATTAACTGTGGCCTGTAGTGTTTGTGATTACCAAGGACTACTCTGCTAGCAGTAATTATACTAATACTTGTTTAAGTCATAGATATCTTACATCTGAAAGTAGTCATCAATGTATCAATGACCCTTTTGCGCTATAATAACCTTGTTAACAGCCGGGTCACAATCTAACGGGATCTAGAATTACTAGATCAATATCACTATCATTTGATTTTTTTATTTAACTCTATACATTTAATTTAAATAGTGCTTATCAGAAATGGTCACCTGACCCTCTTTTGATGTATTAACCCCTTCAGTCCCCGGGTTCTTTGGTACCTCAAGTTCGCAGCAATTTTGCCATTTTTGCTGTATGTCGGTTTAGAGATTATTCTTAATTCCTGCGAATAGTGTACCCATGTAAACTATATATTGTTTTTTCAAGGAGAGAGGGGGCTTACTTTTGATACCATAGTTAGACGGTTAGCTGAAAATTTAGGATGTGAAATTTAGTAAAAACACCTAATTTTTTTATAACTTTTCCCTCTAAATCCTCACAAAATTAGGTAAAGTGATGAAAAATCTCCTCCAAGTTTATCAATTCAGATGTCCTGATTTCAGAAATACCTAATTTATATAGATTTTCCATACTTTCCCAGCACTTAGGAAGGTGTACATTATTCGTAGAATTTTTATGCTTATGGCTTAATGGCATATAGATCACAGTGCCTGTGCCTCATCGGAGCAATCGGATATCTTTACAGACCCTGCAGGGGATATCCTGTCCTCCAATGACTTTCCGGGTGACGTCAGCAGTGACACGACCCGGAAGGGAATGGCCGATCGTGCGAGTGGCGTTTAAAAATGCAACGGTTTTCTGGCATTCGTGTTACAGGAGATTGGGCAGCAGAAAGCCAGCAATGCTGGTTCTGCTGTCCGGGGAGTCCAGGCTGTCAAATGACAGCCTGATCTCCCGTGTAGCAAGAAGGGCAGGATGTACTGGTACGTCCATAGGGGATTCTTGGGGTGCGTTTTTTGGATGTACCGGTACGCACATAGGGGACTGAAGGGGTTTAATTTTTTTTACAATTAAAGTAAGCACAGGAGCCATACCTACCCAGCATCCAGACACCTGGTAACGGCGCTCTGATGACCATGGTAAGGGAGATGTCCCCCTGTGGTAGTAGGATGGCAGCAGGAGGGGTAGATTAGGATCAGGTGGCCACCCTCCTCAATGTGTTCTATCAAGGGGGTGGCGCGTCTGCAGGAGTAATGCCTGAGCTCCGTGGCTCCCGCGTGGTTGGGGGAAAGGATGCGGAGCCCGGTAATTGGCCCTGGACAGTGAGTATCAAGGGGCAAATCAGTTACTGTTGCCTTTCTGATATCTCAGTTTGCCCATTCTCCTCTGACATCAATAAGGTATTTTGGTCCACACAACTGGATATTTTCTCTTCTTCGGACCATTCTATGTAAACCCTAGAGATGTTGTTTGTGAAGATTCCAGTAGATCAGCAGTTTCTGAAATACTCAGACCAGCCCGTCTGTTACCAACAACCATGCCACTTTCAAAGTCACATAAATCCCCTTTCATCCCCATTCTGATGCTCTGTTTAAACTTCATCAAGATGTTTTGACCACGTCTACATGCCTAAAAAAGCCAAAATATGTATATAAATTCCAAATATAGTTGCCGGCACTCGTGGGACTTGATTTCAAATAAACTCAAAAAAGCTCTGTGTTGTAAGTCAACATTTCAGTCTTTTATTTTCAGACTTGTCCTGATGAAATTTTATGTGGTAATCATGGACTAGACTGAAGGCAGCTAAAAGTTGAAATCATTGGGGTTTTATTACTTATAATAATATTAGTCTACTAATTAGTATGTAGTTATTAACATACCTAAAGAGGGGCCGGGGGGGGCTACCACGTGTGCCACTCATCAAGGAGGTGCTCGGTGGCCTGACAGCCACCTAACTTTGGCCATCCTGCTTCCCTTGAGCAGGAAAAGAGTTTCCTCACACAGGGCGAAGCCATCGGGCTGCATAGATGTCTGCGCGGCCCAAGTGATGCTCAGCCGGCTCCAGGACCAGTGAAAAATGCAAGAGAGGCAAGTGGGTGCGGAATAATAATTGGGTGAATGAATGGGTCAGTGAGTTTTTAGGGGCAGAAATGGGATAGGCAGGCTGATTGGGGAGGCAGAGGTGACACAGGCAGGCTGCTAAAGGGACTGATGTGGTACAGACAGGTTGCTAAAGGGTCTGAGTTGGAGCAGCTAGGTTATTTCAGCGGCAGAGTTGGCACAGGCAACTGTTTCAGTGGCAGATACGGCACATGCAGGCTGCAAAAGGGGAAGCCAGTGGCACAGGCAGGCTGTTTTAGGGAAAGAGGCCTACCATGCCAATGTCTGGCTTAGTGTATAGTGATGGGAGTTATACTGTAACACCATCAATGTCTGGCTCATTATATAGTAATAGGAGTTATGCTGTACCATATCTGTTCAGTAAATGTTATTTATTTCAGCTTTCTTAATTTATTCATAAATCAATAATTTATTCAGATTTCAATTTTTTTTCCAGTTGACAAACAGTTTACAAATTTTGAAATAAACATTCTTGGCAACATTCATTTTTTGTGGGGGGTGCCACATACAGGATCCACCCTGGGTGGCAAATATTCTAGGTGCGCCCCTGTATGTAGTCATCCTTACTGTAGTGGAAATCACACCATGATTGACAGACTTGATGATGGATGCGATAACACAGATACAGCAATTAGCTATAACATTATGACCACCTGCCTAATATTGTGTAGGTCCCCCTACAGCAGGTGGTCCCGCTATTTCACATGGCAGCAATTCCATGTTACTTGATAGTTCAGAGAAAACCTTTTAAGTTAATATTTTCAGTTTTAGGTTATCGTAAGTTCCCAGGTATGTGTGAGGTCCAAATGTTATTCTGTATTACACAAGAAAAACAACCACACAGGTCACATTACTTTAATTAAACAATTAGTGTAACTAATCCACTAGGAATCCCTACTAAACCTCAAACTTATATAATCATGTATATGTCAAACCTTTAATTGCTTTAACTCCCATTATCATATTTTACTTTTGTATGTTCTTGATGTTTTTAGTTCTCAGATGTGAGATGTTGCGTTTTATTTAGTTTGTTGCAATCTGCCTTTTGAACCACACCATACTCCCTGAACACTCAACACTTTTTATATTGATTATAGTGTTGAATAAGGAAAGAAAGTTGTCAAAAAACTTCTTTCAAAATATATTTTTTAAAAGACTCTTTCGTAATGGAGCTGAAACAATAATTATATGGCATCCAATAAAATATATAAATCTTCTATAAAGAAATCTGCTAAGAATTGAAAGCAAAATAGTGATATATATATATATATATATATATATGTCTCTGCACATTAATTGAGATGCATTTTAAAAATGCATCAGAACGCAAGGGATACAGATATATCTCATAAAGACATAGTTGAGGTACAAAATGACCCTGTAGCAACATTGACAACTATGTAAAGTACAGTGACAGGGATATGATTTAGTATAGATAAAGGAGGATAAGGTTGTCTTATTTCATTCATTCTACCATAGTTGACCTTGGTTTTATTGTAGCTGCTAAAGCGCTCGATTTGAGTTATAATAATACATATGCCTTTATGACTGAGATACTGAAAAATAAATGGGAGTAAAGACATGATGAATTGAAAAAGAATTTACAATCGTTGTCATTGAAGTTGCAGGTAAGTTAATCATAAGAAGTAAGTGGAGCTTTTGTAGAGTTTAAAGTGTTATTTTCAGGGCTGTGCCTAGGGTTAGTGGCACCTGGGTGCAATATTTTTATGACCCCCCCATCATATCTAAAACATGCACATACAAACACCCACTCTAGCCCCCATACATCCTAGACTTGTGCATTCATCATCGGGCGAACATGAAAACGAACACGAAGAATGGCATTCATCAACCAATTACGCAGCGCTTAGGCATGTAGGCATACTCTGAAAAAATATCTTCTGCCTGCGTGTAAGTCACTTTAATTTGTTCAAATTAGATTTTCACTAAAGTAAGAGTATATATAGTGTGGTTTTATTTTTGCATTTTACTTGTGGTTAATGTAACTCAGCATTTAATCCTGTATTGGTGTCCTTTGAATAATACAGTTGACTGATATTACAAAAGAGTTTATTTTTTACAGACACCTCAGCATGAAAAAGAGCCTGAGTGGAATACTAAGGGATAATGAACAAAACTGCTATTATACACAAGGTATATTTCATTTGTCAAAAAAAAACTGTGAAGGGGAAAGTAAATCATAACACAGTAGGAGGGGATTCGAGAATGCTTGAAAGCTAGATAAAACTATTGTGAAGAATAAACAAGTATGATGTTTTCACAAGGTTGTCTTTAATAGAGAACAACAGTGGTAGCAATCCTGGGAACAGACATAATTTAGGGCCATTGGTGTGCTATGCCTGCAATGAAAGTGGAGGTCTGTGACAATGGCTGCACATATCTCTACCCAGAAGAACAACAGCTTGTGCACCTGAAACCAGAAGTCAGAACTTCACTACCACCCCTGCTATTATAGAGAACAGCAGCTAAGATGAGGCATGAGATCATGGATTAACTAGTTACAGTCAACCCTTGAAAGCGATTACCAAGGCTTAGTGGAGCAGGACATCACCTAGTGTGCTAGAAGATGTCAATAGATGCCTTACAGCCTTTACTACTGCTACCATAACTCAGACTGACATAGGCTACAGCTGCTGTAGTCCTGGAAATGCTTGGTTACACACTCATGAAGGACAAGAGATCATAGCCAGGTGGATAGAAGTTAGCCAGTTGGTAGAAACTACAGAAGGGGGTGACGGTTAAGAACAAGACTTACCTACTATCTCGATCTGAAGGCCTAGAGACTGCTACACAAAGGCTCACAGGACTAGTTACCAGACTAAGGAGATGCATTAGAGAAGCAGAGGTCAGAATGGGTATATTCTGCTGTCCGATCTGATGTAACAGCTTCCGGCATGAAAGCCGGAAAGTTGTTACATTTTAAACTGCCCGATCGCCTCCGATGAGGCACACATGCTGCGAACTCTGTGCACGTCTGTGAGGACCTGCATAGAGATCACAGTGTGATTGGTGCAGGGGGATCGCGGGGAAGGGGGAATGAGAAAACCATTCTGCCCCCCCCCCTCCCGTCCTGAAACAGAAAAAAACAAAAAAAACGGTTATTCATTTAAAAATAATTAAAAAAATCATTAATAATAATATATAAATAGATACTAAAAAAATTAATAAAGTGAGCTAAGTGATGTCATTTGTGACATCTGGCATTAATAACATGTTCAGGAGGTTCCTAAGAGGACCTCTAACATTTAAAAAAAATAAATATTATATACATATATATGTATATAAAAAATACAAAAAAATTAAATAAATTTAAAATTTTCAAAAACTTTACATCCCATTGCATCCCCTAGCATACATCTACCCAGTATAACCCTCCTGCCCCCCGTTCACAACCCCCAAACCCGTTAAGCCATAGGCATAAAAATTATACAAAAAATGTATACCTTATAGTATGTTCCCTGGTGCTGGGAAAGCATGGAAAATCTATATAAATCAGGTATTTCTGAAATCAGGACACCTGAATTGATAAACTTGGAGGGGATTTTCCATCACTTTACCTAATTTTGTGAGGATTCAGAGGATTTTCGCTAGTTTTTACTAAATTTCTCATTCTAAATTTTCAGCTAATCATCCAACTATGGTATCAAAAGAAAGCCCTCTCTCTCCTTGAAAAAAACAATATATAGTTTACATGGGTACACTATTCACAGGAAAAGAGAATAATCGCTGAACCGACATAGCGCAAAAATGGCAAAATAAGAATAAGAACTTAACAGCTCTTTGTAGCATACTGATAGACACTATAGGTCCTAATTTTAACCTCTTAAATCACAGTTATGGGGCTTTAAATTTAATTAAACGGTGCTACTTACAATAACTAATTTTGAATAATTGGAAAGGTACTGTGTTACAGAACATTTTGATTGCGTGGGAGGGATGTCAGTCATTTTGAAAATGAAATTAAAGAAACAAAAAAATGGATTGAGTGTTTCTTTGAAATCACCAGTAAAGTTCAACATCCACAAGCTTTCTTTAGTTTAATGTCTGTTTAAGATCTAATTAACTAAATCTTTCTTTTTTTCTTTAGCTTTGAAAATATAATATGTAGAGATGTGGATAAGAATTTAATTACACACTCACTGTAAACATTGAAGTAATAAAAGGAAATTGAGACACTTTAAGTGCACCTGTGAGGGTAAGAGGATAAAGCATTAGAGAGAAGTGTCATTTATACCAAGCAGCAATTCGTTTAATTATAAGGGAACCAAAGCATTTCATGATCCAAATAAATTAGTGTTTTAAAGTGTTTGATGATGAGATAATACATTCTACTAATAACATCTGAAAATGTTGATTTACTGAAATCAGCGCTGTAATCTCATTAGGGCGACAAATGACAAAAAAGTTTAATCCAAAATTCGTTATCTAAATCACTTTGATGTAAACCTATAATCCGTTTATCCAGGACCCAGTAATTTAAGTTGAACTGATAGGGATCATATTAGCAAAAAGAAAAGTTCAACATCTGAGAGTAAAAAAAGTTTTCCTATAAAAAAGTAGGTACTTATTTTTAAGATTGGAACATGCTTTGTTTCAGTTAGTTTTCAGTAATTTAAGAATTTGATAATTATTAGTATAATTTAGGCAGGAAATTATTAGAAAACAATGAAAAAGATTGTTTGGGTTGTTTACTAAAATAGTAGTCATTTGAGAGACCTTATAGTTCTGAAGTAAAATGAAGCAGTTGTGGTTGAGGGATGTTGAGAGATTCAACCAACAGGAAATGTATTGTTTCAAATGGTTCCCTCTCTTTGAATGTTCCAAAAAAAGGAAATAATTTTGTGTTGCCTAGTTCTGAATTGTCCAGGTCAGAGAGCAGCTGTGTTTTGTCTAAAATTTGATTTGATCCAAGGTCACAAATGTATAGAATTCACAGCCACAAACAGCCATAAGTGGGTAGGGAGTAGCAGCACTGACATAGTCTGGCCAAGGGTGCGGCAGGTTAGTACTCAAAGCCCTTTTAGGTTTATGATTTTGATATATATGGAATTACCTTTCCCTCTTAATGTTCATCTCTATAAGGACTCTGTCAGGACCCGGGCGAGCAGGTCGGGTAGGGGTCCATGTGCAGGGGTTACGGGGGATTCTGTCTGTACCCCTTTATGTATGGTGACAGAGAGATAGGTACAGAGTAGCAGAACTAGAAAGGCAGAGAGACGAGACCTGAGGCAGAGATACGGGAGCAGTTACAGGCTCACTGGCAGGTTAGCCCACTGGCGGGTGCAGGTACAGGTACAGGCTCGGGTGCAGGTACAGGTACAGGCTCGGGTGCAGGTACGGATGGGAACGGAGTACTACCGGGCCAGGCACGTGTACAGGTTAATGCACAGGTACAGGCTTATGCACAGGTACTGGATCATGCACGAGTACCAGCTCAGGCACGGGAAAATGTTTTTTCCCAATTTTCCTGTTTTTTTTTTTCAAGACCTTCTCATCTCTAGTTAGAGGTTAACGTAGTTAAAGGTAAAAAAAAAATAAAAACCAGAATAAATTTAGAAAACTTAAAATAAATGAAAATTATAAATTTAACAAATATATTTTTGGAATTTTTTCATATTTATACTTGCAGTGTATAATTTATATACTTATTTTTTATTTATCCTACTTTTTAAAACTGTATTCATAATGTGTGTGGGTACACTAAAGGAAAAATAAGGAAATAATGGTTGACATAGCAAAACATGAAAATTGCTCAGGTCCTGTAGTGTAAAATGGCCTGGTTCATAAGGGGTTAAAAAGAGGTTAGGTTTTTGCCAGTAAGTAAAGGAGATGTGGAAGGATAAGCACATGTATGAGTATAATAGTAGTTTTAAAGGTATTTCCAGAAATAGATTTGTTAATGTTAAGCTTCTTGGCTGAAACTAGGAGATCCCAGCATGCATCTGGCCTTTCCCTTTCAACAGCAGTAATTATGTAGACAGTTCTAAACGTATGAAATATTATTATGATACAATATGTATTTTCAATATACAGTACACTGACAACAGATGCCAGTTTAATGCAAAGCTAGGTGCTACTTTGTGTCCCTAAAATAATTTTGCACATTATAACTTGCCGGATACCATAGTCAGCCATGCAACAAAAGAAATGTGAGACTATATCATGGATTGACGTAGGGATAAATTGAGAATACACCGATAAACATTTATACGGTTATTGTTAGGATGTTGGGATATTCAATCGACTTTTTTTCCCAGTACAAACAGAATTACTGAACAATTCTTCAATGAATATTTCATAATAAAAGGAAGGAAGGATATATAACAGTAAAAAAGAATCAATAATGTTTTAAATGTAAACACACTTATCTCTATCAGATAAACAGAACTGGATGAAAGCCATCTGTATAGACCTTCCTAAGCAACAGCTGCTGAATGAGGTGAGATAAAATGTATCCAGTGTTAAAAACACATCCGTTTGCCATTTGTTTAACAAAGCGCACATAATTAAATGAATGCAATAAACAATCTTCTAAATAGAAGATTTTCATTTCCTTTGTTGAGTATAAAAACCCTAGAAGAAATACATTAAATTAAAAAAAAGCAAATCTGTAGCTGCGTGTGGCCTCGGGAGGTATTGATTTTGCAATAATAAAACGGTATGTATCAATGTATGTAATTATCATGTAGGTAAGATACATGTTAATTACACTGAAACTTGCGGTCTCAGGGATTTTTTACCCTTTGATTGGATTGGTGAATCTGCTATACTAAACTAGTATAACAATGCTGATCTAGAATGCGTAATCTTTTTCTGTGACTGTAATAGCAGAAATGGTATAGATATTCTCTGTATCCTTCTGTAAGCAAAGGTTCTATCATGTTGTCCTATGAATAGTAGTGCTTCATTATTTAATCTAATGATAAAAAAAAACATGAATGTGTGCTTGGCAAACACGTCTTCAGCCTTCCATATATTGAAATCAATATTAGGTTTATGAATTGTGACAACTAATCAGGCCCAGAGTGGCTCATCTGGAGAGCAGAGTGGACCAGCACCCCAACAGCACTTATTGCTGTTTAAAATCCAGGCCAGAGCCTGTATTCTACAGAGGAGCTCCACAGGGGTGGACTAATTGGAGCTCACCTGTGGCTGATCACAATTGCATGCAGTGTGTAAATAGAAGTGGGTAGTCTGATTGAGTAGAGAGGAGCCATTGTAATTGCAGTTAGGAGAGCTCATGGACTGGAATGTTTTTTTCTCTTTATAAGTGTGTTTTAAACTTATAGGAAAATGGGAAAGTCACCCAATCGAGGATAGCTGTTGCTGTGTCAAGCAAGTACTAAAGCAAATAGAAAGGAGTTTGTTTTGTTTATATCAGGGCACGGGAGGCAGCATAAGGCAGGAATGTAAGGCATTGGGGCCTTGCAGATAGCCCAAGGATGTCAAGTGGGCTGAGGCAGACAAACTAGAGGACGAGGCAGACAGAACAGGTTAGGCATTGAGGAACAAGCCGTGGTTGTGGGGCAAGAGACGGGATAATCACAAGGTGAGCCAAGGTCAGCAACAGAAAAGGAAAAGGTCAAACTGGGACAACAAACTAGCAAGCTAGCATAAGGGGGAAGGACATCTGCACTATGTCAGACACCAGAGCATGTAACATTCAAGCATAGACTAGTGTAGGTATTGGGGTTATATAGGGTTAGAAGGCGAGGGTTCCACCTCCCACTGCCTCCCTGTAGGTGGGGCAGGGCTCATTTACCAAAAGGAAGGCAGCTATAGACAAGAAGACGCACCCCCTGCTGGCAGGAGGGGAGTCACACCGCAGTCACCAGTGTGCACGTAACGCCAGGCCAGGCATACAACCTATTCCGCTGTTTGATGCCGCTGGCGCAGCCTAGTCGCCACAGACCTGCACCCGGACACGGCACATGGACTACGTGAGACCTATTGCGCAAGTGCGCTCCGCCCTCACAGGCAGATTTAAGACCCCGGTCCTGTGCATGGATGGGACACAGGGTCTGAGAGTTTATTGTGACTTATATTCTGTGGTGTCAGGTTCGCCTAATAGCCTTTGAAAACTGACCTGTACTTGTCCTGGAGATCATTCGCTCTAGAAGACTGTGGTTACTAAAAAATCCTTCACAAAATCCTGACATCAAAAGTTATGTCACCATTTGTATGTGGTGTTAGATTGAGTGGGTGAAGGAGGGTGCATGTTGATAGACATATGTTAAGGCGCTGAAGAAATATTGCACTCAAGCGTCAGTTACCCTAGGCTCCCGCCTACAACCAACAATGAATAGTTAACGTTAAAATAAAAACATTTTATTTATTCTGACTGTGCGCTTGTTTTTCTTGTCTGCTAATAACATTAAATTTAATTCATCTTCTAATTGCAATTAGAACTCTTTTTTTGTGTGTTCTGGTGGCTTTGAAATGAGTGCAGCTAATGTAACTTTCTTGATTTCTTGTTAAATGAATTATTCATGACCTGCTGATTTGAACATCAGATTTGTTTACTTGTACAGGCGAGGAAATATTTTTATGAGGCAACAGCATTCATGCTAACTGACAATAAGGCTAAGCTGTGTTTGTATTATTGTAATATGTGGTTGTTCGCATTGTCCTCGTCAAGTTTAAAGTCCAGTGGGAAATGTCATTGGTTAATTAATAATATCCCCAGTGAAAATCATAATAAGGTGATTATACAAGTTTTTACATAAGGCAAATGTATAAAAGGCTATCTTGGATCTACCTATCAAAACATTAAAAATACTTCTCCAGTGGGTTACCACAGGGCACACAAGCAAGGTAAGTATGTATAATGTATATGTATTGTGTGCTTTGTGGTAACACACAGGAGACGCATTTTCTATGAGCTGAGAAATGGTTTATGACCACCCAATGCTCCCTGTCTCCTGGACACTATAAGAAAAACAAGGACGTATAACATTAGAAGCTCAGATATCCCCACTGCACTGCCAGTAATACTGGATAAAGGATTTGCAAAACCAGCACAGGGTTATATTAACCATGGAGCAAATGGGGCAGCGGCAATGGACCCTTCCTTACCTCAGGGGCCCAAGGAAGACGTCCGTTTTGTCCCGTTGCAATAGTCTTGAAGTGGAGGTCTGTGCAACCAACTAACCAGATTTCATCGAACACTTCCTACCTTGTGTACCACATACCGTTGGAGAGCTAATGTAATATACATCAGTATTTATATTTATATTATAGATGTATGAATGTGGATCTTTATGTACATTTACTTTAGAAGTTCAAAACAGACTAAATGTTTGAACACTGCACAGATCTTGTTGCGAGAAACAATACATTTATTTTTCACTTAATGACTTATTATAGAACCTAACAACCTGTTACTCTGTGGGTAATTGGCAACTGATTACAGAAAGAAAGGTGGCTTCCATGCATAGAATGGTCTATGGATGTATAAATAGATGATAAAATTCCACATCACATTCCAGATGGTGGCAGTAGCGTATTACCGTACCTTTAATAAAAATGCATCTTCTCAAACTAAAGCGTGACATTTACAAAAAACAAAAAAAACACCCAGTGCTGAATGCTGCAGCTGTGAAAAAGAATAGTGCAAAAAAACATGTCAGAAACAAAACACTCTGTAAAATCTTAACAGCTTTTTAATACTGTTTTCCATTTTACCGTTGATTTGCATATTTCTCTTCTTTTAACTTTAATGTGCACACTGGTTTCTTTGTAAATCAACACGATGCAAACATTTTAATGACCTGTGCTTTGCAGCTGATAAAATTAGAGTTTTTTTCTTCCTCAGTTCATAATTATATGAACTTCACAGCAGAAATTTGTTTTAAAAATTGTGCAATCTCCATTTTGTGATGGGTCATAAACCCATTTCTTGAAATGTCAAGGTGCAGGGATTATCCAGTGTTACAAATCACAGACTGCCACAGACTTCTATGCACTGGTATATCTCTATATGTGATATATAAGTATTTGATCTGGTAGTAAATTAAAAAATACCTACAGATTAGTTGATATGTTTTAAACCAGTCCATATCTATCTATCTATCTATCTATCTATCTATCTATCTATCTATCTACCTATCTATCTCTTAGTGTGTTTCAACACATTTACTACTACAGTTATGAAGTTATAAAATATTTTTATTCTATTCAAATATGAGCATCTTTTGCAATGCTTGTCAGTTGCAAAGTGCAAAAAAGAAGCTAAACAGGGAACTGCATATTTTAAAAGGAATTACTTGTACCTTAAAGCTATACAAAAAGTGACATTAGTCACAATTGAAAGAAAGATGCGGGATGCCCTATGCTAACATATTTACAGTCTAACTGAAGAAGGCTTATACATGATGCAGGGTTAGATCTGTACAAATATAAAACAGAAAATAAAATACAGTAGTTTTTCTCATAATTCCACGATAACACAGGGAGTAGGAGCATTCAGAATGTCAAAGAAAAGAGAAAAGAGAAACATAATCTGGAGTAATATATATATATATATATATATATATATATATAAATATAAATCAGGGTGAAAATAACCAACTCGCTTGTTACAGAACATCCCACTCCTCTGTCTAATGTGCTTTAACCAGATAAATAGGTATCAGACTTCTTCCTGTTCATCAATCATAAATAAAAATATATGAGTTAATGGGGTAAATTGAATTGGCCAGCTTCAAAGATCTCTCAAATAGGACATGGGGGCAGAATTTTCAACATGTCAAATTCCAATTTGAAAAATGTACACCTCCCAAATGTGGCATTTTTGTCTCTAAACAACCCAACAAACCCATACATGAGTTGTTGTACTGCACTCAGGAAATGTTGCTAAATAAATAGGACATAGGGAAGAATTTTGAACATTTCAAAATTAAAAGTTGAAAAACTGAACTGCACATGTCCCAAATGTGGCCTATTACCCCAAACAACCCGGCAATCCCATGCATGAGTGCATATACCAGGAGCTGTAAATTCATATCCGAATTGTTTGTGGAAACCTCCCCCCAAAACAATTTGTTAAAAGTTAAAATACCAGCATCTGAAATGCACTGGGATGTCTAGTTTTCAAACAGGGTGAATTGGGGTGAATTGAAGTGGCCTGATTCAAAGATGTCCCAAATAGGACATGGGTGCAGTATAACCATATTGCATTTTTTTTATAATATGCTACTTTTATGCCCTAAAAAGGCAAAAAAAACATTGGGTATTTCTAAACGCAGGACAAATATTAGAATCTATTCAGAAGGTGCTTTTGTGTAATACACCCTAAATCCCTCTAGATTGTAAACTTGTTTGAGCAGGGCCCTCCTCACCTGTTGTCTCTGCAAGTCAAATTGTTATGTTACATACTACTTGTTATGTCCTGTCCACCCATTGTACAGCGATATGGAATTTGATGGCGCTAAATAAAACAATAAATAATTAGCTTTTGCAGATGAGTAAAATATTTTTCAAGTAAAAGTCAGAAAACAACCTTTTTTCAATTTTTCATCACATTTTATCCTTTTTTTCATAGTAAATTAACAATACAATTAAAATAATGGTATGTAAAGATACTTGTGCTATCTATTTGATTCTCTTACTTGTAAGCATAATGGTGTGTCGTAATTTGACATTGGCAATTGTTCCTCTGTGTACTTAAAACTGCATTGTCTCTGTATTAATATTAATAATATACTTTGCATGTCATAATAATAAATATTCAATCAGAATTAACAATAAGCACAAAACTTATGATGGAACATATATGTTGAGAACCAAAAAAAAACGATTAGAATTGCCATATTGGACCCAGGAAAGCTGTAGGTGGATCCTTGAACAGATATGTTGGGAAATTTTATGGAGGACCAAAAAAAATATTAGAATTGCCATATTGGACCCAGGAAAGTCTATGTCCTTCATCCCTTTCATGTGGCTAATATATTTAGGGAATTAAATGTAGAGTCACACATTTTGAAGAGCAAAGTAGTCCCTTTGATGAACTTTCAAAGGCTTAAAAGCTTAGGTTATGCTTTAAAAAACAGATTCAATGACATTTTAATGTGTTCATTTCTGTGGTATGAGATATTACTATCACTGGTATTGTTGGGAATGCATTGCTGTGTATCCAAACACATTAGTGAAGGCATAACCATGACCATGTTTAGCTATGGAAACAGTGATGAATGGTGGTTTGAAATGATTTAAAAATGAGTGATTTCAACAGATATATTAGAGTAATTATATTATTAGTCAGCACATTGGTATATCATAGCTAGATTACATATTCATTTAAAGGGCATAGCAATTAACTGTTGCTTTCTTCAAAATGTTTAGTATGCATGAAATGTATTAAAGGTGCTGTTCCACTGCATTTAAGAAGTGATAACAACCAAAATCACCAACTGTCAGGAGACCTGAGAACCAGGCAGCCACATCATCACATATTTATCTCAAGATCTGGAATGACAAGACCAAAATGCTCAAGATAAACTCCATTACCAGTCACACTGAATAGAAGACTCCTAGAAGAAGTGCAGTCCTGCACCTACATGGGCAGAATTATTAAACAGGAAGGTGGCACTGATATAGAGATCAAGGCAAGGATTGGCAAAACAACAGTGGTCTTCTTATAGCTCAAGAACACCTGGGGCTCTAGAAAGCTGTATTTGGCAGCAAAGATCCAACTGTTCAACTCCAATGTAAAGTCAGTCCTACTATAAGGAGCTGAAACCCGGAAGACTGGCAAAACAACGATCATCTGCTGCCTCAAAAGCATTCTCCAGATCCATTGGCCAGACGCCATCAGTAACACCAATCTTTGGGAGAGAACTTGTCAACTCCCAGCAGAGGAAGAAATGGGGCTGGAGTGGGCACACTCTATCAAGCAACCAACCATCGTCACAAGACAACCATTGAGATGAAACCCTGAAGGCAAGCAGAAAATAAGCCATCCAAGAAACACCTAGTGACCTCAAGGCTGACACCAAAAATGTGGGTTATACCTAAAACCAGCTACAGAGAATGACCCTGGACTGAGGACTCTGCACTTCTGTAGTTTGTGTCCCATACCCTGGCAAGGGTGACGGGCATAAGTAAGCAAGTATGGTAGAGCACTGGAACAAGAGTACAGGAGGGTCTAGGGCAATAGCCTTGTAAATACAATGCTGCAAATATTCAGCATATCAAACTAGAATGGTACAGGTACAGTCTTTCATTTTTCAAAAAATGTGGGGAGGAGTAATGAGGATGGAGCTATAGGCGGGAATGACAGTTGGTTAATTGGAAAACGGTTAACAACAAAACAACAAAATGCACATGTGAATAGACCTGTGTTGTGCATTATGCCTAGTAAGAAAAGTTTCTATGTAGCTCCTTAAGTGCAATATTTTAGGGGCAGACATGACTTCCTTAAATGCATTCTTGTATCCATTTGCTCTCCTTGGTAAATAAATAGCGGTTCCACGGTATTAGAGTGCTCAGCAAGAATTGGAAGTTCAGTAATTGAATGCGTAGAGAAATAATTCCTGCTCAGCCATTAGATTCCTAAGATGGTCTCTCTATGCATACAAAAAGTTAAAACATGGTCATAAACATCACAAATGGAGTCATAAACAGGACAAATGTAACAATGGTGTATGAGCCTGGATATAATAAATACCATTCATCAGTTATGGCTAGTCATGAACAGGAAAAAAAGAACAAACAAAAGGAGAAAGATCACGGAATCATTTTTAACCCTGCAACTGTTTCACAGAGACCTGACTTGCCAAGGGGAAGAGATTGATGTTGCTTCTTTTTTTAGTTTTACTTTGTTGTTCATGACTTAGCATTAACTGATAAATAGCATCAATTATCTCTCAACTTGTAACTCATATTTCTTGTGTCTATTATAAAATCTTAAGCACCATGATAGGAATAACCTGAAAGACAGGAACATTTTCTTTAGATGCTTGCTTTTGTTTACTCATTAAGATGCTGACAGATAACATTGATGGCCCCAGTTTATGTATCTACCGAATCTTAAAGCAGTTTTGACCTAGAAGTTTCTGTTGACTGCACAGGTCAGTACAATATCACCTTATGTAATAGAAAGCTAGACTCAGAAATAGTTAATGCAAACCATTCTGTATGCTACGTGGGGAGAAACGATGTGGTGTTCTTAACACTTGGGTCAGTAAGAAAATTGATTCTTGTATCCTTAGACATATGTGAACCATTAATAATGTTGGCAAATACCTGTTTTGTATACTTACTGGGTCATTGGATTTACCCTTCTTCAAATAAAACCACTGACAATGGATTAGGGAGTACTACTACTGTTGGTGTTACATAATTCCTAGTGGAATGCTGCATGTAATCTACAGCTTGTTCTCATAGACATCTAATAGGTTTTCAGTACATTTTTATGTGTGCACAGGTTTTTTTTTGTCACCTAGTCTTTGGATGACAGTTAAGGCCACGTTTCCCAGACAGGCTTAATTCAATTTAAGAGATAAATCGTTCACAAGGCATTGAATAGCAATCCTCACACAGGTTGTTAAGGAAAAAACGAGATAAAAAAACCAAGGTATATTGGCCCAATTTTATTAAACAAGATAAAATGTATAATTGTGTCTTATCTCCATTTTCCCATTGCAATCTATATAAGGATTGCTGTTCAGGTAAATGACATTTTATTTATAGAGCATCAGCAGATTCCATAGAGCTGTCACCAAAGGTAATTGTAAACTAACATTAAAATATCCAATATACAAAATTGACAATAAAATGAACACATGCATATTCACCGGGGATAAGAAAACAAAAATAAGTTAAGTAGGTATTATGTCAATTTTTATTATTGCTTTATTAAAAAAACATTCTAAACAGCCTACTTCATTAAAATACTATGTTATGTATCTATTCTTACGCATTTTCATGTGGGTGATATACCCCTAATTAAAAGAATAGGTGTTAGGACAGTTAGGACAGTTTAATATCTGTGAAGTACCCATAATTAGAAAAACAGGTATTAAAGTGCTCTGTGAGTACTTTACAATGCATTCTTCAAAACCAGAAGACTTATCTGGCCCAGATACTGCAAGCCTGTTGCAGCAGCAGCCCACCCTTCCATAATCTGATATTTCTTAAAATCAAAAGGAGCACTTGCCCTACCTGTGTACGAGTATCTGAACAGACCCCTGCCCCATGCGTTCAATTAGCCAGCGCTGAAGCTGACTGGAGTTGAGTAAGCCATGTGAATGGATTAGCATTTAACAAGGTGGTGGGGAAAGGGGCAAATGCATATGAAGGAGTCCTTCAAATACATTTACAGCACGCATGATGGCTGCAGTGTCACTTTAACATGCATGTAAAATGTACATTATATTTATATCATACATATAATAAGCTATAATTATGCACGGCTATCTTAAGGACCACACTTAATAGTAACTAATTATGGGTTGTTCATATATTTGCATTTAATACCTACAGTATCATTCCCAACAGTAGTGTTCCATTAGCACCATGTGCCATATGATCCCGGTACCGAACCCACTAACCTCCTGTGACAGAAATGCTATTATCTGAGTATAATTCACTACCTTTGTCTAGCCGTCTATATAAAATATTAAACACATTTTCAATTGCATATTAGAACTATCTGAACATGTTGTCATTTACGCACCTATTGTATTCATTGTACGACAATGCATTAATAGTTTTCAGTCTCAAGGCAATAGCATTGTTATTAATGTGGGATCCATAATGAAACCTTCCACTTCTTTTTGATGCTGATAACGTGCTTTTGCTATGAAGGTTATCCACGTTCATTTAAGGGTTTTAAAAAATGTATTGTTTAATACATTAACTTTTTTTGTGTTAGAACTTTAATATTAACAAGTATATATTTTGTTTGTATTAACGTTTCTAAGGTCAAGGTGAAGAGACATGCATAGTCTTGGTCATGATTGTATTAGATTTCTTTTAATTATACTAATTGCATTTTGTCAGACAATATGCAAGATAAACAATCCTTTCATTAAAACAAAACATGATTAAAATGAGAAATACATATAAAACGTAACACCCAACATTTCTGTTGGTCAATGATATTTATTTTATCATTCAGCATAATAGAGTTAGCTCTATTGCCCACTCATAACAAAAACATATGTGTAGGTGGTGGACGATGAGCAAATGGGTTAAATCTCTTGTTAGCTTCCAATGTCTTGTTAGGTTGTGAGGCAAAGTTAACTCTGTGATTCATGGTTACACTAACATTAGATCTGTATAGCTGATGAGACAGACATTAATGGTTTGACCTATGGAAACCCATTATCCTCAGCTACATCAGTAAAGATCTGCTATGCACTCTTAAGCTCTGCGGGAGAGACTATTGCTACATGAACATTGGATAGTGAAAATCTTTTTCTGTGGAACACAAAAGAAGAACATTTCTGTTTAAGGAGATTTATTTAGTTTTGGATGCTACATGCACGTAAATGCTTTTTACAAAATATGTGTGAAAGGAAATGGATAAGCCATCCATGTATGAAAAACTAACTACACCCTTACTGCTTCCATAGGAATTAAGCTATCAAGTAGCAGACAGATGCTGCAAATCAAATGCCTTTGATTAATTGCTCATCAGAAATTGTGGCCACCTCTGTAAAAGACACAGTTTTACCTGTTTGCTGGTCTGGAGCATTCAAGTGTGTGTTAACACAATGCCAAGGAGAAAAGACAACATCAATGATCTTAAAGAAGCATTGTTGCTGCCGATGAATCAGGGATGGGTTAAGAGGCCAATCTTCCCAGTAGTGTACGTCCCAGCAAATTCTCCCCAAGGTCAAAACGTCCAGTGCTCACAGAAATTCCCAGACACCCAAGAGCTACATCTCAGACTCCATGGGCCTCTTCAACCATGAACTCCTCTTTACAACAATGTATTCTAGAGTCAAATGTGATTCCATCTGTCTGACAGCTGTCATGCAACAGGACAATGACCCCAAATCTACGATTTGTCTCATTGCACTCCTAGCTTCCTCTACTGAAGTCATCTCAATCAAAATAATTAACTTCCAATTAAGCAAAGATATACAGAAATATTTGTCTGTTTGCAGCACTCAATGCCTGGTGTTGGACACCCGTTCCATTGCTAATCCAAGATCAACACCAGGCAGCATTCAGTCTGCAAAATTACATTGTATGGTCAGCAGGGGGAGAACAATAGGGGTTGTAGCCGATGCAAGGGACCAGAGCTTGCATCCCTGAAGGAGCCAGTGAGGGAGATCATGGGGTCCAACACGGTATTAGCAAGGTGTGTCTAATAAAGTGGCCAGTGAGTGTATATAGCCTGGAAAAAAGATGTGAGAGGGAGGATATGACAGAAACATTTAAATACTTAAAGGGAATCAACATGATAAAGGAAGATTTATTTAAAATAAGAAATACTACCACAACAAGAGGACATAGCCTTAAGCTAGAGAGGCAAAAGGTTTAAATATATTGTCAGGTAATATGACTTTACGGAAAGTAGTTAATGCATGGAAGTAGTTGATGCATGGGTAGTTGGTGCATAGAATAACCTTCTGGCAGATGTGGTAAATGTTAATACTGTAAACAAGCATGGGATAAGCATGGACCCATTTATACCCGAAGTACAATTTGTGTTAAAAAAACCCGCAAAAAGAAATTACTACCACAAACTTTGCCAAAGGTTGGTGATAGAGTTATTGCATGGAAAGCGACATTTGGAATACGTCTGCATCTTCTCCTGTACTGAATCTTCTATCTTTTATTTTCTCCCTTCTCTTTTCTCTTCAATCTGCTATCTTCAATCTTCAACTCCCTGAACATAAACCGGAGGGGATGGGGAGTTTAATTTAGGGCAAAATGACGTCACTTTCAGTGACGTCCTCTTCCCTGATATGATGATCGGGGGAAAGGACATCACTGAAAGTGCTGTTATATTGCCATGAGTTCAAGTTAGGGCAAAATTATGGCGCTTTCGGTGAAAACCTCTCATTACCATCATTCTTTTTTTCTGCAAGGAGAAATAAGCAACAAATTATATTTATGTATTACAACATTTTACCTAAAACTTTTTTTATTCTTTCCAGTATTGGAATTTATTATAGACATAGAATTTATTATGGAGGTATGATTTTGAAATATTTATCAGACAGAACTTTTTATACATGCTAAGGGATATTTCAACAACAAAGGAACCTTTTGTAACGGCAAAGATGTTCTTTTGCAAATAACACTGTATGGCATTATTTAGTGAACTACATTTTATATATTGTGATAGGAAATGTATTGCTACATTAAAACCTTTGTTTAAGTCACCTAACCATTGTACTTTTTTTTAGATCTAATTCTCAATGTCAAAAAATACAATGTTTCATAAAAATTCTGCCATGTTGTGGAACAAGTACACACAAGATATGAATAAATACAGCAATTATGAAAGAGTAAAAAGATGTACAATAACCATGAGACTTCTTAATGCGATCCAGAGATGGTCTAAATACCACAACTGTTACAATGTTACTTGAGATGGGGAGTGGATTATGAAGCCCAAAATCTTTATTGAGACCTTGCAGCATCTAAAAAAAAAGTTATTTCAACTTACATTTAATTTGCTTTAAGAGCATTTGCCAAGGGCTCCATTGCTAAAATAAAAAGTACTGGTGAAAGGGGAGAGCCCTGGCGTGTGTCATTCGACAGGGTGACACGTGAGAAACAGTACCATTAACTTTAATCTGAGCAGAGGGTAAAGTATACAAGGCTTTGATATGATTTAGAAACTTGGACTCTAGGCCTAATTTAGTAAGGACTCTAACTAAAATATATATGGCCAGGCCACTCTGTCACACACCTTTTCCACATCCATAGAGGCTAACATAAAGGGAAGATTATGTTGCTGATACCCTGATCGTATTGTCCCTGGCCTCCCTACAGGGACTAGACCCATCTGGTCTGGGTGGACTAGGATGGGCACAAAAGGTTGCAATCAGAGAGCCATGATTTAAACTAAAAGTTTAATGTGAGAGTTGATTCAAGAAATTAGCCTATAATTGCTACAACATTGAAAGAGTGTGAGAGAGAGAATTTCGTTCCCCATTTCTGTTAAAAAAATGTGTCCAAATTGTTTTTGGCCCATGTGCACATATCTAATGATTATTATCAAACACCTAATATTGCAACAGGAGCACCTATTCAAAGTGGTCTAACTAATTGTGAGCCACAATCAAGTACACTATAGACAAATACATTATATAGGGCCAACCCTTTTTCTGCAGGAAGAGAGTGATTGATCCTGATTAAAGAATAGTTGAGGGTGCTGCAAATTATAAAAATCCTAATTTGCAAAATGCACAAAGCTGGGAAATATGTCTCACATGATTTTTCAACGCATCTTGAAAATGCAGATTCTTTCATCATAGCATATTCAATATCCACATGTTCTCATTTTGGTATTCCTATCTGTTATTATAATGTTGGTATAGGTATAAATTATTCTTGACATATATGGATATATTGCAGAGACTATAACGAGATTCATGTTGAAACAGGTAAGATTAGAAGCAAGATAGGCAAACAAACATAGTCTTCGGCATGTGACAAAACACAATATCTGTAACCAGATACCTATCTTTGCAAAATACATTAAAAAGCAATCTTTGCAGGCAGGTGCTATGAGATGCAGTGAACATAAATTGTAGCAAAACTGCAAGTAATATTGTACAATGGGGTTTTTGCAAGAAAAATGTGATGCTTTAAAAATGGTATCTTGCGATTTCTTGCATTCTGTTTTTACTGACAGAGCATTTATCTTTTGAGTTTAGCAAGGGAATTATTAGACTTTAGCTGAGATTATGTCTAAGTAAGAGACATGGCAGATATTTTTATGCCTTTGAAATAATTTGCACATAAAGTCTTGGACAAAAGTAATTTTAAAGAAAATTGCTCATCTCAAAGGAATAATGAATACCAATAAATTGTATTGAGAGTCCTTAAAATGGCAGGTTATTGTTTCACTAGAGAAAAGGCATTTAGAAAGACATAGGCTTAGTTCCTTTTGCCAAGGTTCATGTTCCCAAATGGAAAGAAGGAGATAAGTGTTCAATGATTCATTTAAAAAGGGTAAATCATGTATTTAAATGAGCAATAGAATTTAAAAAAATTAAGGGATCACTTGACAAATTATGTTTAGTGCAGTATGTTCCATTTTAAGTTAATGAGGTTTATAAAAAAAAAAGTGGAATAAGACTTTCCCGCATGTAGTGTTACAGCTCTCCATCTAATTGTATACTGTTGTTAATAAATGTATTAATATAACATAGCAATAACTGATATATTATATATTTAAATAAGTAAGTTAAGACGTTTCGGTGTAAGACTAGCCCAGATTAGAGTCTGAAGACATGTTTCTGGAGGGAAAGGGCAAAAGCAAACTATTTTCGTATTTAATATCTGTGAACACAATTATGGTAGATGGCAAGTACCATAGCTTGTGAACACTCATGGGACAACTCATGGTTGTTGCAAGCAGTAGTGCTTTTAGCCTATAGCCTTAAGCAAACCCCACCTGACATGCAATAAAGACATAAAAGACAAATTGATGTTGGACCTCCCAGCAACCAAACCTTACTCTATCACTTGAACCAAGAGTCCTAGCCATCTTCAGAACAGGCCTCCCCAAGACTTTTAGGCAAACATCAAGATCACAAACCTTATAAGCGCTGGCCAGATGGGAAACAAAGCCGCTGTGACAATACAAACAAGAAAAAAATAGAGCACAGGAAGAAACACACCCAAACTTGGCCCAATTCCATTTCAACCATCGCAGGCTGAGACTGGGTAAGAAAGCCTGAATTGTACCTGTTGTGGAAGAGAAAAGTGGGTGACCTCCTTTTGCACTTTCCTTTTAATACCTTGGAGCTCGCCACAATGTTGCAATGCTCGCCCAATAAGAAAGGTGGATGCTGACAAGTACCTCATGCCTAGGTCAGCAGTCACATCCTCTTGCTTGACTAGTCCAGGGGGCCCATTTCATTGAGTATTTTCTGTATATACACATTATCCTGTTTTGAATCTCCATTGATTTTATCTTGAGGGTTCAACCTGCAGGAATGGTAGCCTCTGTTGAAATGATACAATATCCAGAATTTTATAGGTGAGAAAAATGATCATGATCTTAAAACTGTAATATAACTATATCCCACACAAACTATAGAACCCAGGCATACTGCACATTTTCGAATGTAAGTACATATATGGGATTATGAGTTAAAGGTATCTTTGCCATTTCACTACTGCATTTATGACACAATTATTGTATGCCAAACAATATATATATACACACAAACACATACAGAGACATAAATTACACCACAGAGGTAAAAACAGGACCACATTTTGTCACTAGCTCCTATAATATTTCCAGATTCAAATTAGATACATGATTATATGAATTGTATTGTAATTGGGTATTTATTTATTATCTAGTGCCAATTGTATGCCTTACACTTACCTGTCCATAAACATCCCATACCTAGATATTTGGGCACAAAACATTAATAAAACAATATAAGATGAATTGACATCATCTTTCTCCAATCTAAATGTAATTAATGGTAAATTCAATGTTTTCTAATTAAAAGTCATCCATGAGTTTATAGAACCTTTTAAAGAATGTGAATGTAAGAGATATACAGGTATTAACTCTAATACTGCATGTGGTCCTTGTGACATTATTTAGGACAAAGTATGTTGTTTTACTAGATTATTGTTCTAGTACTCACAAGGTGAATATCATTTAATATTGAGCACTTAATGTGTAAACAATGTAATGTTGCAAAATTGACTTTAACTTTCCCAGGCACAATGATTTCATGCAGCTCCATTTCTTGATCTTATTAAATTATTTTTATTGTTCCACAAGTAATTGCTGCCAGAGGACCCTTACTGTATGTGCATAATCTTTCATACTTTGATCTGTCTGGAAAAATAATATTGGTTTTACAGTTTTATTAAACTCTCATTTGCTATTTTTTTACTTTTGTACCTGGGGATAATAGTATTCTGTTATTTCCATGAGCATTTATTTATTAAAACAGTAAAACAAAAGTGTATGAAAGAAAACAATAAGTTATATTCTGCTTGCATTTTCAGGGCAGCTTGTATGCATTATTCTTTTGGAAGATGAAAAGATGGCATTCTTCAAGTTTTTTTTATTGTAAAATGCTGGTTTTTATCTCTTTCTTTCTTTCTTTCTTTCTTTCTTCAGCAATACATTGAATTGTGTGCTATCAATAAAGGAATAAGAACATTTCAAAGTTTTCATTAATAGTCTTGTGAACTTAGCCAAGAATAGCAATTGGATCACTCCTGTCTTCCGCAGTTGGTCACTAGGATAAATTGGCCTTCCACCTACTTGTGTCAATTCAGTTATCTACCAAGAGATCCATGACACAACAGGTTCTTTTTTTTAAGTTTAGCGAGAGGGTGGTAGATAAACAGAACAGCCTTTGAGCAGAAGAGGTAGTGGCTAATTCAGTTAGGGAATTGAAAATGCATGGGATAGCCATAAAGGTATCCTCAATCTAAGAGAACTTCACTGTAGGCATGGAAATGTAGATATTTGTATGTCACCTGTGTAACCGTGTGGGTGATGTGAGACTATATAATAAAACGTGAATAGATTATGAATTATTTAAGGTGCTCTGAGCTCCGCATCACAAACTCTAAGATCAACTTCAAGAAGGCGACTCAATAAACATGAGAATTCCCAAAGAGTTTAAAGAGTGAGACGATTTCCCAGAAATCTCCCCATATTATCTATTATTATTTTCATGCTCAGCCAGCTGAGCCCTTCTTCACTCCACAGCAAATGTTAAGGAGTCTCATGTGGACTCCTGTTTTGGTGAAGACACATCTGAGAATACTTTTAATGCAAATATGCATTACAGAAAAGAAAAATATATGCATTATAAAATAGTAAAGATTTCATTTTATTAGTACTATGTAACACATTTTGTAAATATTGCTTCCAAACCTTGCAAAAGCCAGAACAATTTTCTGGCTAATGAAAATTTGGAGACATATCTTATAGTTAGCTCCAGGATCAGCCATGACAGAAGAATAATGGTCTGGTATGATAAGGACAAATAATGAGGCCTATACCATTTTGAGCTTCAATTCATCTAAACCACTACCACTTGGGAACCTAATTGTCTCAATAACGAAATGAAATTTACATGAATTGATAATTAAAATCAGATTGCATATTGAATATTATCAAGTACTAATTACGCAGCATTCCGTGAACATCCTAACAGCTACTGATACCAACCCTTATGATTGTGAATGAAAATAATAGGGACATCCTATTCTCATACTATATACCCTATAGTGATTTATACTTTTACCTACTTTAAGCAAATCTCTTTTGCTCATGAATATGCTCGATGATGAATTTTGCTTTACGGCTTAATCCTGGTGGCACAAAACGTTCAGCATGCAATACATTCTTTCAGGAATTCATGTACAGTACTTGTTGACAAATATTAATAACGTCCAAGCTCAGGTGAAGGATAGATAATATCCTTCTCCACCAGGCACTGAACAATACTTTTCATGGTATCATGCATAATAATATTAGTATGCTTTTATGTATACATTTCAAATAGGAACTGTTATTATGTAAAATGGGAGAGCAAAAATGATATGCTTTTAGCAGGCACTCTAAGCCTCGTCTGCAATCAAGAAATGTTTTTTTTGAAAGTCACATGCATGATATACACTGAGCATTTTTCATTAAGAGCAGTTTTTCATCCTTATCTAAACTATTTCTCATGTCTTGTGCACAAGGGATGTATGAATCTATTATCAGTATTTGATGTACCTGGAATTACCATCATATCTCAACTTTCTCTATGTATATAAGTATAGTATTTATACTTATTTAATATGGTCAGAAGGGTGTTTTGTAATATCAACACCCAAAGCTCAGCATCTTCAGGGAGTCATAGAATTGTGAGATATACAATGTTACAGGAATATCAAATTTAGTTTACTGAAGGGTACGCACACATGTATTTAATGCTTTTACCTCAGATTTGTTAAAGGGGTATATTCATTAAACCAAAAGCCTGTGTGACTTTAATTCATTACATAGGCCACATTTTCCTGCAAGGGCTGAGCTGCATAACCCATAGTCCTTGTGATAACTTTCAATAATTCTGGCCACATAAGGTGTGCATTTTACAGGGTCAACTGAACCCTTCTTACAGGAGAAGCTAACTTGTGAAGGTCATTTCGAATGCAACCTGGGAAATGTTCAACTCTTTGGCAGCCACCTAGTTTGGTGAATAAATAATGGCGTCTACTGTATAGAGGTTAGTTATACTTTTTAGTGGCCCAACATGTTAAATAGGCTTGCAAGGAAAAGAGACTTTGTTTTTTTTGCTTAATGTATTTAGGAATTCAGACCAACTTAGCGCTTAGGGTTTATGTATTAAGAGCAGTGCTAAGAGGAATAGTTAGGAGTAGAACTATTATACAAAGTGCTGTAGTTGTCCACAGTTCATGACTGTTGTCCACATTTGTCCCATTTAGTTTTATTTAAAGAATAAATGCTAGAACAATATAACCTTCTCTAAAGGTCTCTTGGACGTGTGAGAATGTATACTGTAATAATCACCAGGTCATAAAATTCACCTAACACTTGTAGGTAAATAGGCTGTATTTTAATATTTGATGCAAATCAAAAGTTGATGTGTTAGAAGCAGGAAAAATGGGTGGCTCTTGTGGGGTGTTCCCACAAAAGTGGTCCAAGGGAGGAAAAGTGGTGAACTGGCAAAGGTTGGCCAACAGACCAGCTACTGTAGCTCAAATTGCTGATAGAAAGGTGTCAGAGCACCCAGTGCATCATAGTTTGTTGCGTATGGGGCTGCCCATGCTAACCCTTGTCCACTGCCGAAAGCGCCTAAATGGCCATGTAAGCATAAGAACTGGACCATAGTACAATGGAAGAGGGTGTCCTGGTCTGATATATCATGTTTTCTTTTATATAAATGGCTGAGCGCTTGTGCACCGCTTATCTGGGGAACACAATACACAAGGGTGCATTCATGAACACTCCACCTTGCAAGTTACAAGATTTAAACTAACTAAAATTGTGGTGCTAACTTCTTGGTACCAGATACCACAGGACCTCTTCAGAGGTGGAGTCTATGTCCTGAAGGGCCAGGGCTGTTTTGGTGGCAAAAAGGGGACCTCCACAATATTAGGCAGGTGGTCATAATGTGTGTGTATATTTCTGTGAGGTTAAGAAAATGACATGGGAGAATTCAGTTATAGGACTTTTAGCAAAGTCAAAGCTTTGTATGCTTGTATGTTTCCCAATAACAGCACATAACATTTTTTCCTGTTGTCTTTAATACAAAAAAAAAATAAGGACAGTGTAAGACTTACCACCCACTAACTAATTGACATAAAGCTAAATCATGTCAGTGAAGTAAGAATAAATCACTGCGGGAGTCCAGTAGAATTTAGAGTGATGCAAGTATGTGTATTGATTAAATGGAAAATGGAAATATAATTCATACTGCACTATATTTTCTGTTTGTTTTCATTACAATGATGCTTGATAAGCATTGTTCTCCCTGGACATTTTCACCCTAACCCTCTAATTAACATGTAATTATATAATTAATCTAGCTTTGATGATGACTAAGGCAAAATGTATACGTGTATTTTGTCATGGAGCGATTTACTTGAGGAAACATGTCAATATAAATAGACACTGGATGTTAAAGGAATCAATGCTGCTCTCGCTTCAGTGCCTTATGTCTGATGCAGCACAACCTTTAAGTTTTTACTTGCGCAAAATTAAACCTGTAAAATGTTAACCTGGTCCTTTCCTTCAAGAAAGAATAGCAGCACCATAAAACTTAAGAATAGCAGTTGAGAACTAAAAATGATTCAAGCTTCCAATGGGTTGTATGAGTTTCTATGAAAATTTGCAGTTTCATCTCTCCATCTCTATGCCTTATGAAAGGCTCATGAGGGTTGATCTTTCTTAACGCATAGTAAAGTTGATGAAATTTTTGCAACATCCCTGTAAACACATTCTATAGTTAATGAAGTCCAAGATGTCCAGATTAGTTAAAAAAACAGAATGATGCATACACATTCTGATAGACCATAAATTTTGAGAAAAATTTCATGTGAGACTCTTTTATATTTAGCTCTGATGTAATATCTATTGTACCCCTCAAATATGTAACTGGTACATGTGAGTTATTTTAACAAGGACCTCTTTTTCAAATCTGCTCATATATCCCGTACTTATTATATGACAGCACATATATACACTTGCCTTTTATTATACTTTAAAGTGTTAAGTAAACACTAACTTCATTAAATAAATAATCCAAATATTTATATATGTATATTTTAGATACACATATAAATGTGGTATGAGAAGATGAGATTGAATAGGACTGTTGAGTGTTTGCGGTAGAATACATCCATTTGTATATAAGTTAACTATATCAGCCATTTATTTGAGGACACATATACAGTAAAGAGCTGCTGTGCAGTATATGGCATGTATAAACTCAAAGGAGTGAATCTATTACTCATCCCACATACTGCAGTTTGGCTGATCAGCAACATGTGAAATCTATATGTGTCTTGAAAAAATGGATTTTAGAGTTACGAATTAAATGTGTTGACACATACCGTATTTTTCGCTCCATAAGACGCAGTTTTTTTCCTCCCAAAGTAGGATGAAAAATCAGCCGCGTCTTATGGAGCGAAGATGCAGGCAGGGAGGGGGGGGGCAACGATATACCGTATTTATCGGCGTATAACACGCACTTTTTTAACTAAAATCCGGAGCTTAAACCCTACCTGCGTGTTATACGCCGATAAATCCGGGGTCGCAACTGAGGCAGGCGGCGGCGGCCGCCAGCAGAGGAGTCCTGGATTTCTGCCAGTC
>VKOC01000002.1:32352629-32386969 GCA_009364415.1 Spea multiplicata | reverse complement strand
AGGTCATCTTATAAACAGACATCAGACCTCAAATAGAGGTCTGACTACAAGACTAAGATCCAGATCTCCCTCAGCGCTGCAGGGCCTGGATCCTTCTCTCTGGCTGCCGGTGAACGTTTTGCGGGATGCGCGCAGACAACCTCTGCTGCTGCCGGCACTCCCTCTGGGGCTTCTATGACGGAGCGCCGGCATCACATGCTCCACCATAGAAGCTCCAGCGGAAGTACCGTCCAGCAGCAGCGGTAAGAGTGGCATATGGGGGTATAAGGGATTTCTGGAGGCAGAGTAGCATATAGATGATTAAAAGGCATATCTGCAATATAGGGGTGTATAACGCATATCTGGGGGGCAGAGTGGCAAATAGGGGGTTAAAAAGCATATCTGGGAGGCAGAGTGGAATATATGGGTGTGGTTAAGGCATCTGGGGCACTTAAATCCCCTTTCTTCCCCATTCTGAGGCTCGGTTTGAACTTCAGCAAGTTGTCTTGACTACATCTACATGCCTAAATGTATTGAGTTGCTGCCATGTGAAAACTTTTAAAAAAATCTTTAAAAGTCTTAAAACACCAACTTGTTCTACATATCCAGCACCTTCTCAGTAAAGTAGGTCTTCCTCGCATTAAGTAAAACGTTATAATATTTAATAAAAGTACAAATCTTAGGAAGAGCATAAATGATATGCAAATGACAATTAACCATTTCAGTTTCTGTAAGGAAAGTTGTGCATTAATTTGTACAGACAAGCAAGTATTATATTATAATGTAGAGCAGCTTCTTTTACAGACACTGTGTGTATGCACTAGATGCCCCTGTCCTTCTCCTGTGTTTTCTTTTCTATGCAGCAGGACACTGTCTCACATACTGACTCCCCCTCCTCTCTGCTTCTTGTCAGCATGGTCTTTGCATCTGCCAAGAAATCAGTGGAGATAAGAAAATGGTTGAAGAAGGCAATTGAGCAGGAGGGCAGATACAATGCAGAGGGATGGTGCAGGGGAACAGACAGGGACTGGGGGACATTTCTTAACAACATCTTGGAGCTAAAATTAATGAAATTGCTAATGCTGTAGGTAAAAGTTTCAAAATCTACACAGAACAATATTAGAAAAGAATGGTTTTTTGCATCCACCAGTATACATATTGCAGAACTTTTTAAAGCCTAAAAATAGTTATGAAAATAAAAAAATACACTGTAAAATTTTTAATACTACAGGTTGTGTTAAATGCAGTCTTCAATGGGCTACTTTGGTGAAACCGCATGAGTAAATATTGAGCGTTTTATGATCATGGGATGATTGGTCTGTGCTTTTAAGGTACTCGGGGAGGGTTGCCTCTATTCAATTTGGTAGGAATGGGAAGTTAAAGCTTGCAATATATTCCTGTTTATTGCCCGATTTGGCATTTTATTGCAGCTGGAATTTTACCACAATGTTCCTTCTTTGATTTAGGTCACATAGAGTTTTTCAATAGATTGCTATTCTATTGCAGCAAAAAATCTAACTTGAAAAAAAAATTATAAGAGTAAGTTTGTAAAACTGCCACTCACAGAGACATTGTAGCAGATTATAATGGTTTCTCAAAAGACCTGCTTAAGTGAAGCCTTGATAAGTGATTTCAGAGCACAGCATACACCAACACAGACATGCTTAACACTTTGAGTATCATGACACGTATTCCATACATTAAGGCATTCCATGCATTCCCTAACAAGAAGGTATAAGACAAGTGTGATGTAGAAGCACCCATCCTTGAGACACATATACATACATATATAGATACACATACACACTTACCCACACTTCTAAAAGGCAGCTCAGACAACAGTACAATAACCATCTTTAGATTTCAAAAAAGTACTAAAGTACAGTGTACCGCATGTCAGAAGTTCTAACAGGTAAAATCATCACACAGGCAAAAGAACCAAACACACATTAAACTCCTCACTCATTTATTGCTGTTTATATTAACTGAGGTTTGGTGAGAATACTTGTTAAAGATACACAAGTATTGATAGATCTCGGGAGTTTCATTATGTCAGTTATTACTAGAGGCAAATGCACTGTTTATACAACTGATTTTCTTACATAGTTGTTGTGTTTGGAAAGGAATTAACAATTCCACTAAACTGCAATACAAGTGAAAATGACCTATACAAGATCTGCAATTTAGTTTAATAGACCAATAGAAAAAAAAACAACAACTTTAGAGCAACACAGGTTTCTTAAATCTAAGTGGCTTCTTAGCTTTCGCTCTATTAATTGATGATCTTTTGAATACAGACTGTACATTTAAGACTGCATAATCTGACTTCTAAAAATGTCATGAATCAAATTGAAAGTTTAATCAGTACAAATTGTAGGTCTATAACAGGCTAATAAAGGAAAATAATGGCAATGGTTTGAATGGACTTTGTCACAACATTGACAACAGTTGTGGCCTTCTACTGCACATGTAAGCAATTTATCAGAAATGGATTTGGGATTAAAATTGGCTCTGGCACTCAGGTCAGCAGCTGACAAATTACATGCATGTGATCGCCTGCTTGTGCGGCTGTGTGTATCCTGCAAGTCGCTGCACAATGAAACATTGGCTGTTATAACGGGGCTATAAAGGTATGTGGAAGGCAAGTGCCTGGTGGCCATTTCAGACCTGCATCTTCTTATAACAATTATTACAAAGGGTCAACAAAGATGGGAAAATACCTGTGTAAGAAAAGAAGTGTGCCTTTGAAAATGTGATATTACATTTAATACAAAAACATGATTTTGGGTGTATGTAAGATAAGCTATCTTGTTTCATAATGTAAGGTCATTTGCAAAGTTATTCACCACAAAGGGTTTGGAATCAAAGGCTCCAACAGAGATGGGATTCTTAGATACTCTCCAGGGGGTCAGACACCTGAAGCAAAAGGTGTTGCATTTTCACATAGAATATGTCCTCCATAACTGGGTTATACAGGAACTCTCTGGAAAGAGGGGTTAGGTGAACTACTTTCTTTCAATTTCAATACACTTGTATTTGTGCTTTATACCCTAAAATAATAACCCTGTAAGAGGGTCATAATTTCTTACACCTGCCCCATGCAGGCTGCTGTATGTGGGAACAATTGCCAAGGAAAAGGGTCTGACAGTGCCTACTGGAATGACCAACATGCGGATTAATATGGTAAAAGCTATACAAGAAAATTAGATGTAAGATTTTCAATGGCAATTTTTAAAACACAATAAGTGCTATGGTGTTGTCTATGTGAATGCATGTGTGAAAATAGAATGCTTTAAATAGCCATTGCATTTTGTAATAAACATAAAGCTCCATTGACAGTGACAGTTTTGTTCACCTCTAGCATTTCAAGGTCTCCTAAATCATTTTATTGTGGATGTAATCTAAGAACATTTGTTGAGGTAATAATTTATGGTAGATTGTAGTATGCCAACAAATTCAGACTTTTAGATGCAGAGTAACAAACTACCAAGATTTCAAATGTTTCTTATATTTAAGATCTTTCTTTAAAAATCATTTTAAAGAACCACACTATATCAATGTAAATAATTTCAATATCAAATTATGAAATAAACTGGAATAGATGTACACAACCTTAATCCCAAACAAGCATAGCTCAGTTCCTCTGCACGTCTGCTAACACTGGCTAGTTTTCTTCAGTTAAGCCCCTGGGTTGAGTCTCTACTGAAATCAATGATGACGGAAATCAGGAATGTTATTTCATCGTTCTTCAATTTATATATAAATTAAATATTGTATTGGGGACAACTTTGGGAAGGTCATTGTTAATCTCTTTGTGAGCCGCAACAAGAATCACACCATGACATGATTGCACTATACAATGGTAAAGTTGTGATGGGTGCAAAACAAAACAAAATACAAAAAACACTAAATGAAATAGAAAATAGAATAGTATACTTACTCATAAAAGTAATGTGCTACATAACTAGGAAACTGCAGTCTACAATCTAGTTATTATACAATCATTAATCTGATTACAGTTGCATATTTAGGCATTTAGTGTCAAACAAATGAAGATCTAACAATCTAACAGGAATATAATTAACTGAATGCTTTGCTAAGTTTTTATTTATTAAACAAAATAAATAATTGCACACTATGGTTATCTATAATTTACATTTTCAATGCCTCACTTACTTATTCCCTCATTTGTTCGAAAGAACAGATGGAGGAAATTCACAGTAGCAATAAAGTTTATTCCTTATTGGAATATATATATATATATATATATAGTTATAAATAGAAATTAATCATTACGTCACTTTATTCTAAAACTTGACTATTATTTAGATAAATTATACCCATTATACTAGAAAGTGTATTTTACAACTGTTTTAGGTTACTTCAACAGCAAATGTTTGTCATTAATAATTACTCTAAGTAACTAAGCAGTAATAAAATAGCAATTACGCTTCTGTGAAATAATATATGTTTTACTGATTTTAATTATTGTCATTTCAAAAATTTCATAAACACTGCCTGTCTATGCTTTGTGTCATAGCTATATACATTAGTCATTTATATAAGATAAAAACTACTTTATTGGGGAGTATGCTAACTACATTACAGTGAGTACACCCCTCACATTTTTGTAAATACTTTATTATATCTTTTCATGTGACAACACTGAAGAAATGACTCTCAGCTACAATGTAAAGTAGTGAGTGTACAGCCTGTAAAAATGTAAATTTGCTGCCCCCTCAAAATAACTCAACACACAGTCATTAATGTCTAAACCTTGGCAACAAAAGTAAGTACACCCCTAAGTGGAAATGTTCAAATTCTGCCTCTGGCATCAACCAATTGGTTGATGCCAGAGGAGGCCCCTGCAAGCGACCCTTTAACCCCTGACCCTTTAACCCCTGCACGACCCTTTAACTCCTGACGGGGAACTTGGCCTGTCTCCCCGTTAAAGAGTTACGAATTTCCACTCTCGTTATGTAAGCAGTATCGCAGGTGTTAATGGGAGCGGAAATCCGTAGGTTCGCCGTCAGGAGTCAAAGGACCATAAGAACGACTTAATTGGTCGCCGGCAGGGGCCTCCTCTAGCATCAACCAATTGGTTCATTTTCATGTTCACCCTAATAAGAAAGCACAAGTTTACTTTTTATACAGTTCCACATTTAGGTAAGCCTTTATTGTCTTATAGTCATTGTCTGTGTAAGCATCCAAAAATGCTTACAGGCAAAGACACATTTTTTTCCCTAGTACATCCTAAGATCACCTAATATAAACAACTTAGATTTTCTAACATTTTAACAAAACATAACATGTTTGAATAAACTGAGTAATTTTACTTCCAATCTTTTCTAAAACTGATACCCATGTCTAAAAAAACTGCTCTTTTCTGTATTTTTGATCTCCTCTAAACCCTTTAGAGGGTTTTTAGCTATTCTAAAGGTCATTGATTTTTTCTCTGTCTCTCTAGGTAGCTTAGTTTGAAATCTGTCATGATGGAGTGGGATACAAATATTCCTCAGGAAATGTTCCATCTTACAATATATCTGAATTCACCTTGTGGTTAACCATGTATCTGACCTCATTTATTCATTTTTTTGTAGGAGCCAATCAATCAAAGTATCACAATTGTTTAATAACCTCAAAGGAAGGTAAAACTAATATCTGTTGGGTGAAATATTGGTCATGGCTGACAGCTTCGAAAATCAATCATAACTTTTTTTTGTTGTTTGCTTTACATTGACGCTTCCTAGAGCACATGAGATAATTCCTAAAAGTGATTGACACTTGCTTTGAGCTTAGAAAAAACTTTTATGTTAGTGAGATTGTTGAGAACTGAAAGACTGATACCAATAGGTTTGCTGTGACAAAATGTACACTCACAGCCATATTCAGATAATACATAAAAAAATCAAATAAATTATTCGTCATCCTCCTCTTTTCTACAACAATAATCCTGAATCTAAAGTATATGCCCAATAATAATAATACTTTATAAATTAAATATAAATGTCACACATTAGAGCAAACCTCTTTAAAGGACTGATATTGTATCACCATGTATCATATATGGCCTAGTTGGCCACAAAATAATTAATAGCTTTCCCACCTGTTTATACCCAAGGACCTGTCATTATAAGAATCCAATGCTAGCCAGACATGTTGTGGAAAAAGTGGAACCGTTAAAAATATCCTGTCCTACAATCTCACTATGTCTGTCAAAGGAACATTTTACAAGGACCAAGGTTAAAAGGCCCTGGTGGATGTAAAGATGTCAAGGTGAGCTTATCTATGGCCAACCTTTTGTCCATTCAAACTTCTTGCTTTCACTTGAATCTTGGCTATTTATTGGAGTACTCACTATACTTGTGTTACTATTATTATCACCAGCTACATCTTTTACCAAATCTTGGGCGGAACTTACATAAGGTGAGAGCTTGAAAGTCCATCACCATCTCAGGCACTACCTCCTTTTGCCTGCGGTTTAGGCTATTCAGTCTTATGCATGAATCAGGTGTGGGACTTAAGTGAAACTCCCCCAACAAAACCAGTCACACACATGTAGAACATAAAATGTAATTACTGGGGATTACTTTATGTGATGGAACCCTTCATCACTGGGGCCACTGGAGAGGCCTGACTGCCAGCCTCCTCCCTATTGTCTATGGGCCCTCACTTTGTGAAAACTTATGTGGCTACCCCCAGCAGTATCATTTCATCATTTGCCGAGGGGATTATCTCTGGCAGACAGCCAGGACCTGCAACCATGGAGTGACCCACATTGTTTACTTTAATATTTATAAGACACCCCCCCCAGTGCCACTACTAAAGATATTTACCCTGGCCATCCCTGGAACTGATTATTGTTAATACCGTTACCGCTCCTGTTGTCTCTGGGAGGCAGATTTAGGGGGCGGTTTGTGTCCCAATTTCTTGTTTTATGTTGATGTGTGTTTTTGTCAGCCCCCATCCAGGCTGCGGAGCTGCATGTATTTTGTTTCCTTGTCTTGCTGTGGTCCATTTCTGGATTTCCGTATGTTCTGTCCTGAACCTCTGATTCCTTGATTCCAGTCTTGCACTTTGCGTTAGTTCTGTTTCCTTTGTAAGGTGTGTCCCACCCATGTGTTCTGTTTGTCTCGGTCAGCAGTCTAAAGGTATGTACTTCTTGGTTTTGTGTACAGATTCAATGTTCAGTTTATTAGTACTTCCGTAGGCAGGGTTTCGCGTTAGGACCCACCGTATATTGGAGTACTTTGGCGTAGTGGTGGGCTAAGCATACTACGGCCATAAGATGTGACGGAATCTCCAATTGTTATCTTGTAGTCCTAGGCTAGTCCTGTTTTGTCTTGTGGTTTCTGTGTATTCTTGCCATGTGTTGCCTGGTCAGTCCTGTTAGCTATGTGCTTTGTTGTCCTGTCCTGTCCTGTATCCCTGGTAGAGGGGTGTCCTGTCCTGTATCCCCGGTAGAGGGGCATCCTGTCCTGTATCCCCGGTAGAGGGATATCCTGTCCTGAATCCCTGGTAGAGGGGTGTCCTGTCCTGTTCATGTCGGATCTTGAGTATTTCTTGTCGTGTTCCCTGTTGTGCCCTGTATTATGTATGTCTTGTCTAGTTATGCTTCTTGCTCGGTCTCCCTGTCCCTTGCTTGCTATGTTTCACCTGTTACTCTGCTTAGCTTCCACTCTACCTGCCTGCAGCATCCTGCACATGATTCTAGCGCTATGTCTCATGCCTTCTCCAGGGTGCCTGCAGGATATCACTTTGCTTCGTTCTGGATGCTATGTCAGGGTGCTGGTATGTGGCTGCACAACCCTAGATGCTCAACAGCCGGGTGAGTGCAGTCTCCCTGCACCAGGCCCTGACCAACTCCGCTACTGCACAATAACTCCTGAACACTATCTTTGGGAACTCTGGGTCATTACAGTCGTCTGTATGGACCCAGTTCCTGACAGTTTTGCTGGATATATCCAGCCCTGTGTGTCAAAAATAAATCAGTCTTCGTTTTGGTTTATACCCGACACGAAGTCTCGGCTAGTGACTGGGAAACCGGGGGAAATAGTGTGTTGTCCCAGGCTAAGGGAGCACAAGTCAGCGGAGGTAGTTGGTCAGACTAGCCGGCTATGTGACACTTTAATTGTCCATATATATATATATATATAGTGTGTGACAGTTTGTGTATAACTATGGGGGCAGGCTGGCAAATAAAAGGAAATCCATTTCTCGATCATAGTCTTATAATCTAGCAAATAGGGTATGTATCTCCTAGGTAAAGTCGAAGCTGAAAACCCGTTATCCAAATCTAGCTAAAGTAAATCCATGAAAATAGGCTTGGCCTCCCACATTATTTTTAACTAGTTGTTTTGAATGCTTACAACTTGATGTATAATAGTGAGTTTAGCTGTGCTCTTAATTATCTGATTTCATGCCGGTTGTTCTGGGAAACACAGGTTAGACATTCCCAGGTATTTCAAGGCATGTTATCTATAAACTAATTTGCAATGTGTCCAGTCAAATTTAATTTGCTGCAATCAAAAATTAACCACTTGATGCGGTCATTTTACATTATTGCTCAGTCTTCACAAGGATCTGTTCTAAATGAAAGAGACTATTAATTTCTTAGAACATTGCTTTTTCTACTGAAAAACCAAACATACACAACTGTTCCTCATATTGTTATACTAAGACACCAGTGCATATTACATATGGAGTATTTATGCAAAATGGCTTTTCATTGGCTGCAAATTCATATACTTTTTTCTACATTAAAAATATGCTAAATTTGATTTTTCAAGGGTGTTTGCATTGAAACATTTGAAGGGTTGTATAACTCACACTGAACCTTTACAGCATTTTACACAATTGATAATATTTCTGTGATTTGAAAACTGTATGTCAAAAAATTGGAGATAAGGAATTGACAAAAATCAAGAGAACTTCTCCCCAGATTTGTCTTTTGCATAAAAGCAACAGTCATTTTCCAAAGGTTACAGCTACACCATCTCAGCTACACCCTTTGTAATTAGTGTTTGTGTCACTATCATAGGAAGCTAGAAGAGGAAAAAGAGTTAGATGAAAAAGAGAGAGGACATTTTTAAGGTAAAAAATAAGGGAAGGGGTGTCACCCCGGCGCTTTGCATCAATAGCATAGTGATGAGGGAGCACTAAAGCAGAGGCCTGGAGTGACAGACCTCACACTCCCATGACAGCATGGAAGAAAGAAGATAATGTATGATGCAGGATGATGGAAGATGATAAAGGTAAGACATGGGCAGAAAGGGTTGTAATGACTGTGTATAGATATATATATATATATAGATAGTATGTAGATAGTGAGAAGGGAGGAGAGGGTGTAGATAATAAGAAAAAGGGGGTGTAGATTTGAGTGTTTGAGCCTTGGGGACCAAGATTGCACAGGGCAGCTGTTTGGGGACAAAGTTAACTCAAGATGAAATGTTTGGGGACAACAATGGCACGTCATATGTATGAGTAATTTGGGTGCTGGTCAGGTTCTGTATGGGCAGCGTGGATGCCAGGGCTGGCTTTGGGGTGTGCAATCTGTGAGGTATACCTGTAATTTAGGGGACTTATCTATACCTTTAATGCAAAGTTTTTATGTGAATGCCAATTGATCTACACCTGCAAAGCTGGGTTTGTGTGTTATTCTGTTGATCCATATGTGACGGAAGCCTCCTTCACTGGGGCCACTGGAGAAGCCTCACTGCCAGTCTCCTCCCTATTGACTATGGGCCCTGGGTTTGTAAAGACTTCTGTGGCTACCCCCAGCAGTATATCATGTCATCACTGGCTGAGGGGATTATCTCCAGCAGACAGCCAGGATCTGCCACCAGGGAGTGACCACCATTGTTTTAATTTAATATCAGACCCCTCCACCCCATGGTGCATTATTATGTTGTGTAAATCAGTCTCTCTCTCCTCCCACCAGTGTATTGTTAATCTCGTTACTGCCCCTGTTGTCTCTGGGAGGCAGATTAAGGGGGCGGTTTGTGTCCCAATATCTTGTTTTTTGTTAATGTGTGTTTTGCTGGATATATCCAGTCCTGTGTGTCTAAAATAAATCAGTCTTCGTTTGGTTTTACCCTACACTGAGTCTCGGCTAGTGACTGGGGAACCGGGGAAAGTGTGTTGTCCCAGGCTAAGGGAGCACAAGACAGCGGAGGCAGTCGGTTGGACTAGCAAGCTCCGTGACACCATATATGCTATGCTATGTTTCTATACATTATTTATGTATACCTGCAAATACAGGGTTTGTGTGTCTTTTTCAGTTGATCAATACCTGGAAAGCTGTTTCTGTGTGTTTTTTATTTGATCTATACAAGCAATGCTGAGTTTACATGTGATTTCCAGGTGATCTATACCTGCAATGCTGGGTTTGTATGTTCAATTGATCAATGCTTGCAATGCTATGTTTCCATGCATTATTATTGTATACCTGCAAATACAGCATTTGTATGTCTGATTCTGTTTATTTGATCTATACCTTAAATGCCGAGTTCACATGAGAATTTCAATTGATCTATACATGTAGCAACCCATGTATTTCTGTGCTTTACCAAAGAGAGAGTGAGAGAGCATTCTGTAGGGTTTGTATCTTGTAAATAAATAATGCAAAGTAAAAAAAATACATTTACAGCACTCTCTGATATTTTGTATTTATGTATTGCAGTTGGGGGTTTCAAATTTCAGTAGAGGGATGGAAATTGTGAATTCAGTTCAGGTGACCTTGGCTGAAACTCCCACAACTTGCAGATACTTCCATGCACTTGCAAACCGCCTGTATGTTAGTGAATATATGAGTTGACCCTGGCTAGTTGTGTTAGCTCAATTGACCACTCAAGTTCTTATTGAATAGACCCAACTGATTTGATATGTTTCATTGTATTACAACAGTTAAATCTACACCAAACTAATTTTCTGGTTTTATGCTGCAGCAATCTATCTTCTTCAGTAAACTAATTTATTTTCTTTTATTACAAGTACTTCCTTCACACTTCTATTTAAGCAATATATTTTCAATCTGTGTAATGCAAAAATACCCACAAGATATGATTAATGGAAAAGGACATGCCAACCACACAGAAAGTGGCAGTTAAGCTGGCAGTAGGGCTTAGTGGTTGTGACAGGCAATTAGAATTCACTGCATAACAAAGTAGTAGAAGACATAAGATACCATTTCTGCCTGGATTTGCATGTTATATGACTTTTGATTATCTTTTATTAGGCTTGATTCAGTGACTTGTCTAAAACTTAATTGCTTTTAATGGATGTGAGAAATACATGGTTTGAGATTCAATGACCTGTCTAAAATCAAATTGTAACAGGTAAAATCTAGACAACTTCAACAAATGCTACAATGACAGCTATTGGAAAACCCTGCACATAAAAAAAATCCACAGAAAATCAGTGCATGTTAAATATATTTTGGTCCGATTTTCTTGAGACTCAAGAAAAGATAGAAGTTTGTAGACAGGTCTAAGAATGATATAATGCTAACACTAATGCTCAGCACAAGTGCAAAGACTAATACCCTTAACACAGATAAATTAAGCCTTTCTTTGTCAAATTAAATTTGATAGGTGCCAACACTAAATTGCAATGCAGAATTGTGTAGTTAATATAGTGTATATCATTATTTTTTAATAATTACGAACAACAATAATACTAATTACCGTATTTGCTTGATTAGAAGACGACCCTGATTATAAGACGACCCCCCAAAATCTAAATATTAATTTAGGAAAAAAACAAAAAGCCTTGTAAATATAGTAAACATTAATTTATGTAAACAATTTTTTCAAGCTATGATTGAGAAAAATATATATTTTTTATTTCCTTTTATTTGCCAACCTGCCCCCCCAAGTTATGCACATCTGCCCCCAGGGTTGCCTTATACCCCCTATTTGCCACTCTGCCCCATGATGTGCCTTTTAAACCCCTATATGACACTTTGCCTCCAGAAATGTCTTATACCCTCCTATATGCCACTCTGCCCCATGATATGCCTTTTAACCCCTTATACCACTGAAGGTAGTTGGAGACCACGTTCTTCTGGCACTGGGATCTGTCTTTAGATCATATGCCCTTCTTTTTAGTTCCAATCTTAAGACAATTAAGTTGCGAGGGAAGAGTGAATGAAATTAAACAATATAGATAGATGGAGCTTCAGATTTTACCACCCAGGGAAAGGTTCTGGTTCTGCGCAACAAGATTCTTCCTGTGCTATACTTCCAGACCCAGATGGTCAAACTATTAACTGAACAGTTTTCTACTTCATCTAGGACTCCAAAACTTTGCTGACAACCTCCATTGTTCGCACCCGTCTTATCATCTACGGTACCAATATCACTTTCACACTCTTACACAGCCTGGCAGGCTTGTTAAATCCTACAATAACCTCCTTTCCTTGTCACTTTATCTATAAGGTCTAAATACAATACGACTCTAAATCCTGGCTGCATATCTTTCATTTTATCATCCATCTTTGTCATTCTGCCTTCATTCATCCCTCTTTCATCCCTATAGGTCAGCCAAACACATCACCTGCTTTCCAGTGTGGGAGTGCTATTCTTCTACATTAAGAAGCTAAAACTGGTGGAGGGGAGACCTGGCTGTCAGCATGCACCTTCGCTGTTCAAAACCTTTTCTCTCTTCAAAACCTTTTCTCTTTTTATAGAGCTGGTTAGGGTATGAAACTGCTATGACCTTTCAAAGAGCAAAAGGGCACAAACTTTGGGCATACTCTCTCTTTCTCGATTGGAACGAGGGGAGAAGGTTTGCCCTGATGCTCAGCCCTTTTGCAGAAGTTCACTGGGAGGCCAGAATAAATAGACGTGCAGAGACAGAAGAGTTTCTGGATCTATCTATCCACGGCATTCTGTCCTCTCATGGAACCTCTGCAAAACAGAATTTGTACAGATTAAGTGAGGAAAAGCGTTTACACAAGTCTACACAAGTGGCACATAAATAAAGCTGCAAAACACATATCATGCTCTATTCAGTTGTGTATAAAACATTTACATAAAGCAACTTCATAGAAAACTCAACCATATGGTACAGCAAGGGTCTAGCCATGATATAAATGCTGACAAAGTCTTTATTGCATTAGACACTAGAGTATGAGGTAGTGGCCCAAAATGTTTAAATTGAAGGGCTCTTGAGGTCAATATCTCCATTGCCAGTGCTCCCCTGGTTTAATAAGGCATACATAAATTGTTGGCCTTGATAAAACTAACATACAATGGTACTTTTTGTTTAATCAGTAAATGGTAAATTATCAGAGGGTTTATTCACTAAACAAAGAGTTAATGATTTGAGTTGAGATGAACCTTGTTGAACTTCCCAACTTCACTCTGTTATTATGAAGGTCTAACCTATGTGACCTGAAAAGTCATAGTTTAGTGGGAAAAAACCCTTAATGGTAGAATGTACAATGAAATGATATGAAACAAGGACCTATACAAGACTGATACTACATTCAGTGAAAAGAAAAAGTAGGACAGCAGAACACTGTATAAACTCTATTTCCTCCCACTGGTGCTAGCATGCATATTAAATAAGATTATTTGTGGCACATCATTTTAGAACAGTTGCCTTTGACATATGCCTGGACTACTTTCAGCATGATAAAATTAATATCTCATGAACAAATCATTCATTTACATTTATTCCCTGCTTTGAGTAGAAAACTCTGAGGACAACTATAGGTTTAAAAATAATCTATATATATATATATATATATATGCGGTATTAGAATCCACATGATGGGTATGAGTTTCAAATGTATTGCTTCACTTCTCTTACGATTTATGAGCCAGTGTTATAGTGACATTTTAATTCAAATAGTTGAGGTATATATTGCAATAATAACACTTTTAAAATCTGAATTAATTTGGAAATGTATGTTTTACCCATTAGTTTAATTATCATGCTAAAAAATGTCAAAATTATATTATAGTTCAAATAATGGGATATTGATGCATAAACGCAGGATGGTGACTATCCTATTTAACTAATTAACAAGAATGTTGCAGTAGCTATTATTTTATTGAAAAAAAGTTAGCTGTGCATAAACACACATGAAGTGAAATACACTATATAAGTTACATCCACTTCCAACAGTGCTAACTGATATAGAAGGTTATTTGTGAATTTCACATTCTTACTCAAGTGTGTGGCTACTTACTCAAGTTCAGACTTTGGCACTACTGATTTATTGAAATTTTATCTATTGCCAAGTAGTAGCAAAATTGTTTTTTTTTATATATTTGAATAGTGCCTGTATCACAACCAATATACTATATGTAAACACATTAATAAGGTTTTGGTAGCAGTATAAACTGCTTCGTGTGCCCACTATGTAGGAGGTGAGAGTAGTTTCTCACCCTCACCCAGTGTAAATCTAATTGCAGGTAAAAGCTAGGTGTATCCTTCATATACACCCTAACACCTGCTTTAATATGGTGTACAGTATTTGGTATATCCATCATTGTAGATATTATAGATATTGCATTATACATATCTACACATGAAATTGAAAACTGCTTTCTGTCTCGGTACAAATGATAAAATATGATAAGGTGGAAACAGTGCTCAGTCAAGGGCAATTAAGCATATCTGTTATCTAATACAGCAGACAGCTTAAGATGTTAGAAGTGGTTCATTTCCCCCATTAGTGGCAACATCATAAGGGTTCAAATGTCCTTTAATATGCATCGTCCATAAATAGACCATCTGTTTCCCATTAGATCAATAGGAATAAGAACAGATTTTATGTTAGTCATTTTTGAAGGGAAAAAGCTTTTCAGTTCAATCCATGATAAATGCTTGAATACTATGGTAATAAAAGATGCATAGTTTCTGATTTAGTGCATAAATAAATGTAATTACAATATGTAATTTATTGATTTGATTACTGAAGGAAAAACTAGCATTGTATAACTTTTAAAGCTATACTTAAAGCTCAGAGAAAAGAAAGTCAATGGGACTTAACCTTTAAATTGAATGAATGTTTATACTTTGTGCATTATTTCAGCGATATAAATATAGTCCATTGAATTCTTGCAGTTTGCTGGCACAATATCTTGTTTTGATTTACACTTTCATATTGTGAAATAAATTTTGTGTAAACAGTGCCCATTTTGTATTAAATAATTCATTGAAGATACTTATATCATCATTTTACTTTTTCTATATATATATATATAATATATATATATATATATATATATATATATATATATATATCGTTCTGCCTGTCAAACTAACTTATTTTTAAAATACTTGTTTTTGTTTACTTATAACTTTATACCATTTTAGTTTATAATTCTCTCTTTTCGCTGTGTTATTTAGGCGTAATACAAGACAGCAAATGAATAAAAACACATAAATTCTAACTTAGTATATTAACCTTCTAAGCTCTTGATGCCCTTTCCACTTAAAGCATCTTCCTTGTTTTTAGTCTTGAATTACCATGGCTTTGAAATGTTGTTTATTTTGTTTAATACATACCACTGCTCCCTAGTATCTTTCCTGGAGCAAGAGTAGTTTTATCCAAGTTGAGCACACAATGCTTTCTGCAGCTTGACAATGTGATCCTAAAAATTACTTTTTGAGGCTGCGGCATTAACAGTGAAGTGGCTAGATAGCGAATAGATTTACTTTGTTACTAAGAACCCCAATGCTGGCCTCTTTTATAGTCAGTCTAGTCTAGTTGTCACTATAGACCAGGGGTGTCCAAGTTTTTCCTGCAGTGGGCCACTTCATCAAAAATGTATATGTTCCGGGGCCGCACTCATTTTTCACTGAGAGAAAAAAAAGGCCTTTAATAAGACATGCAGATTGAAATAAAGCAAATTCCCTTACAATGCCTCTCACTGATTTCTGGGCCTAGAAAGTTTTGTCCCCTGACGTGACTACAAATTCAGGAGGGCATTTTATCTCTGGATACGTAAAAATTAAATAGTTATATTTATTCTAGGGATGCACCCAAATGAAAATTCTGGTTCCAAACAGAAACAGAAAATTACCCCCATCTTTAAAAATAAAATAAAAAACACACTTTTAATAAAAGTAACACACCAAAATTGTACAAACAAATTAAATAAAAAAAGTATTTTCCACACTGCTTTGTTGTTGACCCCCCTTTTAGTGTTTTTGCCCCTTTTGTGTAATGGCCCCAGTGCTACCCTTGTGTATTGAGGCCGCCGGCATAGATAAAATGCTGCCCTGCAGTATGGGGAATGAATATCTGGCTAGTTTGTTCCTTCCATGAGTCTATACATCCCCCATACTGCAGAACAGCATTTTATCTGGGCTGGTCAGCAGAATGTAAAAGCTATATGTGTCCCAGAAAACATGACCAATGCAGTCACCGTAATGCCCCCACACCCTTGTGTATTGGGCAGATTCAGGGAATTAAGCCATCTATTACCAGACATTACACACACAGTCACACAGACAGACAAACACACTCACATACACACACACCTGCCGGCTGCAGCTTACACTGGACTCAATGTGAAGGAGGGACTCAGCCTATCAGGAGAGTTAAGAAGTCTCTTCAGATTGGCTGAGACCTCCTTCACTCAGACTCCTCATTCCAGGACAACACATTGTCCCTGATTGAGGCTGCCCGTTGCGGGACTATCCCGGGCAATATTACATTTCAAATTATTACTGCAGTATTACCAAAGATATACAGATTTATAGAGGGACTGTTCCTCACCAGATGGAGTATTTCCCCCTGATTTAGTATTTCATTTCTGCACGAATAAACAGGTCTTTCAAAATATCACATTTTAATTCAGATTGTTATTGCACAATCTTCTTTCCAAAGCACTTAAACATTGCAGGCAATTTCCTAAAAAATTGACTGATGGCATAACATTTACCTGCAGACATCTAAAAACACAATGAACAGAAGAACCCAAAGCTCTTATAATGACATCTAAAGAAAATTGAAAACACAGCAGTGAGCCAGATTTTCTGTAATCAAGTCAAATATTTAAGTAGGTAAATCTTTGAATTTCTTCCTCTTCAGTATCCATTTCATGTAAGTTTTTTCTTTAATAATACTTTATGGCTTATTCACACAATGGTAATATACTTATTTATTGATCTATATAGGGCCATCGTATTGCAAAGAGCTGTGTAACGGGGGAAACAGGACATAACAAATGGTGCGTAACAACAATTTACAATTACAGACACTGGTAATGTTTTATACTTAAGTACACCCACTTAAATATTCTGCTACTGGTTTTCATTCCCAATATTAACAATAATTAAGATCATGTTATTTAAGAAGTATTTCTATTTGCAGTAGATTTCAATAACAGCTGTTTACATAACATAAATATTCAGAAAATTAGCCATGAAAAAAATTGCGTGATATAATGAAAGTGCCCAGTACTTGGAGAGACAACTCTCATCTACTATATCAAAAACACTGTTGCTTAAAGAATTTAACGCCAACTTGCAACTTGCATTTGCTACTCACAAGATAATGCATATAAAGCAAAAATGTTGAATTATAAAGTGATACAGCTCTTATACACACTAAGGTGCATAGGATGGCTGGAGTGTCCTACTTTATCTGTCCTAGGAGAGGGGCATTTTTCATTCGAAATCTGTTGCCTGGTGCCCACATTCAATCTTACACTCTCTAAATGTTTCCCTACTTTCCCTGGCAACCACTTCCGGATATTCTTGCTCTTCATCTAGATCTTCATCCATATCACCTGGTGATGGTTTCAGTGACGTCCTCTCCCAGATCCTCCAGTCGAGGGAGAGGAAGTCACCAGAAGCACAGCCATTTTGGCAGAAGTTTATGCCAGGCTATGTCCATGGACATGTGGACAAAGAGAAGATGTGGAAGTGAAAGCAGAAGTGCAAGTTGTTGGCAGAGAAGGCAGGGACACATTTAGAGAGCATGAGAGAGTGTGAACGAGAATGAGAGTAAGTGAAAAGTCCCACAGATTTCTGATGGAGATTTTTGCTTCATTTTCAGCTGCTTCCTTGGTGGCAAATTTTCTAAAATTCTTAAAATTTGCACAAATTCAAATGGATAAGTGTAATATACACTGCCTTGGAAAATGGAAAATATTGGTAACAATCTTTCTCTGATTGAGGATGGTGTGTGGTAATAAGTCACAGGCAAATATTATATAAATTTAACTACATCTTTATCTTGAAACTGATATTATTCTTTATACATCATATTGAATGATTTATAGAACTCTCATTCTTCTATCAGGCTCTGCTGGGAGTGGCCTTTATGGACGATATTTCAGTTCATCAAGGAGTAAATGATCTGTATAAAATGGTATTTTAAATCACTTCTTGAAAATTCTATTGTTATTGTCAAATATTGACTTTTTTGCAGAAATGTTTTCACATTTAGATTGTGTTTTGCAGAAAGAAAACCATCAAATGATAATAAATTACTGATCTGTTTATAGAGAATACTTATGTGTATATAGACATGTACAAATAGGCCAATGACAATTTTTTCAGTTAGTTCTTTACACATTTCTTTTAGGGCAACAAATTGCGTTCTCTGCCAATTCTGTTTGGCTGAAAACTTGGGGCATTTTTTATTCGGGAATGAAGTTTGTAGCCTTGTGCCCACATTGTCTCATTTTGCCCTAGCTTAATCTGGGGACAATATGGAGGCACTTGACATCATATTGCCCCAAGTTCAAGTTTAGACAAAATGACAGCTATGTCGTCGACGTCCTCTCCTAAGATTTCAGAAAAAAGGAGAGGACGACGCTGCAAGTTCCTGCCAGGTTATGTCTGCAAGGATGTAGACTAAGACAGCCAGTTGAACATTGAGATAATATAAAAGACAGAAGTCTTTTATATGTCGCACAGACATCCACCGGCTGACAGAGAGGAGGATCCAGGTCTCCTGCAGTGCTGCGGGGGATCTGGATCTTAGTCTTGTAGACAGACCTCTATACGAATATAAGACGGGAGTATTTTTAAGAGCATTAGCTCTGGAAAAAACCTTGTCTTTTAATCGAGCAGATACGGTTTGTTGAATAAATCATAATACAGTGTAATATGTCATGTGTTGTTTATCTGAGGTTGTGTTTACCTTATTTTTAGACCTGCTAAAGAACAGTTGATTGCTATTATGTACTGATGAAATTTCTTTTTCACACTGTATGTCTGGTCCAATGTACCAACATACAGAAACAAGATATAAGCCATGCTGTGGTAATTTAACATGAAAATTATACAATTATGATATTATATAACATTATTATAATTATATAAAATACTATTTAAAAAACATTCAACTATGGACATCAGCGGACCACTCTTCTCCACTCAGGATTATTAAAAATACCATAAGCATTTACATGTCCAATTATTAGGAAGTTCACACAAAGAAGCCTGTAATATTGGAAGGGAATGCTCTTGCATTATCTCTAATTGTATGTGTCTTGGTCTGTTTTTTTTATTATTATTATTTAGTTTTACTGTGCTAGCCGTAATGACTTCTTGTCTTACAAACTATTGATTTAACTATAATACCAATCTATTTTTTACTCCCAGGTTTCATTCATACAATATTTCCATATATATAAATTGACTCTGTGTGATTAAAGTAACAGTAATGATTAAGCTGAAGTTTTTCTTATTCAGGGAAACATTTTATTCACTGAATTTAACTTCTTCTTATTTGGCCAAAATTACTGAGAGCTTGAAATCAATTGAGCCACTAATGTTATGGTATGGATATGAAGGGTCCACTTCACTCCATTCAGGGCATTCCAGCATGGTCCAAATGTGATTTTGCCCCAAAAAAGGATGTCCAGTGTGACAACTTGAATAATTAACTAATGATTTTGAGAGGTTCAAAACCAGGGCAGTCTCCAGGTAAGTGGATGAGAATAATTGCTAATTGAAAAAGCAGGAATTACTACCCATTTTACATGTATAGTGGTACCAAAAAATATATAACCCATATCATTGACACAGGTGGCACCTTCTGGCACCACAGAGACAATAAAAGCTAAAACCACAGTGCGCAGCAACTAACAAATACATTGTCACTCACACTAAAACAGACCCTTACCATTCCTATAGTCTGCCTCCTTTCATGCTTGAATGTCAGAGCCGGCCTTAAGTGTTCAGGTGATATCCCCATGAAGTAATTGAAAAAGCCGCCAGGGAGGTATCCTAGAGACCTAAGTTTCATGGGAATTCATGCCGTCACTAGAAACTGGAGGGGAGGTGATTTTATTAGAAGGATAGGTCAGGAGGAGATGAGGTGGGTCTACCAATTAAAAACATTACATCCATTTGGACTCAACCAAGATTTTGATTTGTTTAATTTTTTATGATTTTTTGAGCTCTGATACTGCCTTCTCCATTCTTTCCTTTTTCTGCAGGAATTTTATCCCAGAATATTTACACATTCTTTGATATACTCAATTACGCAGTATTTTTAGTTAGTCACCAATGCTGTATTAGCTAGATGTGTTTATTCGTGACTCAGTACTTTATTGTGATAAAATGAGGAGCAAAGTTTTATGCTGCTATGTATAAACAGATAGACTTTGAAGCAGTTTGCACTTTAAATTAACCATTGCAACACCAGTATTCTGCTATAATTAACCGTTTGCACGCTATATAGCACTTTATAAACATATGTAATTATTTGCGTCAAAAGATCTGTATGATATATTTGTGGCTATTACATATGTGATTACCTCATCTAGAACACTGGTATTTTTTATGTGTTTTTATGTGTTTTATCTATTAATTATATTTTTATGGTAATTGAGTGCTTTTGTAAATAAGGGGTTAATGGACTCAATTAATCAAGTGATTGGTAGAGAAGAGGTTAATGGCTCTATAAATGGGAAGACTGGAGGTGGAGAGACTATGCACCTGAGGAAGCCGATTGGTGAAACGCGTAGTGCTGAATACGCCCATTGAGGAAGTGGACACAGAGGAATCCTGAGAGAACCAAGCTGTTCCTGCTACAACACAGCATTATTCCGGTCCTTCCCACGGGAGCGTTAAAGTATTCTTATATGTAAGATACTATATTTTTTTATTTATATTAAAGTTACTACTTTTTTAACTCTTTCTCCTCCGGTCTTTTCTGGTACACCGGTACAAAGAAGAAATTCCATTCCCCGGAAGGGGCTCTATAGGCTTCCCAACAGAGGAACCTGTTGAAGAATCCATTTTAATGAATTTAAGTATTATTTAATTTCTGCACATATTGTGGTGTCGTTTGTAAATTTTGCGCAGCACTTTATTTCTTTGTTAAGTGTTCAGGTGCCCTGTGCGGAATACTAGTTTCTTTTAGAAATATAGTAACTGTAAATGGATGATTTAGGCATGAGTCAGCTGGTTATCTCCTAGCTTAATGACATAAATTATTTTTTATTGCTTATTAACTTGGCACGTGTTTAAATTTGTGTGTGTTCTACTTATGAGCAGTCAGCATGAATGAACCATGATTATCCACAATTCCTTCGCTATCCCACGAGTATTCATGCAGTGTAATGTTCTGTATTCTATTATGTTGCTTTCGGTATTCTTATTTTGCTGTTATTTCATTCTCAGCTTTTTGACTTTTGCTGTTAGATAAAAATACTGTTCTGCCATCAAATGAGTTAAAAAAACAAACCATCGGTATCATGAGGAATTTCAAAAGACAGATTTGGTGTTTTCATATGACAGAAAATCTATGACATTAATGTCTTGCAATGGCTATAATTATACTGCTTATGTTGGAATATTTCCATCTGAGATGAGATTATTCCCCAGATAATAACCTCTGACAAACTAATTCTAAATCCATTTGATCAATCACATTCTGGATTAGTCTAGCAAAGCTCATGTCTCCAGGTAGCAAAATAAAATATTAAGCTAGTCAATAGGGCAGTTTGAAAACACACATAGCCAAGTGAAACTTTTCAAGAGGGGAGCCATAAAGTTAATTGATCTGCCTCTAAAGTGAGAATGAACCACTGATATGGTATTTGAAAACAAAACAGCATCTACAAATTGAAAGGAATACCTTAAGCAAATGAAACTGCTGTATAACACGCAGTATCTTACACGTAATGCATCATAGATTTCACAAAGCTAAAAACTGTTTAGCATCATTTAGAGACACTTGTTTCATGCCATCTTGAAAATATTCCAGCAAAGAGCTATTTTGCCAATTTTAGTAGACTACTGCTAAGTAGTCTTATTACTTGTATTAGAATAGCCAATATTTTGCTTTGTTTTGGGGAGATTTTTGAAATGCAGGGTAGTGTTGAAAGGTACTGGGAGATACTTTAAGCTCATTAATGTACCCTATGTGGGCCAAACATGTAATTGATATGAAAATTACACAGAATGAGGAATCTTCACACACACCAAAGGAACTCAGGTGCTTAACTGTGCCAGGAAGGGCCAGCTCCTCAGGAGATCAGCTCAGGCAGATTTATTGAAGGACAACACCAACAACGTTTCGACCTCAGAATGAGGTCTTTATCAAGTTGATAACATATATTTAATGCAAAATCATTAGTAATGCAAATTGTTATTATAAAACAAAGTGAGTAGGATAAATGGCCTACATTTATGAATAAACTTGCTACACACAAATGCAATATACACACTGATTCAATGTATATAAATATGAATTGGGCCAAACACTCATAGTAATGCATTACTGCGTGAATGGTGTTTTCTCATAGCCACAATCATGCGCTCATGTGTTATGGGTCTCTGCAGCATCCCTTGATAAAGAATGTGCATAGCTTAAAGGATTTAATGATTTTCTAAGTAAAACTGCAATACAAATCTATGATTTTAATATTTTACTTGTTTTATTATAAAACCCATTACCAGTTAATCATTTTTCAGTTGTGATTTATTTTTAAAATGTTAATTTAATGGAAAAAGCTGTTCAGATTGTTATGGTGCCACAAGATAACTGCAGAGCAAGCTCCTTAAACTAACCCATTATTACATGGGTTAAGCAATTTTAATCAAATGATTCTTCAAAAGAAAAAAAAAAACAGAAAAACACATACACACACACACACACTATAAAAAAACAAATTGCAGGCAAATTGTTAGGTCAAACCATTAACCTTGATCATGGTAGTTCAAATGAATGCAATTTGGAAAAAATGGTTTCCCATTTTGACTGCACCACTTTTATGGATTGTAAAAGCCTACAGGTCATTTAAACTCACAAGGCCAAATGAGGGAAAGGAGTGCTCTGTACTTTAAAATGATAGGAAAATTTGTAGCTTTGACAAAGGTTCCATAATAGCAATACTTCAGCCAAAGTTCAGTTTGAAGGTAATGAAGGATAAAATAATCTAGTGAGGACTATCCACGTGAAATGGCAACAGACAAAAGTAGCTGTTTTAAAACTACTGAAGCAAAGCTACTGAGAGCAATTTGTAGTCTCCATTTTTAGTTGAAAAGTTAGGGAAAGAGAGATTAGATTGGCATCAATAGAACAAATTACTGGATGGAAGACAGAACACTACCTTCCTTGACCTTGAAGCGAGAACATTTAAAAAACTGTAGAGACATCTCCTATTATTGCCGGTAATGCTCTTGGGATATAAAAATTACCAATGTATGTTCACTACGTTTAAATAAAACTGTGTACAAAAATAAATAAGTAAAGAAACAAACATCTGTGCTTTTTTACATTTGTTCCATACTGGATGTATTTCTAGCTAAACTGATCAGAGGGAAGAGATGAAAATTTTTTTTTTTTATCATTGTCCAAATAATGAAAGATAACTATACTTAGGTGCCTGGCGAAGTCTTCAAGTTTGTCTTCAGGACAAAAACGTATATAAATGTTCGCCCATTCCCGTGTTCGTTTAGTGCAATTATTCATTATGCCATTTTTCTAGCCTATCTTAAGTCTTCTGTAGTATAGTAGGGGTTAATACGGGAATCCACAAGGGAGAAAAAGCTTATAGTGTGAGAAAAATAGATCCCTATAACTCTAACACCCCAAAAACTAATACTGTGAGAAAATGTAATCCCTAAAGCACTCTAACCCGACACTCATTTTCGCCAAGATGCATCTCGGCTTCATCAGGGTGGGGAATCACCAACCGGAAAACCTGGCTTTAGCTCCAGGATTTAAAGGTCTGAAAGATCAGCTCTTTTGGTCGCTGACAGGAGGCTCGTCTGGCATCAACAAATAAAGAGCAGCTGTCCTTTCCCATTCATTCTTTGGTGTGAATGCAGTTACGTCAATGCTGCTGCTAACTGTTAGAGTGTTATATATTTGTTTGTTTCATTATTGTTATTATTATTTATTGTTTTATATAGTGCCATCAAATTCTGTAGCGCTGTTTAGGTTTGCTTCTGGTAATTTAGATGAATGATCCAATGCTGTCCCTCAAATGAACCTATGAATGAAACAAATGTATAACACTGTAACAGTTAGCAGCAACATTGACATAGCTGTATTTGTTTCATACTAAAGAATGATTCGGAAAGGGAAGCTGCTCAGACTCTCCATTGGTTAATGCCAGATGAGCTCCCTGCCGGCGATCAATAGAATCACTCTTAAGGACCTTTAAATCCTGGCGCCAAAGCCGGGTTTATCACTTAGTGATTCCTCCCTATGCCATTCTGCCCCATACTATGCCTTTTAACCCCTAAATGCCAGAGTGGCATACAGGGGTTTAAGGCAATTCTGGAGGCAGAGTGGCACATATGGGGTCAAAAGGCATATCATGGGGCACAGTGGCATATAGAGGGTTAAAAGGCGTATCATGGGGCACAGTGGTATTTAGAGGGTTGAAAGGCATATCATGGGGCACAGTGGCATATAGGTTGTATAAGGCATTTCTGGGGGGCAGGTTGTAAAAAAAGGAAATAAAAACAAAATATTTTTCTCAATCATAGCTTTTATTACATAGCTGCACCTCAATGAAGAGGGGGCTAGGGGAGAGAAAGCCCCTGGTGCCCTCAAGCACACATTTGAGTTAACTAATAAATAGCAAATATAAATTTACACAAGAGGGGTTGAAAACCCTGTTATTCATGGATTATGCAAAATCCATGAATTTAAAACCAATAATAAAACAGTAAAAAAAAAAATAGAGAAAAAAGAGAATAAAAATAGAGAATAAAATAGAGAACATGTCTCCTGTTGGTTACACCCATACTCCCTAATTTCCAAACTTAAAAACAAAAATATAAATAATATCATGTTGAATTGTAATACGTTTTACCTGGAGTATTGTAACCATAATAACCATGCTTTATGCCTTCTTGTAGTTTTTTAAAAGTCAAACAAGCAAGAATTATTTTTCTTCATATTTCTGTGGGTAAATTAGATCACTACATGACATAAGTGTTTAAGTGACTTTATCTCCAAGGACACAGCGGAATACTGCCAGTCAGCTCCTGTTAGGTGCATGCAAGAAAATTAATTTCTTTCTATGCCATTGCCCAAGGGAATAACATATGCAATATGCATTTTTTTAGTTTAAAGACAGAATTAGCAAGAGATAAGTGCTTCATTTTTTCATGAAATTGTTGTAGACAGATCTTGTCTTGAAGGCTAAAAAGGTGAGAGTTTTCATTTATCATTGGTGCAGAAATAAAATACCACCAGTAGAAGCAATGTCATTATTAATCAGTAGGTGCCTGCTCCATTTTCTTTATGCATCAATGTGTTGAGTGTGCCATTTAACTCTGCACCAATAAGAAGCTTTGAAATTGTCTTCTTGTTTTGAAGATTATCCTCCCCTCATTTACTTATATGTCCCCTATTGATGTGATGTGACAGATCATCAAGATTTAATGCTTAACAAACATCTGTATTAAGCTGGCTTTGTACAGTATTTTCAACTTCTCCTCTAGTTGACTTATTATTAGTTACTCATTGCAAAGCCTCATATAATGATATGCTGGTAAAGCCATCTCTCTCCTAGCCACAGCTGTTCATCAGTAAACAAGTATCCCTGTTTAGTAATTTGACATTATGGGAGACATGTTGCCCAACCAGTTCCCTTACCTTCTATAAATCATCATGCATCTTCAAATAAAAAGTGAGTGTGTAAGAACTTATCTTCCATCCCTTTAATGGTACCATTCCCTCAACAATTTCCCTTGTTGTCTTGGTGCCACCGTTGACTACATCCAATCTGTCTCAAAAATGCTATCTCCATTTTAAGAACATTGTCAGCATTCATCACTTCCTAATACAGGATGTCATTAAAGCTCTCATTATCACCCCCCTTGAATATTATAACCCTGTTTTAGCTGGTCTCCCTCATATCTGTCTCCTCCCTCTATAATCCACCATAAATGCTGGTCCCAGACTTATCTTCCTCACCCATCACTTTACTAACGTCTCTCTTCTCTGTCAGTCTTTTCACTGGCTGCCCGTGCGGTTCCTGATTCATTGCAAAATCCTGACTCTTATTTTTAAAGCTCTTCATAGTGGTTCCTCTACTTACATCTCCTCACCCATCTCCAAAAACACTCCCACTTGGTCTCTCCAGTAATCTGTTGATCTCTATCTGTCCTGTGCTCTGATTTCTAGTTCTCATGCATGCTTGCACGATTTCCCAGCAGCAGTCCCTATCATCTGGAGTGCCCTCTTTCCCCTTGCCTTTCATGCTTCAAAAAAATCCCTCAAGACCCACTTCTTTAAGGATGCCTACAAACTTACACATTAACTGCCTTCATCCTAGCTTCTTTAGCACACTTTTCCTAGTCCTTCTCCTGACTTAAGCGAATACTTATACTACTTATACTTATACTAATGTGTCTAATCCATCCCTAACAAGTACACTTTTACTTCTTGTGTAATACACAAACTCCCTCTAGATTGTAAGCTTGTTTGGGCTCTTTACCCCTTGTTTCTGGTAGTCAAATTGTTACGTTACATGCTACTTGTGTGTGATTATATGATGGCGCCACGTTTTCTCCTTCTGTATCAGAATGTCATATATTTATGCTATTGCCCATTTTGCATTCTTCTTGTAACAGTGATTATTTACACGCAATACTGTTTTTTTAATAGAAATTGAAAATAGTAACTTTACTAAATATTTAATGAATAAAATTAATTCTGCTAATTGTTTAAGTGCATACCATGGAGAACAAAATTTGAACCCAAAAAAGTCTGAATAACATGTGTGTAAAAGGTGAATTTATCCTACCTGTATGCATGTATTTTTTTATTATAGATTATAAAAATATTAGCTATATAAAATGTAAGTAATCTCCCAATATTTCCAATGCTCATGTAAGCAAACATTTTACCAAATTTCACTACACATCTAGTAAAATTGTATCCAGCCTACAATACGGTACAAAGCGCAGCATTGCAGTCCTCAGGTACCCTGTTTTTGTGGTCACCAATTTAATACTACTTTTTAAAAAGAAGGGTGTATTAATAATGTTTTCTGTTTCAACTTGAAATGCCTCAGTGTCTATCAGCTTGTGGTATACTTTGTTTCTTTGCCCTTCCAATAACCTTGCCTATTATTTTCTAATTTTAAAAAAATTAGATTTGATTCAGTGATCATCAGTGAACTGAATCATACACATAGATATATTTTTTTCTAAAGTATAGTCCATTGCATTTGAATAAGTTCACTAAAGAGCGAGTGGAATTAGTTTGTATGTATAGAATTTGACATTTAATAGCCGTAGGTCCTTGATGCTGCATCTGTCCCCTATTAGATCATTCGTCAGATCAAATAAATAAATAAATAAATACATCTTTGTCCTAAATTCTGTATGCTACTGTAAGAGAGGAAAGCCATTAAGCCTTCTTATATAACCCTTTAGGGTGAATTATGTGGAAGGTTTGTAACATTGAACAGGCTAAATTAAGGCAGTCTGTCATTGGAGCTAATGTTCAGCCATCAGTGTTTCAAATTCAGGCATTCAGATAATTGCCTGTAATTGAAGCGGCTTCAGTTCAGCAGGTCAAGGGGCAAACAGGTCATTTGTCTACAACTGTCTGACATTTCATATACACTATGTGGACAAAAGTATTGCGACACCTGACCATTACACCAACAGGGACTTTTTTTGACATTCTATTCTAAATACATAGACATTAACCCCTTAAGGACAATGGGCGGTCCCTAAACCCATTGAAAATAATGCATTTTGAGCCCGTACATGTACGGGCTTTGTCATTAAGGGGTTAATATGTAGTTGGTCGGTTTCCACGATCTTTTCACAAGATTTTGAACTGTATCTGTGAAACTTTAAGCCCACTCATCCAGTAGAGAATTTCTAAAGTCAGGTATTGTACAAGAAGGCCTGGCTCACAATTTCTGTTCCAGTTCATCCTAGGAAGGTGTTCAGTGGGGTTGAGGTCAAGGCTTTGTGCACTGGGGCACAGTTATGTTCGAATAAAAAAAGGGCCTTCCCCAAAACCCTTCCACAAAGTTGGCAGCATAGAAATGCCTAAAATGTCTTGGTATGCTGAACAGGCTCTGACTGAAACCTGGCTAACCTCTTGTAACACTGCCTCTCTCTCTCTCTTTCTCTTCTATGCCTCAACCTCACTCAGATTCCTAGACCTGAAGAAAGACAGGATGATGGTGTTGTCTTCCTAATCTCCCCTACATGCTGATTTCAACCTATTCAGTCTGTTCCATCAATCTCATTATCCTCACTTGAGGTTCATGCTGCCCCGTTATTTAATCCCACCCTCAAGATTGTAACATTGCGATCAGGGCCCTCTCTACCTAGTCTATCAGTTTGCCTTAGTCTTTCATTTCTCATCCTTTCATACCCCTTGAATGATATGTATTGTATTAACCGCTGCGTAAATTGTTGGCGCTATATAAGTAAAAGATAATAATAATCTCCTTAATTGCTGTTATATACTGCACCCTGACACTACTAACATTTTTCTTGAGCACTTCTCCTCATGGCTTCCCCACTTCTTATCCTCTGATGTCCCTTCTGTCATATTTGAAGACTTCATCATTCCAGTAGATACACCTTTGAGTCCTGTAGCTTGTAAATTTCTTTCCATTTTGACCTCACACAGCATACTAACTACTATACTCAATATAATGGTCTTATTTTCTCTAGCATGTGCTCTCTCTCTCTAACCTCTCTCTCTAATTCTACTTTTCCCCTCTCCGACCACCCCTTCTTGCTCTCTCACCTTGCCTCCTATTGCTTCCCTGCCCCTCCCCTAAACCTCACCTCACCTGATTTACTCCCTCTCCCATGTCATACATTTCATGCCCTAACCGTGCTGCCTCTCTACAACTCCACCAAGACATCTGCACTTGACAATGCTACTACTAACTTCTTATGATGCTCACGTTTCCAACTCTGGCACCTGACACCTACAACTCTGTTCTTGCCCTACTGAACGTAACTGGACAAAGTCTCATTCTATGCCTGACTTCCTGCGCTGCAAATTTATGCTATGCTCCTACTATTCTGCTCTCACCCTTGCCAAGGTAACCTACATCACCTCCCTTATGTCCTCCTTGTCTCTTAACCCTAAACATCTCTTTACTACCTTCAATACCCTTCTTCGTCCTATCATAACTACTCCTTTTACTAAACTTATTGCTTCTGACTTTGCCACATACTTCAATAATAAAATTAAAACTCTTGCATATGAAATATCAACATTTTCCCCCACCTGCCCTTCTCCACACTTTGACTCCTTACCCTCCTATTCACTGAACTAATTTTCCATCTATATACTTAACCAATTATGTCCTGTCACAGAAGATGCTCTTCTTTGTTCCTCTTGTCCAACCACATGCACCATTGATCCAATCCCTTCTCACCTTACCCAGTCTCTCCCACCTATCTTGGTCTGTACACCAGCACATATCTTTAACCTCTCCCTCTCTACTGGATCTGTCCCATTCTCCTCTCTGGAAAAAGCCTTCCCTGGATCCGAATGATCTGTCCAAATACTGTCTCTCTATTTCCTCTTGCCTTCAAGATTCTTGAAAAAAAATATTTATACCCAGCTAAGATTCTTGACTCCAACTCCTTACTCAACATTTTTCAATCTGGATTCTGTTCTCAACGTTCTACTGAGATTGCCCTTACTAAATTTACCAATGACATGCTCACTGATAAATCCAAGGGCCACTATACTATGCTAATCCTACTTCACCTTTCTGCTGCTTTTGACACCCTGGACCACGTACTTCCTCTTCAAACTCTTCATGATCTAGGTCTCAATGACACTGCTATTTCCTGGTTCACGTTCTACCTTTCTAATTATGCCCTCTCCAGTAACAGTTCCCCTTCCTCTCTCAGTTGAGGTACTCCAAGGCTCAGTTCTAGGACTCCTTCTATTCTGTCTTTACACTACTATACTTGGCAAACTAACCTCATCCTTTGGCTTTCAATAACTCCTGTATACTGATGAAACCCTGATCTACTATCATCTGCCTTAGACCATGTAACTAACTGTTTTGCCTCTCTCTAACTGGATGTCTGCCCATTTCCTAAAACTTAATCTCTCAAAAATGTTCCCCTCAATGTGAATGTTGCAATCATGTCTCCATCCCATCAAGCTCGCTGCATTGGTGTCATCCTTAAATCTGACCTGTCATTCACTCCCCACATTGTCTGTCAACAACCTCTACTTTCCTACTGAAAAAAAATTCCCTCTGAAGTTGATCACTAAAAAGCTGTAAGTCAAGTAAGGTATTAATATGACTGCAAAGCAACACAAGTTTTCACTAATATATTAGTTCCTTGCGATTTAAGTACATGGAATCTTTGAAGGTGCATTCAAGTTCATCCAAATTGACTTACTACTCACATACCATTGAATGCAATTCCCAAAATTTGCTTTAAAAAAAAATAACAATGAAAATTAGATCCCCAGGACCACATCTTAACCAATAAGAGCCAATAATTACCATCTTCATCCACAATCCCCATATGCATTGGGATGGGGACCTCATAATATATCTTCTGGGAAGGTACAGAAACCACCCTGTGCTCAGTAGAATGAGGGTTAAAACATTTAAATATAAATTAATGTAAATTGAAAAGGTACAAAGAGTTACAAAGCCCTCCCCCCATCACCCTTGCATCTTTTTGAAGGGTTTCAGTCTTTACATCAGGAGTAGATGGACTGCATAGTTGTTATCCAACTCAGCTCAGTGAGCTGCAATTAAAAAAAATTAAAAACGTATCTGATGCACACTTTAGAGGGTAGGATGGTAAATGGTGAAATCACTGTTGACTCTCTTGCCACCCATAGGGTGTAATGTGTGAAGGAAGAAGAGACTTTTTATTGTTATATCTGGTTATCAGGCAAAGACATTGTTTCTCCAACTTTGGCACATGGAAAGGAAACATCCCCCAAAAATACAAACAAATAGATTATGGCAAAATTTAGCACCTGATGGTGCTGCTACATGGAGGTATATAAACATGATCCCATGCAATCAATGTCCATATATTCAATCTACTGCCATTGGACACAGACTGGACTTTTTTTTCTGCATTGGTTGCTTTCTTTGTTGGTCATTTGTTTTATTTTATTTTTTACTATGGTCCCATTTTAGCATCCATAGAATAGGAAGCAAAGGCACAGCTTCACCCAAATTGAATGGCATCAAAAGAGGTGCATAAAGAAAGATGTGCCTAACATGTATCATAAGACAAATGTAACAATTCACAGTGGATGGATAGGGGAAAGTGATGGTGGTCATAAGCCTCCTCAATAGTGAATTGTACACCCCCCCCAAACCAATCACATTGTGTATAGGATAAAGGATGGTGGAGTCAGGGATAGCCTCTGTGTATTTATTTTCAGGTTAACTCCTATTCATGGAGAATGGAGAGTGAATAAACATTTAGTATTACTCATATGAGTTTGCTACTTCAAACTTGCATGCAATGCTAACTCACATAGATTTGCACCTTAGTGAAAATAACTATCCTTGTTTGAGGATAAAATGCTTCAAGCAAAACTGTTGTGGTCAACGTTCTTCATAAATATTAAAGGAAATATATTGTTTAAATCTGTCATATATGAAAGTCTTGTTTCATTCAATCTTTTCTTAGAACTACTACCATTTAAGATGTAAAATGTTAATGTCAATTCTGTACTTAACATCATTCTATGTATTTATTTTATTGTTTGTAATCAGTGCGATAAGAAGCACCTGATATCTGTTTTTTTGTACATTCTTTTAGCTGATGATTTGCAAGGGCATTTTAAAAATGTGTTCAAGATTGAATCAATAATCCTGATTCTTAAAGGAAGACATGTTGAGAAGATGATTGAAATTATTTTAACATGAGCTATTTTCCATTTCTCCAATCATGTCTTAAATCAAGCTTTCTTGTCGCCTACCTCCATATACACTGATGAGTGTGTGATTTTCTCCAGAGAGAAAGATTTTACATATAGTGTAACACACTGGAAATTGGTTTTGTCATTCTGGAAATAAAAAAGTAATCACCCAACAGTGGTCTGGACATTATGTTTAAGGATGCTATTACAACATATATGTATAGATTGAAAGGAATTATAAAAGTTATAAAAAATGCTTAAGTAATTCAATTGGTGCACAAATTTATAATTGTGATGTTTTGTAATAAATAATCAAATACATACATACATAAAACAATTACTATGAAAATCCAGCCATCATATGCACTTGATACATAAACTTGTTTCCATGTGGTCTCCTTTGCAAATGTAGAATCTTCACAATCCCTCCATATGCATTTGCTCCTCCCCCCCCCTCATCATTTGTGTCCCTATAGGCATTTGGAGAAAGCATTTTCCTACCATTGATTGGCTTCTTCAAGCAACCAATTGGTGACATGAAACATCAGACCACAGACCACAGACAAGATCAATTTCAACATAGCCATCTGTCACACAGCAATAAACCCGTCTTGCCACAGTGCCAAATGTGACAGTTTGGGATAAAATAATAATACAGTGAATACTGTTTTATAATATATTAAAGCTTGGTGTTCCGAATATCTAATTACTTTGTTTTCATTTTTTCCTAAGTAAAATGTATAAAAGAAACATGGTAAGTATTAAACATCATTTACCTGTTATTGTATGGCTTTAGAACACTAGAGAGCAGACTTTACTAACAATTAAGCTACCTAAAATAATTAGAATTTGAAACTCACCAAGCAATCCATCTATGAAATGATAATTTGGCCGGGTTCCAGCCTGTGTCCTGCTGTGCAGAATGAGGCAGCATACAAATATGACAATGCTAATGGTAAACAATGTCCTTTCTGTCAGATGTCTAACAGATTGTACATCTTACTTTGTCCTGTATGTTGACATACAGCGGTTTGGAATAAACAACTGATCAACTCAGATTTTTTTTCTTAAATACAGTTATTTTGAGAAATGTACATAAGCATTACAATTGTTGTAATTTTTATAAAACAATAATGATCTATTGTCAATTCTTGTTTTTATTCAGTCTATGCATTTAGTTATATAGTGATTATGAATTGTGATTATCAATGTGAGTATTAAAGAGAAACATATGAAAGAAACAGTGAGATATTTAAGCAAGGGGCAGGAAAAAATATTTTTATTATCAATATTATTTTATTATTATTATTTTACCCTTCTGCTGGTGTTTATTACTGGTGTTGGGTTAGTAGATGCACACACATTTGAGCGCATTGTACATGTATTAACATCAACACAGTACAGATCCCCAAAACAAAATAATGATTCTAAGTCTATTGGTTAAACATACTACCAGCAGTCATAGCAGGGAGTAGAGGGTGTTTCACGATCGTACCTTAAACTACTATTGACATTTGTCATTGCATACCCGTACCTGTGTACGAAGTAATTCAGCAATTGTTATAATTTGTATCACACTTGTTTTTTTGTTTTTTTTTCTTTTCTTAAATGTATTGTCTTTATTTTAAAACTAATTAAATTCTAATTTTCACATAATTTAATGTATTTAGAAAGCTACATATTTGTCAAGATTATGTGATCTAGCTCTGTAATCTAAATCCAATCTATCATACAGACTATCATAATGTCTTTTTGTAAAAAAATATGATGTTTTGGTCTTAACCCCTTAAGGACAATATTCTGGCTCTTTTAACATTTTTCAGTGTTGCTGTTTAGCTGTGATTTTCTTCTCATTTCGTGCTCCCACACATATTATATATTGTTTTTTTTCAGGACAAACAGGGCTTTCTTTAGATACCATTATTTTTATCATATCAATTGTACTATAAAAATGATAAAATATGGTGATTTTTTGTTAAAAAATTACTTTTTTCCCAATTTTTTTAAAAAAACCTTTTACTCATCTGCATTTTGCTTTTTTCTGCATGTTATGGGGCAATAA
>VKOC01000002.1:32260479-32351301 GCA_009364415.1 Spea multiplicata | reverse complement strand
CAGCCCTTACACATCCAACCAGTAAATGCTGGAACCTAGGCATGATGGGACTGTGCTTGCTGTGAGCAATCACACTCCTATCATACCAAGTCAGCCAGTACATGCTGAAACCTAGCAAGCTGCCCCCCAGCATGTACTGGCTGACTTGGCATGATAGGAGTGTGATTGCTAACAGCAATCAAACTCCCATCATGCCTAGGTTCCACCACTTACACATCCAACCAGTAAATGCTGGAACCTAGGCATGATGGGACTGTGATTGCTGTTAGCAATCACACTCCTATCATGCCAAGTAAGCCAGTACATGCTGAAACCTAGCTAGCTGCCCCCCCAGCATGTACTGGCTGACTTGGCATGATAGGAGTGTGATTGCTAACAGCAATCAAACTCCCATCATGCCTAGGTTCCAGCACTTACACATCCAACCAGTAAATGCTGGAACCTAGGCATGATGGGACTGTGATTGCTGTTAGTAATCACACTCCTATCATGCCAAGTCAGCCAGTACATGCTGAAACCTAGCTAGCTGCCCCCCAGCATGTACTGGCTGACTTGGCATGATAGGAGTGTGATTGCTAACAGCAATCAAACTCCCATCATGCCTAGGTTCCAGCACTTACACATCCAACCAGTAAATGCTGGAACCTAGGCATGATGGGACTGTGATTGCTGTTAGTAATCACACTCCTATCATGCCAAGTCAGCCAGTACATGCTGAAACCTAGCTAGCTGCCCCCCAGCATGTACTGGCTGACTTGGCATGATAGGAGTGTGATTGCTAGCAGCAATCACAGTCCCATCATGCCTAGGTTCCAGCACTTACACTCATACTCATTCAAACTCATTCAAACACCCTCCCCACTCATTCAAACACCCTCCCCACCCCCTTACCTGCACTGCAGCTCCTCGATGCCGCTCACAGACTTCAGCAGGGGGCGCGGCCTCCCTCTGCCTTCTCCTCTGGCTTCCGCTTCCTCTATGCAGTGCAGAAGACCCTCCCACAGGTAAGTAGCAGGGCTCGAGGTGCGGCCCGCGTAAGATCGGTTGCCTTGGCTGCCGATCTTACGCGGGCTGCATCCTCTCTCTCTCCTCCAAATTTAAATAAATAAATAAAAAAACGGGATTTAAAGTCGCATTGCGACTTTATTCCAAATTCGGCAGGGGGGCAACAGGGGGGGCAAGGATTAACCTAGGGGGGGCAATCCCCCCCTTGCCCCCCTGTAGCGACGCCACTGTTCATGATTAATGTAATGGCTTATGATAAGATTAATGCAACGTATAAAATCTAAAAATGTGAAAAATATTAAGAAAAAAAGCCACATGTTATGCCTGGTACTTCTATTTATTTTGGTAGTTACAGGGTTAAATATAAATGATGTGCATTGCTGTTCCAAACAAGACTTTTTTAAAAATGTGATTTGCTGGGATTTGGACCCTTATAGGAACCAGAAAAAAGCAAAACTGCTTAATAAAAGAATATATAAGTTGACAACCAAAGTATTTTACCAGGGGCATGTTAACACTTATTATTTAACCATTTTAGCACCAATCTGTCGCAAACTTTGCAGTAATTGTTTTCATTTTTAACAAGCACTATATACAATCACATCATTCCAGTAAATTTCTTTCCTCCGGTGTGTGAGATGACTGAAAAAAAAACCATGTGATTTGTATTCAGCTCTCTCATCAAAAAATACATAACCAATTAACAAGTCTTAACAAAACTTAGGAGATTTTGCCATTTGTTTCTTCCCTGTGTAAATGCAAATTGGCCAGAGTAAAATAGTAAGGAAAAAAACGCCAGGTTGTTGAACCCATCAATCACAACCATAACAATCAATGAGATCATCCCCCAACTTTTTGGGCTACTTATATGAACCCTCCTTCACACAGTCCCTTCCCACTTTACCTGTGTCAAATCGGCATGTAGTGGCATCAAGACGGGTTGTAACGGCGCCTAAATGAGTTAGAATGATGCCTGTATGTGGCAAACAAATTAAAAAATCTTAACAAAATTTAGAATATTTTGCCATACTTTTTCATTTCTTTCATCGGGTGCCCTCTGCCTATTTTTTTTTAAAGTTTTGTACTAAGCCAAAAGGACAAGTCTATTATCTATCATTATTTAATTTTCTAAAAATTTTATCTCACCACTCCTTCCTTCATTCTCCTCGATCCTATAGTCAGGAGAGAGGACCTCACCAAAAGCGGCATCCTTTTGCCCTAACTTGAACTTGGGGCAATATGGCGGAGATCGAGGCGATAATCTCTCCTTGACCTTGCAAGAGGCGAAGTTGATGTCACTGAAAGCACTGTTGCTTTGCCTTAACTTGAACTTGGGGCAATGATGAACTGATGAATTAATTATTTCTAGGAAAGACTTATCATGATGTTTCTAATGTTGCATTTAGTTTAAAAATGTTAAATTCAGCAAAGTTGGTAGAACAGCCACTTTAATTCCACAGTGAATAGATATTGTTTGCAGAAATTATACTACTGCTTTCACAAGTGATTGAATAGGGCTTCTAGGGAATACCGTACCCATTTTAAATGGAATAAAACTTATTTCTAACCATGATTCTGTTTTTTTTCTTAAACTCCCATGTTTTAATACATTTAATGAAAATGTATTACTTACATTTTATCAATTAAGAATGATTTTGTGTAGACACATCTATGTACTACAGAAATTTAAACTGATGACTGGGTGAATCAGGTCACTTTCACAGTATTCACTGGCAGATTGGACTGACCTAATTCTTTCAGAATGCCTTGTAAATGACCTAATTCTCTCATCTGACATTGTGCTATGAAGCTTGCTAATGTCTCCAGTCATGCTGACTGCTGTAGAAACATTGTAATACAAATGCATGTTAAAATGAAATTTGTATAAATCATGTTGTTATAATTGTTATTTGTCTATTTATTCAGATCAGAAAAGTATGAAATATGAAATACATTTTATTACAGTGTCAACAGAGTTTACACTTATTTTCTATAAATGTTGAGTGAATGTGGCATGAATGCAAGTTGGCAGTGCAATGCACATTTCACTCCTGCCAGTCTGAGTCTTTCTGCAGCTCAGTCGAATTGATACGTGTTGCAAAACAGCAGTATTTTGGGGATTCATTACTATTTTGCTTGCAATTTGTAAATGTGAATAACTGTTCCAAACCCTCAAATCTCTCCTGAGCTGAGGTGAAAAAACCTCCCCCCCAAAAAAAATATAACAGCATTTTTAAATTTTTTAAAAAAAGAGAGTTCACATGACCTATTTTCTAAGATGGGTAGTGAAGGTCTTCAGTCTCACCCCCCATGTTGTCAGGATTCTTATATACTGTAACATTTATTTTAGGTGTCGACTTATTATTAAGTTGTTTTATTATTAAGGTGTTTGGGCCATATTCATTAACATAGTAACATAGTTCCATCAAGTTCAACCTTTCCTATATCTGTTAATCTGTTGCTGTCGATCCAAAAGAAGGCAAAAAAACCCCCAGTTTGGCTCTTTCCAATTTTGCAGTAACCAGGGAAAAAATTCCTTCTTGACCCCAAAATGGCAGTCAGATTTCTCCTTGGATCAATAAGCTGTTTCCCCATAATTAAAGTCTTAGAAGTCAGTTTCGGAAATGTCATGCAAGATCTGTCCCTTTGCAATCTAAATGCTATTCTTGTGAAGTGTTAGCATCACACACACTCACAGAGCAGGGCTGTTGAGTGCGGAAGTGTGTAGTACATCTGTCCTTTGTAGAATACAAACTCACCACAGAGTTCTAAACTGCCTCTGGAAGTAACATCAGCACAATCACTGTGTGTCAGGACCTTCATGAAATTGGTTTTCATGGCTGAGCAGCTGCACAAGTGCCAAAGTTCACTGTGTGCAATTTCAAGTATTGGCTTGATTTGTGTATGTGTAATACACACCTCCAATGGGCTCTGGAGCAATGTGGATAATAACACTACTATTATTAACACACTTTTACCAGCTTGTCAATCCGGTGGGAATCTGGTTAAAGTACTATTTGGCCAGGGCCACTGTCTGGTGGAGGTCTCTATAGCTACCAAAGCGGACCTCTCTTAACACACCAGTTGTGGTGTACATGTGGTGTCTAGCAGCATGTCCACCACATCGAATTATTCAATTACTTAGATAGATTTACCTCTAACACTTAAAAAAAGTCCCTAAAATGATTTAGTTGTTTATTTGAGGAACCCAAAAATTCTAAATATATCAATAGTGTAATTGTTATTTTACTTTAAAAAAATGGGTATTTTTCAAAAGTGATTACAGATTGTGAACCAATAACTGTACCAATAAAACATTAAGTACTCATTAATATTATTATGTAAACAAAAAGCTAAAAATTTGCTTACATGTAAACATAGGGTCCAGGAATGATTCTAATAAAGCTTGGCCATGGAAAACCATTTTAAAATCTAGCAAAACAAAACATATTTCTTTCTGATATTTTCCTTCCCTGTTTTCTTAATGTTATCTTCCATTGGAACACGAAGTGCTGTACCATGTTTAACTATACCGAATGTTGTCATACATTTTAATATTTTCCTCTACAAACATCTTACCTTGAGTCACTTGGGATTTGCTATGCAATGCTTTGACATATACACATAAACTGCATTTTGGCAGGGGGTTTGGTTAACTGGAAATATCTAGTTATATAAACAAATCACAAACAAATAAATAAATGTTATGATATAGCTGGCTCTATAAATGACCATTTCTATTAGAAACATATCAACAGTCCACTTTGTAAAGACATTTATGTATTTAGAATATAAGCCACATACACTTCCTTACCTGCGACTGCACTAATGCTAAACTAGCTTCTGTTATTTAAGGAGCGGTTTTGATTTAATTCATATGCAATGTTTATATCAATCACCATTCAGTAATAGGAAGACACCTAACCTTATATAGTAAAAGATGAACCATTCTAAACAAGTAAACCTTACTTGCTACTTGAACTGGATTCCACATATTAATTCTGCATAGGTTATTTTCCTTTACGTTTCATTATTCAGAATTAAGTTTTCCAGCTGCGACATCACACCTCCATCTATCAATGGCTTAGCAAGAAATTCAAGCAAATTTCCCACGGCCCTTCAGTGAAGACTGAATTGAATGCCTGCTGTACTACATTCTACGACACATCATGTGCTGTACCCGCACATTGTTTTTTTTACTAGCAATTATCCCAAATATCCTAGGACGAGGTAGCAATTTAATACATTTTATGTAGCAACAACATGGCCACTTTTACGTTCGGCATGGAGAACAATGAATCCTAAATTATGAATAATAATAAACAATAGTTGTATATTTACTGATTTCTTGGCAATATTTGAGTACAAAAATATCTTTTTTGTCACAAGTAGATTTGGGGTTTTTATAAAGCACACTGGGCTATGACCTATAATCACTTTTTGGGGATTTATCTGTCTGTTTTTAGGGACATGACAAATTGATTACATAAGAATGATGATGAATCTATTACAGTAGGCCAAAACAATTTGAAAAAACTTTTCTTTTACAATAAACATTGCAAGTTATTATTTGTAATGTATTCGGTATGCTGGAATCAGAATTTTAACTTCCTGACATTTAATGACAGTAAATACATTAGTTTGGCTTTCAATGAATGTTGATATAGTCATTGATCTAGCATTTTGATGGGTCATTAAAGAAATAACATATCTGTAAAGAAGAGAGAACATAAACAATAAAAAATATTGTAACCTTTAAACTGTGCATCTGAAATGCTATAAGCTTCAATTATGTATTGATTCTAGGTGCCAGAAGGTTTTATCTTAGAGTATAATTTGCATATTACTGTTTTAATTGTTTATACATTAACATTTATTGAGCTGCCAGACAGCAAATTTGTTTCTTCAGTGCCTAAATCGCTGCCTGCTATAGCTAGCATAACTGCATTAATTTACTGTACATTTTTTACATATACATATATAAAATTATATATATTAATACTATATATATATATATATATATATATATATCTTTGCAAAAAGCATCTATAGAATTGGTACAATTTCACATTTCTTAATATGTTAAAAAATATTTTCAAAAGTGTGATTTTATTTCTTGCAGAAGAGAAAATACATTTTTGGTTTGGAAATGATAAGTCCATATCAACAGCATATCATTGAGAATTAAACAATAGCTGCTTACTTGACATTTCTGGAACTGATAAAACGCAGCTCTCTGATGATTGCCTCAAGGTCACATCCTCTTTTTCCATTTCCTTTGCGACTAAATTGTCACCAAATTGTTAAGGTGAGGTGACAGAAGCCACAAAAAAGTAATTAGAAAATGTCAACTGAGAGCATTCTAGACAAATTCAGGGCCAAAAATAGTCAAACTCTCCTCTGGTGATAGATATTGTTGAGAAAGCTGGTAAGCAACCTCATTACTGTTGTTAATTATGTCCCTGCTGTTATCCACCATTCATTCATTTTTAAACATTTACTTAGCCATGACTTAGTCGCCATGGTTTTACAAATAAGGTCAAATCAGACATACTGCATTGTTTAACAAATTAACCATTTCGTTTTATATGCAATATGTACAGATCTTAAACAGTTTTTGTGTGACTTATAATATGATAATGAAGGCAATAATATTGTATCTTTTGGCCTATTAGGGGTTGCCTTTAAGAAATACCTCAAAAAGTACCTGTGTCCATAGATCAGTAATAATAAGCCAATTAGAGGTAATTGTAGCTTCCCATCTTGTGAGATGAGGGTGGGAAATATGAAAAGCAATTTCTGACTCTATTGAACATTTGTCTGTTTTAAGGCAAGCTGCCTACATTTTGTAACCTTTTGTAAACATGAGCTTGCTATCTCAGTCATAGACATTCCTAATTTAGAATTTTTCGATCTGGGAAGTATATATATTTTCCTAATATTATTCAGATATCTATATATAATAATATATAAATATATATATATATATATAATATATATATATATATATATATATATATATAAATATTATATAGATATACCAAAAAAGCAATCATATTAAGAGAAACTAAGGTCTTGTTTCATTATTTACCAAAAAAGTATTACATGTATCTCATCAGGCTGAAGGAATCCCATTTCTATTAGCGCTGCAAGAATTTATCAGAAAACGGTCATGAAGTTAGCCATAAATCAGTGTCAAGAACCTCATCTATTATTTAATTATCAATAGCTTTTCTATATAGAGTTTCTATATGTACCTTTTTGCGTTAGGTAAATAGAAACATCAAATAATATAAATAATTTTAATTTTTATTAAATAATAGAATACAACAAACAAATTATGCTTGATTTAACCTTCATTTGCTTCCTACTAGATTCATCAAGTACTTATAGCAGATATTGGGCCCAATGAAAGAGTTTAGGTATTTTATAGGTATTTAAGTTGTTTCATCTATATATGAATTCAAATATTAGTTTTTCTTTGAGTGCTTTTGGTGATCAAAATTGGTAAGTTAGGCTATGCATCTTTCATGCTAACAATAATGGATCTGAAGTAACTGTCGATTCTGACAACCTCAGTTACTTAATGCATTTTTTTATATTTCACTCAGCTGGTACATTCTTAAAGAAAGTTCAGTTCCTTTTTGCTTTTACAGCCTTCATAGTTAAGCTAGACACATGTTAGTGATTAATGTGAGCCATTCTATGGATTTATATTTGTCTTGCATTGTTTCACGGCAGGAATTATTTAGCATCAGACACAGAATCTGGCACACCTCATTGTGCTTCTTTGTATGCATGATAATGCAAAACGCACAACGCACAATTCCTAGACAATGAAAACATTACTATCACAATTTATTTCATAGTTAATCATTACTAAACTTATTCATACTTCCCCAGCAATAAGTTTGGTTCACAATGAGTTTTGGTCATTTCTGTAACTTGATGCTTGTGTATAGGAAAGGGCAAGGCTTGTTTCTTGACTCTTGTGTATAGGAAAGGGCAAGCCATGAAGAGTTTGAAGGTAAACCTAAGCTCATCTGATAAATTGTAGAGTAAAAAATAAAATCTGCTCTCAACTGAACATTGCTGTAAAGGACTACTATTAAATTAATAACAAAATAAGTATTATATTTTATAAGTTATATTAGTATTTACCGTATGTTTCCTGAAATAGAATTGGCGAACCAATCTTTTTAAGATTTTTTTTTTTTAGCAGGTAATTCATAAAAATTATTTTAATTTTAAGATTAGCTTTGTCATTTTAATTGGCAATTGACATAAACACAAATGAAAGATAATACCTGGAAATTAACCTAGGCATAAAACCTTTATGTTGTTATGCTGCATGTTTGTACTTGCATGTGTGTATAAATATATATTAATACATTTAAAACTTTACAAAGATGTAAACCTATTTTATTTTTATAAAGCATTGCTATAATAATTTGGTAAAAATGTGTGGAATATCTAATGAGCCCTTTCAGAAATTGCTAACTTTGTACATGAAGAAATAAAGCCAATGTTGTAAGGCAAAGTACAATAATTCATGCAGTTTTAAATGCACTTGGAACAAAATAATATTACATTATATTGCTACAAGGGCTTCCAGATTTTAATAAAGCACAGAATAACAAAATGCTTCTGTACATTTAACCGTTTATGTCTCATAATAGCTTGTCTCAACCACACAATTGACTAATAAAAATAAGACAGTATTTAATAATGCGGTACTATTTTTCTTAAACAAAATAAACAATTTTATTCATCTTCTATTTCTCCAGATTTCTATAATGTACTTGTAAGAACATATGGAAAATAGAATAATTTGTGCATGTGTTTTGTGCATGATATAGGATGAAATACTGATATTGTAACACATGTGACCCTGTTACACTAAATTGACCAAGGGGATATAATACTACTAAAAAACTAGCATATATTTTTTTATGTGGTATAGTTTGGAGAGAAAAAAAATTATAATAAATTAAATTCTTGCAAAAATGTCTAAAATAAAAAAAGGAAAAATAATATATTAAATATATTTTCATTAAGTATATATATTACACATTACACATTTCATTATTTTTTTACCAATGGCCCTGTATATGTAACAAAAACATATGTAATTCATGTTTAGAATTAAGCGTAAATGGATAAATAATATGTCTGTATTTTTTGTATATATATAATATAAATTATATATATATTTGTGTGTGTGCTGCTATTTTTTTATTTCATGAAATATTAAGTCTTCAGTAATTTTGCTAACGTTTATTTACATAAACAAAATGTGCATTTAAATAATAATGTCTGTATAAAACATACAATATGTAACATTTTAAATATGGCAAATATACATATTTGACCATTCTTGTGTTCATGTAATTATAGGATATATTTTTATTACCGTATATATTTTACAACTATATGTATATATATATGAATAAATTGTAATTATAACAAAGTGAAGCACTGCTTTGAAACATATATTCACAAGATTTCTTTTGCATATAGCTGTTTAATTATGGTAAGAAAAAATAAAGATGTACAAGGAAAAATATTTGTTATATAAAACATAGAAACACTATGCCCGGCTAGAACTTTTCTGATTTAGGTTGACAAAATATGCACAGATGAACATAGTAATATATTTAAACGGCTAAAAATAATCCCCAAATAATAGAATATTCTGCTTTTTGTAACAGTCTAGTATGTCATCTTAGATAGCCTTGCTGTGCTGTTTTCCCATGATTAAATGTGAAAATTATAATTATTAACCATGCTGCCGGATCAATGTGGGTAGAATTCTGATGTGCAAGTGACATTCTGTTTATATTCTAAGTCAAAATCAGATTTAATATTTTCCAGCTCAACACCCTTAGGTCTCCAGGTTAGGTTCCAAAGGCTAGCTACATTTGTGTCACCTGACTTTAATATTAAATGCAGCTTCTGTGGCAGATTGCAAGATATTTTTACTTTATTCTTTAATCTTGTTGTCTCTTTCATCCGGAATAATCTAAAAAGACATAACTGAACTTGATTTGAACTAGCCATTAACTATTTTAAAAATAAAATAAAAAAAATAAACCCAGTTGGAGGGCATTAAATACAAAGTATTTTCAGTATTATTATTTCAATAATTTTGCTTACAAATGAGTATCTCTAATTTATGTTGACAACAATGGCACAATCAGTAGAACTGCTAATTATTCTACTGTAAGGTAAGTTGTATTTTTTTTTTATTTATTTAACATGCACAGAGAGGTTTATGAAGCCAAATTAAGATAAATAATATCTATTTATTTGAGAAAAGAACATTCTTTTATACTAAGAAACATGGTTTCATCTATAGAATGAATTAATGGAACTGTCATCAAAATATTTTTCTGCATTTAAATGTTGTCTACGAATAATGGTTTAACTCTACTGGTCAGTAGCAGACAGTCTATTTATTGGATAGCACAATTTCAGTATATTATAGAGCCAAGAAAACAGCAGAATTAGTTTAATACCATGTGTTCCAATGGTGTGATCATAATTCAGTAGGAATCAATAGTTCCATAACACTTAAACAGATTAAAAATGGATTGTGATACCCTTCAATAACTGTTTTTGGTATCCTATTATCAAGGTCTTTGATGAATTTGTGGATACCAATCACACAACTAGTGAGTGAGAAGTATGACTTCACCCATGTATGTTAATTTATGGAAATGTAACAATATGATACCATGCTTGCAAAGATTGACACGTGTCTGTGTGACACTGTTTTACCTAGTAGTTTCCGACATATATATATATAGTCTAAAATGAGTAGCTTTCTATTTTATCAGCTGCACCAGAGCAAAGAATACATATAAACCTTCTCAAATCTTCTTCTTGTTAATATCCAAGCATAAATTAATAATGCTAACCTGCAGGCATTTTTTGTTTCATGTAATTATTACAGTGTAGAAAATATCCCCATATTTTTGATGGCAATAGACATTTTACTGTTAACTTTAACAAGTTCTCTATTTCCATAATAAATAATTTATATTGATTTAGAGATACTCATGTAATAGCGTGTGGAAACTTGAATAACATGTTCACATTGATTGCTGGTAAATTGTCTCATGTTCTTTGTCACTAGTAAAGAAACACTGCAACCTTTTGCCAATTTGTAAACTGGACTGGCCAACCAGGAAACTGGGACATTTCCCTGTAGGCCAGCTGGTTCAAGAGCGAGCTAGTAGAGCAGCACTGGTGCCGTGCTGATGGCCACCTTATGTTTTCAATACAACCAGTATCGTAAGAACCACTTTCACAGGGGTTGGCGCTGCAACCAAGACCACCCTCTAGCGGACCTGGGTGACCCCCTGCAACCACTTGTCTGCAAGTACAGTACTACAGGTTCATATGGGCAGTAAAAGAGAGAGAAAGCTGCATGTACGGTAAGGGGGTTTGAGAGGGAGTATGAATGAATGAATGGATGTATAATAGTGTGTTAGTATGGATATGAATGTGTGAATGTTTGTGTGTTAGCATGGATGTATACATGTTTGGGGCAGAAATGGCACAGGCAGGCTGTTTGGCAGGCACAGACTTTAGATTTGTATGCATGCCAAAGAACTAATGATGTCAGTGGGTCTGAAATCTGTCCACCTAGAGCAGTTTTGTCTTGCTTAAGAACTTAATGCATAACACAGTGTTACATGCCCTATATGATTACTATGCCTTAGAAAAGCTACCCAAGTGACATTTCTAAGTAGTTTTAATGAAAACACTAAAGTGATCCAACTGATGATTTCACTTAACATACATATTACAATGTAGTCAATTGACTTTTGCATCGTTTGGTCATATTTTTAAAAAGATATTTACACAAATTTAAAGTGGTCTCACAAAAAATTATAACAAGATATAAGAAAGTAATAAGATACTAACTAAAACACACACAATTTAACACACACTGACTCTAAAACATAGTTGCATTAAATAACACCACTAAGCCCCAAATACCACTGAGTGGGTGGCCAAATGTAGGCCTCTAGTCGGCCCTATTAGAACTGGCCCTGGGGATCATAAGTCAATATAACCATTCTTACTGTAAGGCATAATCTAGCTGCTTCTATATTGAATATGCCAGGAAGCAGGCCTGATAGGGTGAAAGGCATTGCGGACATTTACTGAGCTGATTAGTTTGATTTTTGTATTATTTTTATTTTGCAGAATTATTTATTATTTGATTTTTGGACTTTATTTTCTGGACTTCTTTTCGTCTTTTTGCTGCCTGAATCTTATAACATGGAAGGTGACTTGTGCATGTTTTAAATATAAGATAGAAACATATAATAATTTACGTTTTTGCAGCGTTCTTTTTCAGGCAAGGAATTTTGGTTCCCTGACGTTCGGCTCAGACATAATTCTGATTTGAAACAACATTCGGGGGTCGTTCCCAAAGAGGGAGGTCCCTGACACCTTCTGGACACACCTTTCATTGTATAAAGAGTTAGGATGGTCAAAGAAGTAGAAGTAGTAGTAGAGGTCTGAGTAGGCAGACATTGACAGATAATAGCTGGGTGCAGCCCTGTGGAGCAGGACTGAATTTCCCCAATATTATACATTATTATATTGTCAACAATATTTATTTATACATGAAGAATATGATATGATAGGACCATAATAAAAAAAATAACTTGTCCACAAATTACAAGTTTGGCTAGTAATATAAATGGGCAACTGTGTTAATCAACTAAACTCCACAAAAGGAACAGGACAAAAAATGTCTGCTGGAGTCCTAGTAATGCTGTACACTCTGTAGTCACTACAGCTTCTCTAATCCACACTACAACTGTACATTTTCTGCACTAGAAAAACTATTAATTAACTTGCACTATTGTAGGTGAGTAAAGAGCATTAATCTAAGCCTCTGCTAAATTTTCATTGTCTCACAACGCTCATCAGTCTGTAACTGCTGCTAAGGAAAACCCCCCACAGGTTGCTATTACCATCAATGATATCCCCCTCTGTTTCTTTTGGCTACTTCTACCTATCAGTTCATCCTATACACAATCCCTCTCACTTTACTGTATCAATGAGTGCTTGTATGGGCGCCAAAATAAATTTGAAAAAATAATTTCAAAATAAAAAAGCAATACAGTTTCTGATGCTGTTGTAACAGCCTATGATAACCCATCAAAAAAGAACATGCTAGTATCAGGAATGACTGCTGAAAAAATGTAAAGGTGACTTGTCACAAGTGAAGGATTTTGTTAATGTGCTTATTTTGTGGAAGTCCACATAAGCATCAACCCAACTTTGATCTCTCTAATTCTGATGCAATATTTATTTATGTTAACATGTACTCTTGGACATAGAGGTGATAATTGGTTTAGATCTAGACAGAATCTAGACAGAAAAGATAGAGCATACTTAGGCATCACTTTATGGGTGCCATTGAAATAATATAGCTATTATCATGCATGCATGTTATGAACAAGCCACTGTTTAGTAAACCCTCCTATCTACAACTCAGCCTTGCTTAGTCAGAGAAATATGTGATTTAAATTTTGTTTTAGTAGATTAACAATGTCTATGTATATGTCAGTATATTTATAGAAGATTCCTACCTCAGCCTATGTATAATATAAAACATCGGCTGATTTTAAAAGTTACCATCTAAAAGATTTAATTGTAAAGTTAGTTTACTTTAAATTATCTTTTTTTATAATAGGAGGCGTCTAAATGTGTTTCAAATAATTATTTAGATTTCTCATTTCCTGTAGGAACATGTTGCTATTAATAATTCATAAACAACTTAAAATAATCCACCTTTTAAACAATGATTAATTTTGTATTCATATCCATTTACATTAGATGCACTTTGTATGGAAGTGCAACCTTTTGTAATGTTGTACTGAATTATTTTTTTAATTAAAAAAACTTTCCTTATAAAAATATTTTTCAACTATTTAATTTGGTCTATGTGTAAATTAATTAATAACACATTCTTATAACTGTAATTAGAAATACAGAAATGTAAATGCATGTTTATGTGTTCTCTCTTTAAAATGATTTGGAAAATTTGTTTTAAGTGAATTCATTTCAGACAAAGTCTTTAAATAAAATGGGCAATTTTTGCATTTTAGGAATGATTTTTAACATAACCAAAATGTTAACCGAACTTACAATCTATAGTTTTTCAACAAAATATAAGAGAACTACATGTAACTGGAGCTAAAAATCCACTGTGCAAAGATAAAACCTAATTAAAAAAATGGAATCATCATATGTACTTTACACTTTGGCTTAATTTATTGTTTTGGACCATAATCATCTCTGTTTCACAGTGCTTTGCTTCATAATAGCAGATTTGTTTAACCACAGACTCTATTTCAGCATGACTGGAAATAAAGAATAACAAACCAAGTCAGGCATATCTCATGGGTTATGTTTTGGCCATAGAGTGAATCCATCATTTGCTGAAGAAGCAGAGAAAAAGTGACAGGCTTGTTCATGCCTTCGAGTCATTTAAAGTCCTATTGAAAATTTTAATGTGCACTTTGGATGAACTTTTCCTGTTCTTAATTTAGCACACACAGCCATGTGGTACGGGCCGTCGCCCTCAGTCGGGGCATTATTATTTCCTTTTGGGCATCCCAGCATTTCTAGTTTCTCTATTTAGGCCAACTTGAACTTTAAGCAGACGCATATAATCTGTGTTTACAGAATGATTTCATAGTTAATTATATGCTGAAAGAATGTATTTAGTAATTATATGCTGTGTACATTTAGAGATTTTTTAAAATCATTTTAAGCAATTTGTCATCATATTCAAAATATATTCCTATGATGATTGCTCAATTACATTTCAAAATTGTTTCTTCCTATATTTGTTTTTACAAAAATCAGTTCATTTTTTCCTTAAGTAAGACATATTTAATATCTAGTAACACCTAGATTTGTTATGTAATATTATTGCAAATGGAATTTGTATGTAGTCTCTTGATCACCTATTACTCAACTACGGTTTGATGGCCATATCCACTGATTTGAATTGCTCATACTTCATGCTGTGTAAGGCACCGCATATCTTCATAGTAAATAATAATAATTTTACTCACAGTTTACTCCTGAAAAAGGTTAATAACCTTTTTTAACTTAAAGGTAAATATGATATATGATGGTTTACATCTATTTTAACTTTATTTATGTAACGCTTTCTATACTGTAAAAATCACATTGCAATGTTGCTATACTTCCTAGTACCTTATTACATTAATAAAACACATTAATAATTTTAGTAATGATTCAACAATATCAATAAAAAAGGTATAGATATATTATATGCGTGTTATAAGCCTGGAACATTTACAAAGAAATGTTTCTTTGTTCCATAAGTAATCCCATTGGCACATACCAGTAAACCATTATATCCCGACTGTACTTGGACAATACTTGCCCTTTTAGCCTCTGGGGCACACAGAATACTATGATTTCATGGCTTAACATCTTAAGTTGTTGTAAACAGAATATTATAATATGTTGGAAAATGTGTAGAAAAAAAATCAATGGTCAGTAAAGAGACGAGTGTTTTATACTATAAGTCAAAAGTTTAGCACATTCATCATTTTCCTTTTATCTCCTTCTCTCTTCTCACAACTCGAATTCGTCTTCAATCTGATGAGAGGGCACCAGTGCCACGTCTGTGAATGTGAGCTAATGAAAGTGTAAAGCTCTAGTTCAGCCAAGTAGAAAATTCCCATCTACTGTACACAAACTGCAATATGATATAATTGAGCATTTAGTTGAGTTTGCTATTATGTGTTAAAGAGTCTGGGACACAGCAGTTTTTCTATAACCTTTCAAACAAATTAAAATGTAGCATATCTTTTAAAGATTTTTTTGGTTTGGTTAATACCAAACTGCATGAACCCAACTGTTTGTAATTACATTTTTTTAAAATCTTTTTTTTTTCATAAAATGCAAAATAATATTCAACCTGCACTAATTCAAGCAAGTTTAAATTGCGTCAGTTAAGTTCAAGGAAGTCAGAAAAAAGTAATATTGCATTGACTTTCACAATTCTGCAGTGTTTTGTGTTATTATACTATATTACTTATGTAATGGATTTTTGTCTCTAAAATATATATATTAAATTCTACCAAATACTTTAGCTGACAGTAGCCACCTTGTTTTGTTGCGGATTATATCCGTGGTAGATTTATGTAATTTTGGATTGCAATCTCTATTGCTATTCTTTTCTAGTAAGGCATGCAAATTATGTAGCTTGTTGTGCAGTGAAAAAAGTGGTGCAGATGTCCTGGAATCTATGTTCTTTTTACACATTGCTGAATGGCATTGGAAGCGGAATAAAAACCTTGCCTTTTTTGTCACCGATAACTGTAATAATCAGGCCCAGGCATTCCATCTCGTCAACCAGGCAAACGTCCACTAGACCGGTTCCAGATAGCACTAGCCACATACAGTACCAGTAATCCAGTCCTTTAATTTATGGGAGCCAGGTGGATGCACCATTGCATGCGACGTTTCCACTTAGGGGTGTACTCACTTTTGTTACCAAGGTTTTAAACATTAATGGCTGTGTGTTATTTTGTTATACAGGCTGTACACTCACTACTTTACGTTGTAGCAGAGAGTCATTTCTTTGTTGTGACATGAAAGATATAATAATATATTTACAAAAATGTGAGGGGTGTACTCACTTTATATATATGTATATATATATATATATATATATATATATACACATATATGATATATATATATATATATATATATATGCACCAGCGGCTCCCCTCAGTGTTTGGAGGATGTAGTATCATCCATTGACTAAATGGAGGTCATTCAAGTTTATATAAAACTATTCAAGTCTATGGGTCCCTTCAAGTCTATGAAAGATGCAGGTACATGCTCAAACACTGGGAGCCGTCGGATCATATATATACACACTTAGTTCCAATTCACATTTGGTAGTGTGAAGCAACTACACAAGTTAACAAATCTGGCTGCTGGAGTTGCTGGCTTTTTTCAACTTGCATCAACTCATATGCACTCACTCTGCAATTTAGTTGGGTTTTTGTGTCAGGAATTTGTAAAAATATTGATATAATTTTTTTCAGTATATATATGTGCTGGAAATATGAAAGTGAGTACTCAACAACCTTTTTGGATAACCATGAACATGCATTTAGTGGTAAATTAGTTCACAGGAGAGATCTGCCAAAAAGTGGCAAAAGGTGGGAGATTTTTACTATTCACACTTATCAAAAGGGTGCATAGCATGGACCCCATTTCCCCTAACTAGAGGTAAGAGAGGTTACATATGATTGTTATCCATTATACTTTAGATGACACGATTTATTTGAAGGGGATAAGGGGAAAAAGCATTTTTTGGATATATTGTGCTGGAGATATAGGTACCTAGTACTGTGTGCTTAGCTAGTTAGCTTTATGTGACTGAGGTTCCTTCTGTCTTCACAGTGCTCTATCATAAGTTCTCACAGCCATAAACCAAATGGAATGGCAACTTTCTCTGATCATGGCAGACACCCTTGCTGTGAAGCCACGCCAACACAGATGCTATTTGATGTCAGAAACCTTTTGTGTGAATCTGCATATTATTGAAAATAACGTTTTTCATTGTTCGTACTAATGCAACTTCATCGCTGCAGTGTTCACCCTAGGAAGCCAGGAGCCTTCCTTTTTTTGAAGGAAGAGGCTGGAGAGTGCTAGAGGAGCATTGATAGGTAGATATTTATGTAAGGTAAGTAAAATTAAAGATGTAAAAAGTCTTTAAAATAAAACATTAAATATGAACAACTTCCACACTTACTCCTTTAAAAAATAATTAAGCATGGGTGGTTAGAGGAGTTTCCTTCTTATTAGTGAATTTGATGTTGGGGCAGTGATCTTGGCAACCTTGAGAAGTTGAGACTGGACAAGCATCCGCAGTACGTAAAGTGAAGTCATCATTAAATAGGCAAGTTGGAATAGGTGCAAACAAACTGCAAATATACCAAAATAGTCACAGACAAAGACAGTTAGGTTCTTCTACTTTATTCATATACTTATATTTTAATGGTTAAGTTTTAGTAATCTTATAGCCTGTCCCTTCTTGCATAGTAAAATTGTTCATTCTTCTTGCAAACAGAGGCTTTGAAATACTTGAGGCATCAGATCACATGGCTGACAATATGTGTACCTGTGATTTAGAAAGAAAGAGCCTCAGGCTAGAAGCTGCTAAATGATGTAAGACAGCTGGTTCTCTACCAGTATCAGACATTTTTGACATTTTAAATTTAAACAGCAGATCTTATACATGTTTTGGGGGTTGTACATTACATCTTCCTGACAGCAAAGTGCTGTGAAAAATCAACAGATTTAAAACAGGTACAGACCCCTTCCACGAATCAGACAAAAAAGGAAAAAGCTAAGAATTTTCAGCTGAAACGTAAGACTCCAAATTCACTCACACTCTCATTTTAGTTCAATCTCTTGCATGCTCTCTTAATGATCTGATGCCTCAAGTATACCTTCTCTGCCCAATACTTTTGCTCCTGCCGACCACATTTTCTTTGTCATCTTCTCCCCTCTCTTCTCTTCAATCTGATTTCTGATATCTTTTATCCTTGTTCGCATTTTCGCGGACATCACCTGACTGCACTTGCGGTGACTTTCTCTCCCTGACCCTCCAATTGGGGGAGAGGACCCCTAAAGCACCCTCATTTTGCCCTCACTTGAACTGATGGCAATATGGTGGCTTGTCCCTGATCCTCCAATGGGGGGAGAGGGCATCACCGAAAGTGTCGTCATTTTGCCCTAACATGAACTGAGGGCAATATGGTTCCGCATCTGGTGACCTCCTCTCCCCCAATTGGAGGATCGGGGAGAAGATGTCATTGGATATGCACCATATTCCCCTCAGTTCATGTTAAGGGAAAGTGGCGGCATTTTCAGTGACATCCACTCTTCCAAATGGAGGATGTCCACAGAGATGTAGACAAAGACAGAAGAGAAGATAAGAAGATGTGGAAGTGGTCAGAAGAAGCAGAATGGGTTGGAAAACAAGGCAGAGAAACATTTAGTGTGAGAGAGTGAACCAGAATGAAAGAGTGAGAGAGTGAGACAGTGAGAGAGCGAATGTGGGCCAGCTTGCATTCAGTCAACATATAGTGAAAAGATGGAATGTGTCATAAAAAACTAGAACAGTTTATATGTGCTATTTATTTGATTTGGCAAATGTAAAGGTTGATGTGTTCAAGCAAAGTAAAATAGCCATGATATCAGTTTGATTAACAAAAATAGAGTGACCTAATCATCTCAGCATGTGAGTCTGTCTGATGACCTATCAAGTTAATCTGTATCCTTGACATGTTAGCATGTTTAGCAGAAAACTCTGAATGTATGCCAATGCGCTAGGAGTAGAGATAAACTAACATGCTGGGTAAACAGGTCACTACAGAAACTCAAATGCTAAATCTTTAATTGAACATTGAAATGAATTACAGCTCTGGTTCCCTACAGGCCAAAATTCATAGAGTGATCTATTCAAAATAATGTTGTTAATTTCTATTTTCTAGCTTTAAAGAATATCTATTAATTCTGTTTAGCATCTTTAATCTATGTGCAAAGATGCCTGAATTGAGAGAACAAAAAGGAGCAACCTTTTTACTTTTTGACTTTAGTGCACTAAATGTCACTTTTTTGTAGTGACATTTAGTGCACTAAAATGAACTGAATAGGGGTGCACATGTGCATTTTAATTACAACATTATAGTGAACATTAATTGGGGAGTCCCATAGAAAACCGAATATATGTCTCTATACAGGTGTGTATAGTCCCTAGACCGTTAGGGAAGGGGGAATATGATTAGGCTGGATGTTTTAGGCATGCCAGCAGTTAGATTATTGGTGCCTGCAACAATGTTTCGGGGTACGAAAATGTTTTAAAAGAGGTACGGTGTGTGGGTCCTACTTGCCTTGACCTGCTCTGGACAGAAGTTGATTATTGTACTATATATTATTAGATAGCAGGTCCTTTTAATGCCACTGCATACCAGGGTTGGCCGTTAGGAGCTGATGGAATTGCTTCTCATACCGCCACCTGCCATCCTCCATTAACCTAATACACTTCCAAGATCCTGTCCACATAGCAGAACAATTCAGAGCACTTATCCAATGCATTCTCCCCAATCATGCCCATAAAAGTTTTTGGAATTCTGCGTGATCCACAATGCCCTATGCTCACTGCCCCAACAAATCCACCATAGCCCACAGTTCCCAGCTACAGATCCCATCCCCCACCTGCGTGTTCATACATGTAATGATATTTTTACACTGCCCCAAGCCCTTACCTATCGCCCTTTACCCATGCTGAGCTGTATTATCCTACGCTGTTGCAGTAAAACCCAGCTCCAGCAATGCCCCAAGGCTCCTGTCTTTAGGGCAAGATCTGGAGGCAGATAAACCTGTAAAGTGCTAAAGGTGATCTGGGCCTTCCCCTACGGGGTCTACCTCACAGTGCTCCGGAAGAGTTAAAGACACATACAACATAGATGGTATGTGTGCAACTTTAAATCAAAGAATAGCATTTGTTCCTTTCAAGTATGAAATAGGCACACTAGAGGGGTCAAACTGTTCTCATTACTACTTGATTAACCATGCACAGGCAAAATATCAAAGCAAGGACATCAATGTCCTTGACAATGCTTATGGAAGTTATTGTGCCTTTAGGGTCTTTACTGAAATGTCTGCCACAAAACCTGTTGCTGACTAGTGACAACACATAACATTAACCCAAGCGCCTAATATGTCTAGAATAAAAGTAGATATATGTTAGAAAAATAACATTTTCGAGAACTATATAAAATAGAAAACATATTTCCTATTGGTGAAATTAAGTGCTACTATTTTAATATCATAGAACTCCATCTTATTTTGCCTTGTTTACTCTAATCTATAGCACATTAAAATATAATCATGCTGTAAGCAAATAAAGTAAAACATACTCAAAGTTGATGATCATAACAGCGTAATGACCTACTTTTTCGTTAAAGGTTGTATTTAAGTTATGAATTAATCATTGTCTTGAATGTGCAATCAAAGTTCCACAAGATCAAATATAGAGCTTGTAGACATTGACTTAATTCTCCATAATGCACCCTGATTAAACTATGCTGTACAAGCAGGGAAAATAAGAAAAAGAGATAAGAGTCTCTGGAAGATATGTGAGTAATTGTAGAGAAGGTTCGGTAGAATAAGTGACCAGCACAGAGAGAGTGGGAGAGAGAACATTCTATGAATAACACATTCAGCACATTAAATAACATCTGATTAATATAATGAAGGAAGTGAAGCACTCTGCATAAATTTAATAGTATTTACGAACTTTACTTTTCATCTTTGCTTTATATAATAGCTTTAATCATTTTTGATCTGATTTCACCACGCAAACTTCCACTGCCCATTAGTTTTGTTTATAAGAAAGGACACGCCATTTGGTGAAAAATGAATGTTATTAGGATTGTATTCATGGAACTGTTTTAAGCAGACAATAAAATTAAATCAGGTAACTACTTTGTTTGCAATTCATCCTCATTAAATAATTTGATGAGGTGAATCACACATCTTTTATACAATTGAATGAAAAAAAAATCAATGTAAAAGCAGTCATTTATATATAATGATTTTTACTGTAGTTCTGTGTTTTGTTTTTTTCTGTTTTGTTCCTGGAATCATATAGTTGACTTCCCATTTCTTTATACACCAAGCTGTTCCTAATGTTTTTTTTTCAGCAGGATTCCTTCACTGTGCTCTAAATGAATAGTCACATAGTTGAAAATAATTTGTTCTGTTAAACTTTATTGTATCACACCGGGTAATCTAGGCATATGATAACATAATAATCATCCTCACACTACGGTATTAATTACACTGAGGTAAACCTGATCATATAAACAATGCTATAAAACTTAAATTACATAGATAGGTTTAAGCAAATACCATTTTTATTCAGAAGAGAGAAATTATACCTTTTTGACTACATGGGCAGTCATAATAAGGCCCGCATCAACAATTTCAATAATAATGTGTGTCCCACAATAATCTTTCTTGTCAAAAAGCAATCCAGTTTATAGCCTCAACAATACCTGTTAAATTCCAGTTTTATTTGCGTATGGCTCCATTTGTTATACCTGCATGTTACAAAGAAAAATATATTATGTAGTTCCTAAAATAGTTTCGTTTTCTAACCCAGAGCTTAAACTTTTTGAGTTAGGAAGGAAAGGGCATACCACCTACTACCAGTTAACCATTACTTTGGGTACATTTTTTAGATATCCACATTTGTGTAAAGCAAAAAATCCTCATATACACCCATTTTTTAGAGCCGTAGAAAAATTTACATAATTTTTACCTTTTTTCACAATTTAAGGTTTAACTGACTTAACAATTTAGGGGAATTATTTTACAGGCCGATTTTTGCATCTAAAGGTTCCTGGGCAGGTCCACACCTGAAATCTAGCACAGTAAGCAATTGCTTGGTGGGCTGGTGGCCAACAGCGGCACATTCTTACCGATACTTCTACTCCAGCGGTCCTGCAGTGTGCGGCCACGCAGTGTGCGGCCACCAGCTGGATATGCATAGCCACCCACTGCAAAAATATAAAAACCCCAAATCCGGTCCTGCTTCTGAGTTAGAGAAAACACATTTTCACATACAGATGATTGTCGGAGGCAAATATCCCCTATACATTTTTGTCTAGAATAAATCCTAGATTTTGTTTCCCCAGCATAAAACATATTGACTTTTATTATTTTAGATACGTGAAACAGAAAATGTTTCCAGCTGATGGGCAGATCACAGTGTTTTTAATACTTCTGGCCTAAGACTTTGAGGGTAGTGAACAGGGGGTGATAGCAGGGTATTATTTTATTTTTGTAATGTCATCAGCACAATATGGATATAATGTAGATCCCTTCAGGGATCTCTTGTACATCTTATGTATGCCAGTGACAATGACATCACTGAGCTCACTGTATTTTTCTTTGTATTTCATTAAACAATAGCACTTTTTTCTTTTACTTTTTCCCTTTGTGGGAAGTTGTTTGATCAACAAGCAGGGATCACAATGAAAGAGATCAACCAGTGGGGGGGAGCAATCTCCTCCAAAGAGCTTCCCATGGGTGTAATGGGCAGTAACACCTAACAGAAGGGAATGCCCGATCACACGGTCTGGCATTCTTTATGTAACAGTCTACTAGCACTCAGCCTTTGTCAGTTGTCCCAAGGGCAATCTTGCCACAACTTTTATGGACGTACCTGTATACTTCTATATAGTAATGAAGGGGTTAAAAAACAATACATAAAATATATGAAAGTAGCATAAAAAAACACTTCTGAAACAAATATATGATTATAATAGATTCTAAGTTAGTAAGCAGGGCCCCTATTTTTTCTTGTATATCAGTTTGTCTTTTAATGTATGTACTGTAAGATTTGCTTCAGAATTTGTTGGCACTTATATAAAAAATAATAATAATAATAATAATAATAATAATAGAACTCTTTCAACACCTCAAAAACAAAAAGGTTTAAAAAATCAAAACTAAATAGGTCACATTGTCATACACATTTTATTATATATACCCTAGTTTTTCTGAGGCATAATTCCAGCAATTTTTCATTGTCCATCTTTGGTTCATGTAAAGGGCATTTTTCAAATTTCCTATGCAAGCTTTTCTTGCTTTACTGTACACAATTTGCCAAAGCTTTTTATCAGTGCTTTCAAAATATATTAGCTATGTAACTCAACACCCTGTCCTCCTTTTACACACAGTTTGTGTTCCATACTCAGAACTGCCATATCACATCAGACTACATTGGTTTTAATGCTGTTCTAATTTGGGTTAAGAAACAAAAATCTTTACTTTGATAGGTGGCATGTTGACCTTATTCTGAACTTCCTCATTTGTGTAGTGAGATATCCCATGGTGATATTTTCTGGAAATAAAACAATGAAAGACTATTGTACTGTATAAACACAAAAACAGTTTATGTGTTCTTGTGTTCAGTAGTTTTAAAGTACTTGCTCTAGAAATTATATTAAGCTTTTGGGATTTAAATGCATAATAATCTGAGTTACTTTTTTCATTACCACTTTAGATATATTGCTCTTACTTGATTTACTTAGCTGGCAGCTGGTATGCCATTTCGAGATAGCTTTGTGAGATTACACTTTACCACCTTGACCTAATGTAAATACTAAATAACTGTAAAACCTAGGTTCACTAAGGATTTGCTGCAGTATATTACTGAAGAGAAGCAGGGATAATATTGTGCCTGTTCCATGGCGATTTAAACCTGGATTATCCTGAAATGTTCTTGGTGAGGGGAAAAGTTCAACGAGACAACAGTGTCCTATTTAAAGAAATCAAAAATGCTCATATACAACTTTGTATGTACCGTATGTAAACTGAATTAAAAATACATTTCAAGAGTATAATCTTTTATTCTGTTTTGTCCGTTATACCTATTTATATTAAGTTTATAAATATCTGTTAAAAATAATCAAAATTTTTATGTTAAGGACTCAAGGTTAGGAAAATTTAATTATTTCTTTTTTTCCACGTTATTTCACTGTGCTGTGTTTTGTTCTGTTATGTTTTATTTATGTAAGATAATGAAATACAAAGTACATTTTTGAAAATATGTATATTTTTACATGTCGTTACATATTCGTTATATATTTGTTAATCACCCCATCCTTAAATATTATAGCGTAATATGTCAGTGCTTAATAAAGGATAATAACCATAATAATGCTGAACAACTTTTTTTAATAAAAATATTTTCTAAATGCAACAATTACAGACTAACAAATATTATTAGATAAAAGAAAGTTCTTATGATATTGTGTACTTTGGGTATTAATTAAGCTGGAAATTATTAAAACTTTTAATACAGTTTTGTTATTGTTTGAATTTTCAAAAACCAAGGATACTAATTCATATTGTTATCTATATATGTAATTATTATTTGCATTTATTGTTTTGTAGTTGTATTATTGTATTGTAATACATGCTCAAATAAATACAAAAAAATATAATGTAAAAGTACATGCACGATAAGCAGAGAATATCGACATCTAATTGAAAAACCTTAAGATATGAATTAAAAATTAGATTAAAAAAAAGACAATCAAGTAGGTGGATGGGACACCACATCAACATTTGATTTTACCTTAATTGAGGGATTTTGTCTAGAATGTGTTCACGTGTATGAGTAACATAAAATAATAACACATTGTCGTTTGCTTATCATATCTAAATATTTTATTGTAAATATCAATGTAAAAATATTTTCAACTTCCCTATGGATCGGTAAGTGTAACATTTTCTTAATGATAATAATAATAATAACAGGTACAATATTTTTTTTATTCTTTAAGAACCTACACTTGCCATGTTTGGGTCAGAAACAAATATATTTTATTTTTTGGCTAAGATATAATTTCACCTTTCAATAATTTCTGTTCAATTCTATTTGTGATGAAATATAGTGGATGTGTTTGAAAAACGAAATGAAACAGTATTAAAGAGTTAATATTAACAGTTGAAAACCTATATAGGCAAGTAGTCTTATCCAGCTTTGTGATTATCTGAAATAAAATTTGAATCTTCAGAACAATATTCAAACACCACTTCACACAAATCTAAGAATTTCTGATAACCCTTCAATTTTAGTGGCAAACATAATTTGTTTATTAACTTTTTTATGTGGTTTGTCTGTTGTCACATGCTTTCATATTTTATATTATTTTATATTATTTATAGCTTAAACTTTTATAATAAAAAAATATTTTCTTTATTATAGTTTATTATGATATCACAAAAATACACTTATCTGTAAAGGTTTCTTCACATAAACTATTTGCATTATATAAATGGATTCAAGCATTATAACATAATTTTATGGAAATCCAACAGAGAAACTAGAATCAACCATCACCTTCTTAAATAAGTACATCCAATTAGATTATTCTGTTTCTGTTACTTTGAGTCCAATAAAATATCCCACTGAAAGTATGCCAGTAAATTATTACTTGTATCAAATACAATCGTTGTTTATGGTTGGACTGAAAATGAGTGAAGACAAGGGGTATGTTTTTTTTTTTCTCATATGAAAAATATAAATGTAGGTGTTTTCTCAAGTCAAGTGTGCCACTTGTATAATTAATAAGAGATGCATTGGTAATAAAATGAGTTGGCACTAGAGCTTCAAATCAGTAGCAAGAGTTGGCTTTGCTGAGCTCTAATTCAAACTAAACTGACCAAAATCTGACACAATTCTTGCAAATGCCTTTCTGGGTGAACCCGAGGACCCAATGATGGAGGAAGTGACAGAATTTATAGTAGTTCTATCTCACGCTTGGTTCTCACTCTTCAGGCTTATCTCTATGACATTATGTCTTTGTTAAATTGTACAATCATTTTGGTTGACAAAGACAAATCCCCTATGGCTTGCCTTTTCTTAAATGCACATTATTGTAACATAGTACAATTATTATTACAATAAATGACTTTATCAATAATAATATGTGTTCTTAGCTAAATGGATAGATCACATGAGTTGAGTAAAGATATATATAATAATATATGTTGAAGAATGGAGAATTACTGTGTAAAGGTGACAGCACCCCTACTTTGATACTTACATTACACTATGGGGCCAAAGTAAGCATGCACTACTATGTAAAGTGTGTCTAGAACCCTAGCAGTACTCACCATTTGGGAAGAGGTCCCTGGCTGCTTTATGGATAACTCCCACTAAGAATATAGGTGATTTTATAATTATTTCTACAATGGTTTTGCATTTCAGTTGTCTCACATGCCACACACATCTCAGTGACAATCTACCTGAATTGATTATTCTATGTGCCTGTTTGAATTCTGATTTTAACATTAATATGATAGGATATCAGTTATTGGTAGTTTTTTACAATCAAAATAATATACTTTATTTATTACTGACAACTGTTGGAGGTTAAATCTAAAGCTTTGCATGTCCCCGCTGAATGCCCTGATAAAGCGATCCTTATTGATTCCAATAAAAAGAACAATAGTAATATATTTGTTATGTGTGAGATGCATACTGATTTCTCATTGGGTACCTGGTTAATTAATATTTGCCATGAAACAAATGCATCCAATTCTACTATACTAGTTTAGGCTATATGTTTTGAATGTTAGGCTAACATTCTAAGAAATTACCAGGGTCATTTGATTTCTTGCTTTCCAGGGCTGTGGATGAGTTTCCCTTAATATTAAATGATGAGAATTGGTACCGTGTTAGCCGTAGAATTACAGGAGACAAGTGGAGTTTGAATGATAACTTTATTGGCTAACTGAGTAAATATAGAGTGCAAGCTTTCAAGACCTCTCAGGTCCCTTCATCAGGCATGTTATACAACAATGTGGAAAAAAAAGCCTGAGAGGCCTTAATGAATGATAATTAATGAATGATAATGTGATTTCAACAAGTGACTCTCTCAAAAGCAAGATTGGAAGGCACAATGTTTTAATCAATAGGAACATCTAGTTTCAAATACTTTGATCATTAATGATCTTGATGGAATATATCCTTCCTCACAGGCGAGTGGACAAATTGTTTATAACAAAGAATAGGTATTGTATATTGCTCTATTAATTCTACACACTGTCACAGATAATTATATAACTTTACAATGACATTTTGTTTGATATGGTGCACAGGTTGGTTAATGATCCTAGGTTATCCTAATAAAATCTTTTGGGAGGTTAACTGCTAGAAGAGGACACGACTTTTGACCATAAAATCACCACAATGTGTCATAAAAATAATAGAGATCTGTCTATGACAAATGTAGAAGGCACAGAAATTCATGGGACCGTAGACTGTCAATATGATTGTAAAAATTGTTTGTAGAATCTAGCACACTTCATGTTACCTATATTTCCCATGGCTTGTCATTATTACATAATCCATAAAAATTATGAAAATTTTGTTTTTCACAGCCAATAATTATTTCTTATAATGTGTGCTACTTTATGTTATTCTTCTATTAAGATAGCTTAACAATATTGTAACATCAGAAAAACTCAGTATACATGTGGATGTATAGGTACATGTGTGATGTAAAGTAGCTAAACTATGAGCACAATGTGCTATCAATGGAGTAGTAACAAAAAATGAAAATGGCATTCTTTTCTAATTAAAGCTGACCAGAAGTAAATATTTACATTTTTAATAAGGTGAAAGTTCCAGTAGGGGGAGACAAAGGACTAGCTATGCTTTACAAACCACACATAACTGATGGTTCTTTTACAAAGAGTCCTCATTTGTTAATTCGATATACTTTCCATAAAGTCAGGGGTTTTTAATGTCACAACCTTATGGAATTAAGTAAATACGCCTGCTCAAGAGACAAAAATTTGTCTTGATTGTAAATACTAATATATATATAATACAGCTTTAAATTGTAATGTACTTAAACATTTTAAACATTTATAGTTCAGTAAATATTGTAAGGTTTCCTAAATAAATAAATCCCACTATTTATACTAAAATACTAATCAGCCGTCAAGTATACCTCATTGGCAACTCAATAGCAACTGTACCTCAATGCAACACTGGCGTTTCCTGATCTCATTAGGTATTTTCACTGCTAACCAAGAAAGGATAAGTTAACCCTTCATAATGCATATTTCACTTAATTAGGTGATGTTCCAGAAAGCCCTGATATAACTATGAATTATACTGGGGCAACCAAGGTCTTTGTTGTGTTGGCGCTTGATAATGCATAATAAAGTAATTGTTTGAAACTACAACTTTTCTTCAAGCTTAGACGAATATGCCCCACCCAACCAAGACAATTACAAAACAGGTCAATAAATGATAGATCTGCACAGCAAATGCTTAAAAATGTTGACTTTTTGGTTATACAAATGCATAAAGCCAATACACCTAAACACACGTGTATATACCCTTATGTTAAAGGATGCAATTGAAAATATAACCAATACCATGTCAGAGACTTGAGGTGTAGTGAGGTGCAGTGATAACACTAACCAATGAGTGCAAAAAGTGAAAGGTAAAAAAAGACATACCGTATTGGCTCGGTTATAGGCCGCCCCCGTAAATAGGCCGCACCAAAAAAACATGCTGCCACTCTGTCTCCCCCCCCGAGATATGCTGCCACTGCCCCCGAGATGTGCTGCCACTGCCCCCCCGAGATATGCTGCCACTGTCCCCCCCCCCAGATATGCTGCCACTGCCCCCCGAGATATGCTGCACTCTGCCCCCCGACTTACCAGAGCAGACTCCGGGGTCTTGTGGGGCCGGCGGGGGACATCTACGCAATACGCGTATACAACTTCCGGAAGTTGTATAAGCATATTGCGTAGATGTCCCCCGCCGGCCCCGCAAGACAGTCGGGAGTCTGCTCTGGTAAGTCTTGGGGGCAGGGGTAAAACGCATCGTGCGGACGTTCACCAGCTGCGGCTGCTGGTGAACGTCTGCACGATTTGCTTAGACAACCTCCCGTGCCGACACTCCCCCCGTGGGAAGTGCTAGCAGGGGAGGCTGTCTGAGCGTATCAGAGAGTAGGATACGGGTCCCCTGCACCGCTGCGGGGGATCTGTATCCTAATCCTGCTGCCTGCCCGGCGCCCGGTACTGCATGTCCCGGGCGTCGGGCGCTAGACCCCGAATATAGGCCGCACCTTTAAAGACTTTAAAGTGGGGGGGAAAAGTGCGGCCTATATTCGAGCCAATACGGTAATATCAACAAACAGATTATATATATATATATATATATATATATATATATACACACATATACATTATGTTATATATGGAATGCTTGTAGTGATACGAATACAATATGTTGATTAATCCATTATCCCACTCTTAATTGAATATTTTTAGAACTAAAAGGTTTATTTGCTTAACTTGATATCTTGAAGAGGGTAGGTGGTGTTGTTTTCATTAAACTCACTACTACATGGGGTTGTACTGAAGACAAAACAGAACATCAAATGTGTTTTTATTAGGACACTTGAAACACCAAAAAAGAATTCTGTATATGTAATGATAGACTGAATAGAATGTATGTGACATTACAAATGTATATTATAAATGGATATCCATGGAATGAGTGAAGCAAAGCTGACTCTAAGTAATTGTTAAATTTTACCTACATTTGCATATACAGATTGATTTTATGTTAAGTGCATAAAACTGATTAGTTGACAGAATGCATTTGGAAGGCTTAATGAGGTTGCAGTATTCTTTTTTATTATTTTTAATTATTTTTATTTTATTTTTTTTTATTTTTTTTTAGGAAAAATGCGTTGGGTTCAAGTTTTGTAATTCTCTATTGATAACGTTATTAAGACCATTTATCTTCTTGAAAGGAACTACACCAGGAAATAACAACATTTTATAATGCTGTATTGTGTATTACTTTAACCAATAATAAATTTAAAAGGATATGACATCGCAAGTCTGGGTATTTAAATATTTGGTGCCAAGACACACCAGACTCAGCCCCCTGGACAATCACTGCCAGGACAATCACTGCCAGGACAATCACAATGATATAACACTTCCAGGTATATTAGAATAATACTAAATAATTGAAATTGAAAAATAGTGACTGACTTTTACCTCAGTAACTTGTCGTTATGTAAGAATCTGAAATATTAGTCTGAGTCGAAGGCTATACAGCTTAATATAAATATTATATCAGATTTTATTACGACTGTAGTAAACATATTTCTCCTATCTAGAAAGTCTATTGTAAGTGTTACCCTGTTGTTTACTGACCATTAATATTATGTCTTAATTGTACAGTTAGGCTTTAAGAAACAGAGAAATATGAGAAAAAAAACCATTTCCAGTCTGTTTTAAAAACGTGATGAAATAAACCAGATACCATGACAATTTTATTATTAACACCAGCCTCCTAATCAATTGGACACAAGTTTAGTTGCCAGGAAATAGACTGAATTAGTTGTTTTGAACATTTGCCCTGATGCAAAGGTTTATGAATGAACAACAGATGTTATTGATGTTTCAAATATTATATTCCCACTGCATGTGAAACAGTGTTATGGAGGTTATTAAAATTGCAATGGGAAATATCACATACTATGAAGACATTGTACTTCTTTGTCTGGCTCGGTTGTGTGTCTGATTTGCTTTTCAGAAGCATAAACCAACTGTTTTCATGTGTAATGCTTCAATAATCATAAAAGCTGGCATGCTGGGGGTCACTTTAGACATGCACATGGAGAAAATAAGAGACATTATTGTTTATAGAACTAAAAATGGTTTGCAGTATAAAGAAACCAAAATAAGGGAATGCTTGAAGCATATTTTTCATAGAAAGTATTCACACACCCAGCAACTCATTAAAGCAGCATGTCAGACAGGATATGTGCCCACTTTCCTTACAATGCAAGACATGCTTAAGTCTTGTGTTGAATCTGCCAAGCCTAAATATTACACCAAATACAATCTTCAGTAATACCACACACACAACTAAAAAGTTAAAAGAAGAACACTCCTAAAATCCAAATATGTCACTTTGTATAGTTCACTTTTCTAAAATGATGAATACAAATGTAAATGGGCATGTTAGAAATGTTTGCTACCATAACTTGCATCCAATAAGTGATTGTGATGGTAATAATAGAGAAAATGTCCATCCCCTATTGTTCCATATATACAAGTTTCTTTGATGAAGGGGAAATAACTAGATTTTACCATATATGAGCATGCATTAACTATTTATTTAAATCAACTTAGTTGATATGAATTAGACAAGTGTGAAAGCAAATAAAAAGAAAGCGATTTTAACTTCAAAAATAGTAGTACAAATTATGATAATAATAAAATGCTCATGCCAATATCCCAAGATGGCAATGGACATCTGAAAACTATACAGGTCTAATTTCAATAAAAATGTAAAGTTTCATAAGTACCCTAAGAAGTCTAGGTAGAGATGTAGACAGATGCCTTATTCATAGTTACATTGCTATAGACAACACAGGCTTCTTTGCTATAGATAGATTTGAGCATATCACGGTGTAAGAATAATAGGAGCCTTAAAGTTACCCTTTTATATCCAGTATCTCTCAAAAGTATTTACACCCCATACATTTTTGTAAATATTTTATTATATCTTTTCATGTGACAACACTGAAGAAATGACGCTCTGCTACAATGTAAAGTAGTGAGTGTACAGCCTGTATAACTTTAAATTTGCTGTCCCCTCAAAATAACTCAATCTTACTTAAGCTAAAATGTCAAAACTCTCACTAACCTTCAATTACGACTGATATGTCCTTGAAATATTTAGCCACCTTTCAGTTCCATGTACGCTTGTACTGCTTTTCTATGATACCATCTGTTTAGTTTGAAAATATACAGTAATGTGTGAAAATTGTAGGCAAAAAATGCTGTAAAGTAAGAATGCTTTCAAAAATAAACATGTCAATAGTTTGTTTTGTATCATTTAGCAAAATGCAAAGTGAGTGAACAGAAAAATCTAAATCAAATATATCTTGGTGTGACCACCCTTCAAGATGGCATCAATTACCATCTTCTTGTATTGTAATGCACAGGACTACAACAAAATAGAGAAACAACAATAAAGGTTGGTTAAAAAAATGGTTATTAAATAAAAATACCTTTGCAAGGTTGATCGTATCCAATGTGGGCACATCCCTGGGCTTAATGGTTCACATCCTACTTTATACAATAATTGAAGTTATATAGGGTAAGCTTCCCCACAAGTCCCAATATTTGTGAATATTTCCTTTCGCTCTATAATAGCCCTTTTCCTTATTACTCTGATTTGTATGTTCCCAACGAATTTCACTGTCTTGACGCCATTTCCTAGCTATAACTATTTGCGTTGGTAATATAATATGATCTACCACCTTTTTCTCTTTCAATTTGATCATCTCCCATTCCTGGAGTAAAACTGTTCTACGGGGTGAAGGGAGGATCTGTTTACAGGCTAAGGTGGAGATAGTTTTAAAGACTTCTTTCCAACATTCATCTATGTTGCTCTCTCCACCTAATGTATCAATTTGTCTGTCAATTCTTGTCTTGTCATACCCCTTGAATATATGGATTGTATTAAGCGCTGGGTAAACTGTTGGCGCTATATAAATAAAAGATAATAATAATAAATACATGTCCACCAGATATGTATTTTTGATATAAATAATGTTTCGGTCTTAATTCAATATAATTAAATATTTCTCTATGGGGAAGTCCATACTCGGTACATAGAGAAGGGAAGTCCTTCTAGTCTTGTCATTAAGGGGTTAAATAATAAAACTAAACTACTGACATGTCTATTTTTGAAAGCATTCATACTTTACAGCTTTATTTCACATCTATTCCTGTACTGTATATTTCTAATATTGCTATCCTACTGCACTCACTAATGTTGATCTGGAGTGGATGAAGTAAATATCAATCTATAAGATACTGAGAGGGAAAAACTAATCTATATTTCATCTTCAATGGCATCAAATTCCATTTTTAGTTTTCGTTTTGAATAAAAAACAATCTATGTGAGGACGATATTAGAAATTACATTCATATGGCTAAGATTACACGCAAGGAGCAGCACCATAAAATACAATCCTTGCTAAACTTTTTCTAAACTCAAAAACTTCATTCCATGGAACAAAGAGGAAGATATTTTTTTCTCTGCAATTCAAATGTAAATCAATGCATTGCGCCCAAGGGCACATAGCGATTATTGAAGCAGAGAAAAAAAATTGGGGTCTCAGCAATTTCCTGACCTCTTGTGCTAAATTCTGATATGCCCAGGAACCATTTACTCTGCTTATTATAAACAGAGACACAGTGCAGCCTTTAGATACCACAACTCAATCTGTCAAAATCCCATATTAATAGAATATTTATGCATAGTTTGCTACTTATGCTTTATTGCATTTTTGCAAGTGTGCTTGTCATTTTTTAATAAGTGTTTTAAGACCTGTATTGCTGTCTAAATATGGGACTCAACAAGAATAAATGCAGGCACGTTCAAAAATGCCCTAACCGTTCTCAGTTAAACATATTTTATGTTTCTGTTTTTAAAATGTAATAAGTAGAATATTAATAAAGTAAAATGTATAATAATATAATTTAACATGTTGAAGTTGCTGCTGTTTGTACAAATTCTTCATTTATTTTCATCTTTAAATCTATTTATTTAAATAATAGTATTAAATTATAGTATTATTTGTTCCAGGTTAAGATTTGGTAACAGCAGATAATCAATTTTTAATGATTGTAAAATGATGTATGCCATACTGGATTGAATAAAAAAAACAAAAATGTAGTTTAATTTTCATTAACTATTCCAGGTTATTGGGACAACTCAAATGTAGTTGCTTATTTGTGGTCACTACTAGATTTGTAAAAAATCCCCCATGTTTTGTACACAAAAAATGGAAACTACACCCCATTGAATAAATAGCCATAATGTGAACAAAAAGTAAGGTTATTATTGGGGGCTTTCATCTCCTTGAGGTATGGTGCAAAAATGTTTGCCACCTTAGGCAAAACCAAATTTTTGGCTCCACCCCTTGTATCCTGCCCACTTATAAAAATATAGGATTTGCCGGCAGATAAGAACCATTCACTGGATTAGCCACAACAACTGCTGCTGGGAGACTCTCCCATTTATCTACTATCCCCCTAGTAAACTAGAACATCCTTACATTGCCTCTGACTGTATAGTGTTAGACTATGACCTTTGTTCTAACATTTCTCATCCTTTCAAATAAGCTTGCCTTCTGTACTTCATTAAATCTATTTAAGTGTTTGAGTCTTTCTATTGAATCACCCTCTGGTTTTTTTCCAAGCTATACATATTATGATCCTTTAGTCCTTGCTGATAATTTGTATCTTTCAATCATATACCATTTCTGTAGCCCTCCTCTGAAGCTCCCTAATGTGTCGATATCTTTCTGTTGATGGGGTCTCCAGAGCAGTACAAAATACTTTAGCTGAGGCCTGGTACATAATAACTCCTGCCATCATCATTTTTCATTTGCATTCACTCTTACTCACTCTTATTCACTCTTACTCACTCTTATTCACTCTTACTCACACTCTTGCTCTTTTTGTGTAAAATGATACAGATCTCAGTTAGAAGGGACCTCAGTTAGAGAAAAGAAACAGTGAGACACAAATGATATGTACTTGCAGAGTAAAAACAGATACATCAATAGGAGCTTTGAGGTGTTCTGGCAAAACCAGACTTTATTAACTGGTCTTTATTGACAGGAGTAGTTCCAGTGTTTTTGGAACTACTCCAAATACCTACCTTTTACCATCTTCCATATAGACTGTGTAACTCTTGGGCACCCTATGGTGTCCAGCATAGGAAGTATAGGTAAAGACCTATGCCTATCGTTTGATTTTTACTTATAACCTATTGTCATAAGAATTAAGTGCTAAATGGATGTATTAAATCAACTGTTATTCATAAGTTGGAATAAAAATTTCATGTGGGTGACCATGGATGTTGCTTCCCTATATTCTAGCATACCTAATAGGAATTGGATCCTATCAATGGCTAAACAAATAAAGTGATTATTCAGAAGTACACAAACTTATTATACTCAAAAAGTGCATAATTGATATTACTCACTAAGGAGTGCACCTTTAAATTTAGCAAATATATAAAACACTATTGACATCAATAATAAATATACAGGTAATTCCAATAATCAAAACAGTATCCTGAGAGCAATGTGCTCCTTACCCATATTGTCCTCCACTTCCCCTACGCCGTTTCGGTTCTCCTTTTTCAAGGGGTCGCTGAGTTAAAAATATATTCCAAAGATTATAGAAAACAGAATGCAGGAAATTCCCTTTCACACTTCTCAAGTTGTCACCTTAAACATGTCATCAAAAATATCCCAACAGGAGAGTTTCTCTGTATGAAACACAATTGTAAAAATATACATTTATTTAAATCTCAATCTCAGGATCTTAGTGAATGTTTGACCAAAAGGGGTTACAGTCTATCTAATATAAAATAAGCATACGAGAGAGGTGTGAAAAGTGATAGAAGTGACCTGCTCTCTATAGAAAATAAAGGAATAAATAGTAAGCCAAGCCTAGTTATATTCAGTACAGAATTTAGTACGGACTATTATACGATAACAAACATTATATGGCATCATTTACCTATATTAAAACTAGATAAAAACTAGATATAAAATAGTCCTGACATCTATAGTAAGTTATACCTCTTGTAGAGCAAGAACGCTTCAGTCTGTTGTTTCTCCTACTGTAGACATATTTTTCACAAAAAAAGCTCTGAAATGAATAATATGTGGTTAAAGACCAATGGACATCTAAATGTGGATGCCAGGTCCCATCCAGGCTGCTGAGCTGCATATCTCTGTTTTTTCCCTTTTGTTGCTACAGTTCCCCTGTCTCGCTACAGTTCCCCCTTTGCTGTAATCCATTCCTGGATTTCCTTATGCTCTGTCCTGTACTTCTGATTCTTTGATTCCAGTCCTGCTTTTAGCTTCAGATTCTGTTTCCTTTATAAGGTGTGTCCCACCCATTTGTTATGTTTTCTCAGTCTGCTGTCTCTAGGTAAGTTTTGATATCTGTTTCAATGTTTAGCTTCAGTTTATTAGTGATTCAGTAGGCAGGGTTTAGTGCTAGGACCCACTGAATATTGGAGTACTTTGGTGTAGTGGTGGGCTAAGCATACTATGCTCCTCCTACCCCCCCCCCACTTACTGGTGTTTCTGAGTCCCCGGTGTGTAGCCGGGGAAGCGTAGAGACCGGAAGGAGGTGCGGTTGGCGGCAGGGGTGGTCTGCGTCCATCCCGCAGACCTTCCCCGGCTGTCAGAGATCAGAGTTCCCCTCACAGGGGAATTCTCTCTGTGACAACTCATCCACATATTAACTCATGCTCTCCCTCATTCAGACAATTCATCCACACATTAACTCATGCTCTCCCTCATTCAGACAACTCATCCACACATTAACTCATGGTCTCCCTCATTCAGACAATTTATCCACGTATTAACTCATGCTCTCCCTCATTCAGACAACGCATCCACATATTAACTCATGCTCTCCCTCATTCAGACAATTCATCCACATTCATCCCTCCCTTATCATTTTCTCCCTCCCTTATCTCTTTCTACGCCTTCTGCCTCCCTTATCACTTTCTACCTCTTCTCCCCCTTTGTAGTTCACTCACCTTTAAGTCCTGAGGCCGGAGAATGAGGCTTCCGTCTTCCAGCTCTGCTTCACTGCTGAGCGCCGGATATGATGTCATGTTCCAGCGCTCAACATGAAACGCCAACTGTCCTGGGCAATCCGTTGGGCGGTTTCAAATTCAGCGGGGGGCAACAAGGGGGGGGCAAGGAATAACCTAGGGGGGGGCAATTGCCCCCCATAGCGACGCCACTGGTTGTATATATTTTCAAACTCTAATTTTGGTATGAATTGACAGGAGCCTTAGAGGAGGCAGCACTTTTTGTTAATCGTGTAGAAGTAAACCTTTCTGGATATTTACGCTTGGTGCACATAGGCCACAAGGGATTAACACGGAATATGATATAAATTGCTTTTTTAGTATTTATTGTTGAGAATCACATCGCTAGTTTTGAATATACACTACTTAGTCAATATATTATATTTTACCGAATTGTTATTTTGTAATTGAGCAGTTTGAGGTGAATAAACTATTCTACTTTTAATGTATATGATGTATTGCAGTTTTTTATATTTATTGATTTATAACCTATGGAGTTTATTAAATTACGTTTATCACCAATATATATTTACATTATATTTAATTATGTTTCAAAAGTACCTACGTAAATGATCACTAAACACATATTTAATTGTGTAAAGTATAGCAAGAATTAAGTACAAATAACAAAATATTCCATCAATATACTTTTTGCAGACTCCGAGTCTGCTTTACATTACATGTTCCCTATGTCAAGCGAGTTGGTATAGTATTGGCTAAAAAGCTGCTTTGCAATTTAGCAGAGTAGTATTGTTAAATTCCTGAGCACCTAAATAACCTTTAGAATATCGTTATTGAATCTATTTGTGGTCTAATACATGGATGATCAAATACAGTAATTGTTTGATAATTTACTCCGAACATACTATACAGTAATTGCTTGGTTATTTAATATGATTTGGTACCATATTAATCTAAAATTTGTTAAGAGTCTAATTAAAATATATGCATCTACACTGAAAATGTGACATACATATGGATAATAAAACTGTTAAATAAAAATAACAATGTTAAACATATTTTCATACTTATTTATTATTAAATGTCAATATTATCAACTATTGCCTCCTAAGCTCAGCCAGTGTTGCTGAAATGACTCTATGTTGAGGCATTCACAAAAGAAAAACTCAAGTAAAAAGTAAGAGTCCCCAAAGGGGCTGTCCAGACCCTCCTGAGCTCCCCCTGTAGGTTGATTACAGGTACCTGGGATGTGTAGTTTTCATAAATATATGATGGGGTAAATTGAATTGGCTGGCTTCAAAGATGTCCTACATAGGACATATGAGCAGGATGACCAGATGTCAAAATTCCAAGTTGAAAAAATGAATTGCGTATGTCCACAAGTGGCTTTTTAGCCCCAAACAAATTGACAAACTTATGCATGGGTCATAACACTGTACTCGGGAGATGTTGTTAAACACATATTGAGCAATAAAAATGACTACCACAAACTATGACAAAGGCTGGTGGTAGAATGAGTGCATGAAAAGTGTTAAAATACCAGCATTTGAAATACCCTGGGATGTGTAGTTTTCAAAGCCAATTCAATTGTAGTAAATTGAATTGGCTTTCTTCAAATATACCCTAAATAGGACATGGGCATAGGATGACCAGATGTTGAATTTAAAAACTGAATTGCACATGTCTCAAAAGTGGCCTTTTAGCTCCTTAATAACTTGACAAACCAATATATGGACAGTATCACTGTACTCAGAAGATGTTGCTAACTATATATTGGGGTGCTACCACAAATTCAGATAAAGGCTGATGGTAGAATTAGTGCATGGGGAAAAAAACATAAAGACAATAGGTATTTGTAAACTTTTAAATAGCTTTAAGTGAAAAGAGTCACAAAAGTTAGTTATATAATATAATCAAAGCAATGATAACTAAAGAAATCCCTTCTTGTCCTGAGAAAATGTGCGTGGGTACTGCAAATGAGAAGAAAATGACACCTAAACAGAAACGTTAAAATAGTCATAAAGGGTACAAACATTAAAAACAGCTCTGTCCTTAAAAGGGTTAATGTTGATAATACAGTTGGGATGTACAATCCAAAAGCAGAATGCAGCATTGGGGCACTTTGATGTCAGCGACAACATAAAAGTAATAATTTCTAAGGACTAAACAGGGAATGCAATAAAGACATTCTAGAGAGAATTTAGGAAAGGGATACTAGCATGGTGAATGGTTTGCAGGATAAAAGACCTTTAAGAGGTCAAAACATTTCACTTATGTGGACTACCTACTCATTTTAATGTTGTGGTTTAGCTCTAACTACAGCAGAGACAGAGGTCCAGTGTAACTTATTTCTGGGTCTCACTTTTACTTATCCCAAGAAAAGATGTTATGAAACTTGGCATGTTCATTAACCAGCTTACTGGGAATCTTAAAGGTTTATTCAGTAAGTTGTGATATGCAAATAATGACTTCAATAGAATAAAACATTCTTTATGCAAACCAATTCCCAGATACATAAAATGTGTGTTCAATCAGGTATTTTCACTCAGGCTTTACTTTGGTCAGGACATCATAACAATAGCATTGTAATATTTAATGTTTTTTTTCTTCTAAGACATTTTCTGTAAAATTTAATGGTAGATTTAATGCAGCAAATAAAACATTTTACCAAAAGGAGCTTAAAGAATGACCCTGACACCAATTAAGAGACTGCAAAAAAGTCACAATGCATAGTCATTGAAAGGCTGTATGGCTTATTGTGGAACACTTTTAAAAGTCACCTTCAAAAGGTAAATGGCAGAAAACAGCAGATGTATGTGACATTTCTTTAAATGCCAGAGTTGTTATACTTGTTACAAACCTGCAACGAGCACACTCTGTAGCTATACTGATCATCTGGGATCAGCATGAACCAAGAAAAATGAGCTAATGCTTAAAAAATGCACATTACTATAAAGTGATATTTCAAAAACATTTTAGGATCATATATTAACATCAAGTTTAGGGTACACAGGGACTGAATTTTGCAAACTCAAGCTAGTGTTTCATGGGTAAAATTAGGGCAACATTTCATTAAAAAATGACAGTGTTTTTGTATAGATAATAGGTTTATGTGTGGCAAAACAAAGTATTAAAAACTTTTATTTTGTTCCTCTTTCATACAAGTCCTCTTACACATGGAGTCAGTCTGACCATTACCTTTTTCTAAAAATTATGACTTGTACCTTTTATTGTCACAGGACTTCAGGTGGGTTTGCTTTGGACAATCTAAAGTAATTTGAAACCAACAGGTAGAACAGGGGGCTCAAAAAGGGGTTTAATGAGTTGCTTACTACAAAAAAATGTTATGACAAGAACAAGTCAGAGAAGTCCGCCGGGACTATAAGCACAAGTTAACACATATCCTAAGGACTATGGTCCATGTGTATGTACTACAAAGCTCTTAAGCATTTACTCGGTCCATACTTCTCTTTATAATTGAATTCCTTTATGTCAGGAAAACCTCCAAATCTTGAAAAGTTCAATGCTCTATATGTACAAATACCTAAACAGGTTAAGAACCCTATATTATGAACTAGCTTTGAACTAACTTCAATTTCCTTAATGTTGACATCAAACTTTCCTTATAAACCCATCCATCCTGTATTTATCATTTTTCATTCAGAATAAGCCAGTTCTCACTTGGCTGTGAGATCTAAAACAATACTGAGAAGATCGCTGCTGCATACTGATTATTTTTCTTCCCTCAGTGCAAAAATCTTTGTGCAAGTTTTGATATTTCACAACAGTGGAGCCATGAGTTTCCAGGAATACTTGATCACATTCTTCTATTTGCTCTTTGTGACTGTTCATGCATCCTCCATTAGACAGCACTGTAACATCCATAACATTTTGATCCGGTGGGGGTTATAAATTAATTATCTTTGCATCTACAATGATATCGCTAGCTGGCTAATACCACCTCTTGGATTAGTTATATAATATCATCAAAACTAAAAATTATTTCAAGGAAGTAGATGCAAACAACTTTATAGATCAAAAAAGTTGTCATTATAGCCCTAGCCCATGGTTAAAGGGGTTACCTAAAAGCCAATTTTTGTGTATAAGACAGAACTGCACTGATGTGGACATGTATAAGCAAAGAAAGTAAAGAAAGTGATATTGATAAAACCATATACCAAATAGAAATTATGGAAAGGTCAGAATTACTGCAATATAAAAAAAAATAAAGAAAACTTAAATTTTGAGTGTCACCCAGTTGTTCTGGACGTCAATAATAAGTCAAAAGAAGTTACCAAAAATAAAAAAAAAAAAAAAAACATTGGCACATTTTACTAAAAGATAATGTTTTAAAAGACATGTTTCCCATTACCCCAAAAGTCATTTTCAGGGGAACAAAAATTATCTAAGAACTATATTTACCTTTTTTAAATATATAAAGTGAGGCCCTTGAGGAGAATAAAACGTTCTATATCTTCGATAAATATTGTGTGTATTTTAAAACTATTATATCTTTGCCTATTATCTGTATTTAAAAAAGGCCTCTCTCTTTTGAGAACACCTCTAAAAACTTTGTTGCCAAAGGATTATGTTGTCTAACGAAGAAAGGCCGACTATGAGATACGGAGAGGACTAAGGAAACAAAATCCTGCAATGGACTTGTGTCAGGCTCATCATATTGCAGCCCTTAACTGGATGTTGGAGTCCAGAGTGCAGGAGTGTAAGAACACAGTGATTGAAACAAACTTCACAAATGACACAAGCGGAATGTTTGGTTATAGGTTATATTACACAAAGCAAAGCAAGACACCTCACCAGAAGCAGCAGTAGGAGGCATATCATGCATACAGACTGCTGGGGAGAATGAGGGTAGAAAAGTCCAGGTAAGTATTCAATAGGGTCTGGGACAGGTACAAGCAAAAAGGGGAAATCCAGTAGGCAGTCCGGGTCAAACAGGTAACAGGCTGGCAAAAGGGTAAATCCAAAAGGCAGTCCAGGTCAAAGAGGTAACAGGCAGACAGGCAGGCAGGCAGGCAGGCAGGCAGGTAGGCAGGTAGGCAGGTAGGCAGGTAAATCCAACTGATTCAGTTCAGGCTGGCATGAACTGTGGCTCCAAATAACTTAATGAACGCACATCTCTGTTACTGGGAGGCAGGGATATAAAGTCTGTTCATCAGATCAGGTGTGAGTTGTCTAGGCTTCAGGTGAGGGAGGGCGGGGTAATGGTATAACAAAACACAGCTGAACATAAATACACAGCTGAACATAAATACACAGAACATGGGAAAAGGACAGGGAACAAGGCAAGGAATACAGGGGATGGAGTGAGGAGCTGAGATCCTCAGATGTATAAGGGAAAGAGGGCAAAGGTACATAAAATACAGACACAAATAAACAAGACAGCAAGCTGTGGAGAGGAGTTCAACTCCAGACAGACCTCTTAAAGGGGCGGCCACGCCTGGCAGTTTCCAGGGCTGGGGCTGAACCCTGACAACTTGTCTCGCAAGATGAAGACGCACACGGAAGAGAAAGGAGAATGGTGCATATAAGAATCGAGATACAGATGAACAGGACGCCAGGTCGAAACTCTGAATGAGCGAAACACGTAGCGTTCCAAACTGCAGTAACATTTATTCATTTATTTTATATTCGCAATTCTACTTATTGCTTTTATATATAGTCATTTTAAAATTGATACCAAAATAAAATGGAAGATTTCTATATCGGGGATATTGTTCCCTTTCTTCCATTGAGCATCCACCGTCGTAAGTCTGGAGCACCTGGAGATTGGGAGCATAATTTCTGAAGAGCTTGTCATTACCTTTTCTTTTGTGAGTGTATTCAACGCCTGGGAAGGGAATATTGATTTGGACTATATTGCACTATTGGTTGTGTTTATGTTTTGACAGAACCAGAAACATTTGTATACACCATATAAGGTGCAGCTGGTGTTGTGGCTAGGCGCAGGAAAAGTCACCTTTTTGTGTGACATTGTGTATTATTTGAAAAAAGTGTGTAAAATGCACCTGCAATAAAAGGATAGTGCTGCAGTAAACTTATTATCCCTTTGATAAAAGATTTCGTCAGGTACCATAGAAGAGCCATAATCCTGGATTGCCAACTGTTGCCAGCAAAGCCTTCCATTCCATACAAGCCACCACAGGTAATAGTTTTAAGAAAATCTTATTTCTAATTATGCCTGATACTCACAGGTTTTCCTTCCACCTGGCCGCACACCACTTACACCGAAAATAGACCCCAAAACCTTTAGATCCTTTTGCATTGGTATAGAAGTCAAAATCTCCATTGCCCACTTCCTTCTTCATCCAAAACAAACGACCATTGTATTCCTGCAGAAAGGTATCCCACACAGAGAAATGCTTCCTAAGTTTCCTCATAACCCTCACAAAATGATGAGGAGCCCCCACACCTGCCATAGCCAATGCCAAATGCCTACTTAATACCCTACCCATGGGCATAATACAGCAAGCAACTGCAATAAGGGTCACTTCTTATTTTTACATCCTAATCAATAAACTGAAGTTTCATCAGGTAGCTGGAATGACATACCTAGGGAATTCATTTTGATCCCCAGAGATTGGATTTAGTAGCAGGGTCCTCAGTTTCTTGCCCAAGATCTTGCACAGCCTAGAACCCTTTGGGCTTATACATAATAGATCCTATAGATAATGGATAATTGAATGAATCCCTGCTTTCTCCTTAACAACCCACTCCAGGGAGGTCCTAAAATCCTCAAAGTAGGAGCATAAAATCGAGCCCCCCATGGGCAATCATCTATCCACAAAAACCTGCCTCCAAGTAAGTCTTGGCAAGTAGGGCTCCCTGCCTGATCTGCTGTACCTAGTGAAGAGCATCAGAAACCCCACACAATACCTTGTCAATGTTATCATTCACCGACCCACCCTTTTGAGTAAGAGGGGTGATGAACGAGACCAAATTTGCCTGGTAACATTTTGGGAACTAAACCTAATGGTGACACCTGAAGGTTCCTGAATGGAACCAAAATGGACCCACAATCCTCTTCAGCTGCCATTCCTTGTTATGCTTTTCCTCCGCCACACCTGGAAACAAACTAGGTGATTTCAAATTCTCCCTCTGCGGGGATCTGCAACTCCTCCTGAAGGCCCTTCTCTAGTAACAAGACTGGTGCCCTGTCTGTGTGTCACATATGCCATGGTACCGACTTATTTTCTCTGATGTCATCCTCTTTTCTGTATTGGGTCCCTTACCCTTCACAAAACCTGCGTGACACACGTCATTGTATAACAGAAGCCCTTACTTTGCTCTTCTGACGCTGCTACCTGAACCGTCGGTAACTGACTGAAAGGGTTGGCCTGCCCCCTTCACTTATGCTGAGATCTTGAACCATGGGCTATATCTTGCACCTAGAGGGGCATACTGACTTCCACTGATAAAATTGCTAGTCATAACAGAGCCTGTTTTCCCATAGTGGACTCCTCACCCGAACCTAACACACGTTCATCATCAAACAAGAGCCATAGGCACCGGACAAGCTCCCAACCAGCTGGAGAATGACCTGCTCTGACAGAGACTGATCTCTGGTCGGGGATGGGAAAACAGATACCCTCCGCTCAATACTCCATCTGTTGCTGCTGATCCTCTCCCTTTGCCAACAGGCATCATTCCTTGGAGGACCCTCCACTCTTAGCCGCGACTAAGGACTAATTCGCCTTGCTCATAGAGACCTCCTTGTCACTGGAACAACTGGTACAGTAGCAGGCCCAGCACCAAATGCTTCCATCTTCACCTGCAGTCATGCAGCTTTGTTTTGGATGACTTATACCCACATCTGATTCAGCATCATATTTACAGTATAATATGCACAATACATTTCTTCAAGAAAAAAAACCCTTTGTTCCTCCACTCACCCCACTATCAGCTATACCTTCAGCCCTTTGGCTTTGCCCTAAGCTCACCCCCAAGTCTAGCCTGGACCTGCCAGACCCAAGTTGGCTGACCCCTCTTTCACCCCAAGTCTAAATCTGGTCATGCCGCCCCTTCCTTCACTGGGGTCAGATCATGTCAAGGCTCACTACAAAGCAAAAACAGGTGAAGCTGAAGGTTAGATTAATCAGCTACCATGGCACACATTTGACTAGTAAGGTTTAGCCAAAATTTGACTTAATCCATCTTTCCAAGATAATTCTCAGAAGTTATGAACAATTTTGATATTCAGCTTCAACTGTATATATATACACCACTAAAGCTACTTTTCAGAATAAATTAATTATGCCACAAAGCATGCTGCTGCTTATCTCTCCGTCTCATTATTATGCAAATAATTCTAATTAGGTCACTAAAACAATGTTTGTGTAAAGTAATTTCCCAAGGATTAATATGAAAACTCTGTAATATATATCAGTAGGGTTTACAAAACACCTTATTTGAATAGAACTCAGCATTCAAGTCTCATTAGGTTAGTCAAATTAATCTATGATTAAAAAACTGGGAGCGGAAAGTGTATAATTTTATAGATGTTATCTTTGATTTTTTTTAAACGTAATGAAACATAATATTAAAATTACTGGCTCAAATAATACTTTGTATTTGATGCATCGTATTGCAACTGTAATTATTTTAAGGTAAATAAAATAGTCTGCATGTAAATACACAAAATGCAAATAGGCACACATTGTCAAAAACAACTCTGCATAGATGTGTAAAGGGTCCTAAAGCACATTTTTTTTTAAATTATATTTTTATTTGCAATCACACATGTTGTACAGGGATATGATCATCACAACACAGGATGTCAGCTGTTCTCCATGGTCCATGGTAACACAAACCAATCTATAGAGATAAGGGTATCCTGTTGAGTTAAACTCCCTGTCTATACAGTAAGTAGAGAGACCATGTAAAGTATGTCTAAGAGTGGTGCTACTCTTGGGTAAAGTGTAGGGTCATGTGATGTGGGAGCTCCGTTTCATTTGTCAACCCCAGTATTTGGGTGAATTAATGTGTGTGAAATGTGCCTCTTGGAGCATAACTATGTCCTCTTGGATGGAAGTATAATTACTTTGTGTTATGTGTGAGTACCTTTAGCGCGAATCCCCTGTAAGAGTCCCCCGATATGGCTTCCCAAGAGTTTAAGTAAAACAAGTGAATAATAAAGGGGTATATGATACTTCTCAATTATGGGTACTTTTTGTACCAACATGAGTATAAACCAACTGGATTTAATGTAGACTTGAGCGCTAGATACTAATCAGATGTAATACAGATTTGTAGCGTTAATCTTTAGTTGTAAATAGACTCAGTGAGCCAGAAAAGCTAAAAATGCCATGTGAACTACTAAATTATAGTTAAAAATGCTTTGGTGAGTTGCAAGTAATCAACCATTAAGTGTGCAGTCTCTGTTCTTTAGTAATATGTACATATCAATGTAACTGAGACATATAAAATATGGAGCAAAAATAGCTGATTTCATTAGTAACAGAGACATATTTTGTTCTCTTAATTATTTGGAACAATTAAACGTGGTCCATAGACCATGGCCCATAGACATTGTTGCGCATCAGATAATTTGACCATTCTAGATTCATTAGAAACTCCACCATATTAATAAACAAAAACATTTTAATGTAAATGCTATTTATGAGCCTCATCTAAATGCATGCAGTGTTCAATTGGCATATAATGCAATAGAATGCTTGAACAGGTAACACATCTCAGACATACCAGCAGTTTCCTCTCTTACTTTAAAATATGGGGGATGGCTACAATGAAAGGGGCCATAATTTTATTTTAATTAAATTATTTGTAATTATTAAGCAATTATTTTCAAATATGGGTTTTAAAATTACACTTGTCCATTCGTATTTGGGCAAACATGAAAACGAACACGAAGGGTGCGTTTCCGTTGTTCAGCCCGTATTCCGAACGTGGTGGCGTCTTCGTTTACTAATCTCCCTGGTCCCTGCCCCATGTAGCTTACTTTATCTACGCAGCAACGCAGGGGTTAAAGAGAGCTGAAATCCATAGGTTTGCTGTCCCGTTCACCCCTGCGATGCTGCATAGATAACGAAAACGGAAATCCGTAGATTCGCTGTCAGGAGTTAAAGACCTTTAACTCTTGGAGCGGAGAGACAGGCCAAGTTCACCGTCACGAGTTAAATGGCCATGCAAGCGGCTCTACTGGCATCAATCAATTGCAGGATGCATAAGGAGGCCCCTGCAGGCAACCAATAGACTCACTAGCACGGCCCTTTAACTCCTGACGACCATAGTCTCCACGCTCCAAGAGTTAAAGGTCCGTATGAGCGACTTTATTGGTCGTTCGTACAGACCTTTAACTCTTAGAGCGGGGACACCAGTGGTCTCACCCAGCCACATTGCGGCACCAGGATTTTAAAAGTCTGTACAAGAAACTCTATTGGTTACCAGCAGGGGGCTCGTCTACCATTAGATGAGCTCCCTGTCTGGCGACCCATAGAGTCGCTCGTACAGACCTTTACCTATTGGAGCGGGGAGACCAATGCTCTCCCCAGGCCAAGTTCTGCGTCAGGAGTTAAATGCCTCTTGGCATTGGTTGATGCCTGAGGAAGCCCCTGCAGGCGACCAATAGACTCACTTGCATGGCCCTTTAACTCCTGATGGCGTAACTTGGCCTGGGGAGACCATGGTCTTCCCGCTCCAAGAGTTAAAGGTCTGTACATGTGACTCTATTGGTCTTTTTTAACGGACTTAACTCTTCGAGCGGGGAGACCAGTGGTCTCTCCTGGGCGAAGTTGCGGCACCAGGATTTTAAAAGTCTGTACGACCGACTCTATTGGTCACCAACAGGGGGCTCGTTTGCCATCAACCAATGAAGTACAGGTGCACTTGGGTTAAAGGCCTCTTGGCATTGGTTGATGCCAGAGGAGGCCCCTGCCAGCAACCAATAGCGTTGCTCGTAAGGACATTTAAAATCCTGGCGCCAAAGCTGGTGCTTAGTGCGTCCCGCGTTAACCCTGTATCAACCCCTTCTACAAAAAACAAAGAAAAAAACTAACACGAAGAATGTACACGAATATTCGCCCGAACTGCACACTATATGTTGAATAGGTCAGTCTCCCTCCCCAGTTCCACCACAACAGACATTTACCCCGGCCAAACCTTGTAACAGATTGCGGCCAGTAATTGATAGTGGAGGTTGGGACCCTATTGTATTGTTAATTTCTTTACTGACCCTGTTGTCAGATTAAGGGGGTGGTTTGTATCCCAATATCTTGATTTATGTTAATGTGTGCTTTGCTGGCTATATCCAGCCCTGTGTGTGAAAAATAAAGCAGTCTTCCTTTTGGTTATACCCTACACTGAGTCTTGGCTAGTGTCTGGGAAACCGGGGAAAGAGTGTGTTGTCCCAGGATAAAGGAGCACAAGTCAGCTGAGGTAGTCAGTCAGACTATCCAGCTCTGTGACAATTTCCTTTACTAAAGTGGTGGTCGATATGTGGAACAGTTACCTAAAAGAAGAACATTGGGTTCCACAGAACGCCTGAGACTTTAACGTAATAAACTTTTTGTTAACATAATGAAAATTTACTTTACTGAAGGGGTGGTGGATGTGTAAAACAGGCTCCCGGCAGAAGTAACTTAAGGTTCACAGAAACCTTGAGATCTTATTTTTTTCTTTTCTAATCATCTCACTTCTCTGTGATAAGTTGTGTTTTGGTCCAGATAATAATAGGATATTATTAATTAGTTTATTTTTAAAGTGATCTGAGATAGGCTATTTCAGTGTTATTTAGATGCTAAATTACCTTGATACTTGACCACATTTTCTGGGAATGCTGCCAAAAATGCTAACCATAGCTTACATAAGCCTTCCTGACCCCAGAAAAAGTAACAGCTTATAATTATCGGCAACAGTCCCTGAAAATGTGTGAGGGAGGGATGATTCCTCTATAGCAGTCAAACAAAACATGTTTGCCATTAGTTTTCATTTGTTTTGTTAGGCCCCTCCGAAAGCACATGCCTACTGTACTTTATGTGAAGTTCCCAGAGGTAATTGTAAAATGTTTAGCAGGAATAAGTATACATCCACAAATATAATATAGATGTCATTATCCCTATTTAATGCATTCTGTTTACATTTTGGAAGTAGATATTTCCGATATTGATAATGATAAATGTATTTGAACTTACAAAAATAGTTAGCCTGTCAAAAATATTACAAATCTTTACATTTTTGTTCTGTTTTTCTCATATCATGCAACAAATACAACATTCAAATTGGACACTTACTTTGATTAAAATGCAATCTCTTTTACTTTGATTTAAGAAAAAAAAGAAAGTTACGAATACCCATATTAATGTGTAATACTTGTTGCCTTCATTGTTTATTGTTCTATTGTGAGCCCTGCAAATTACTTGTAAAGCCTTTTAAGAATTACATTTTTGAACTGACTGATGTACAAGTTTTAGCATTTCACAAAACTGTTTTCTGTTAATGGAATTGAATGAATGAAACATCATAAAACATTAAAATGAAAATCATTATTATGCAAAGTGAAACAAATGCTTCTGTATTACAGGAATAAAATCTAAAACATGAATTGTTTGGGGAATTGGTAGGTTTTAGTGAGAATATAAAGTGTATGAGTGGTAAAAAATGTGAATATGGAAAGATGGATGACAGTAATTATCATAAACAATGGATGACCGTACTGTTCTAAAATGCCTCTCTTAAAAAATCCATTTTAAGGACTAATTTGAATATTCCCGCATTCGCTGTGAGTGGCACATTCTATTTATTTAGATTCAGAAGGTGAATTAAGAGCTTATGAAAAACACCAGATTGGCAGAGTTGGGTATTCAAGTCATTTATTCATGAAAAAGCAGCAGCAGGGTCACAGTCAGGTTAACATTTTCCATACTCTGCTCTGACAGATTTCATTGCATACTGATTGGATCATCACAATAGGTAAAAGTGCAGCGTTTATACCTGTTCTGGGTTAATCGCTTAGACTACCAATTAGAATGTCAAGGCATTCTTTAAGTAACAATTGTAAGTTTCTTATAAAAAATGCTTATATATGGTAAATGGTTAGTTGGATGCTAACTCATTGATTAAAAATTACCATCAGAAATATTGTTATTCATTGCATAAAATAACGTATGCATGCCAACAGGCTTAGAAAACCTAAGTGTGTTTATATGCAGTAGTAGTAGCAGTATGGATATAATAATAACCGTGTCTGATACAGGTTGTATAACAATGTGGACTAATACAACAAAAAGAAGCTGTATTCTTAACTAGAATCAACAAATACTGCAGCAGATTCCAAAGATTCAATCAAAGGATAATAAAAATGAGTAGTAGGGAATTGTGGTCAAAAGTGGCAGGATTAGCATTTCTCATCCAATTTCTTCTCCTCCTTCTATCTCTCTCTGCTCCCTCCTGCTCCTAAACGTCCCCAGCTGCACACACTCTGAATAAGAAGCCTCTCTCACTGCAACCCGCATATTCATATTGAGTTCAGTATGGGTGGGTCATGGTGCATGGTGGTGTATGGGGTGGGGGGTGGATGAGTTGGGAATGCTGAATAGTGGTATGTACACTATGGTTTACAAGGGAAGAGGGCAGAAAAAGAGATTAAAATGACGAGGAGAGAGGAGTTAAAAAGAGAGACAGGAAAAAAAAGACAGAAAAAAATGTTGTGAGAAAAGGAAGTAAAAAGAGGGAGAGCAAGATGGAGAGAAGAAAGAGAGAGTAAAATAAAAGAAAGAGAGGGGTAAAATAAGGGAGAAAGAGAGTAATGCGAAGGAGGGGAGTAAACATTTGTCTAACTTGCCCTCCTACTCTGTAAGGTAAGGAGGGATATCTTGTCTCTTGCAATAAGCTATCATCAAGAAACAAACAAGCATTATCCTTGCAATCCAAGAAAGTCAAAAGTGCTGATTGCTGATAGCAAGGTTCAAAGACTGAACAATGAATTTGGTGAAGGAATGTTATACTGATTATTCCCTAGAACTTCAGAACGATGCTTAGAACATAATATGTTTTTTTCCTGGAACTTTAGAATGAGGCATGGGAGACAATTTGTTTCAATACCTGTAGATTTTTAGTTAATAACAGGTATATTTTAATATTTATATAATTTAATACATCTGACCCAATATACTTCTGGTTTTATTTCACATTGTTTATCCACCAGATTGAATGCAGCAAATGCGTTCTGTGACTTTTTATATTATATATTTTTGTATAAGGGAACAGACTAAATGCACAGAAGATACAATAGAGCATTACGAAATAATTAACCCCTTCGTGACAATGGCTGATTTTATTTTTTGTACCGTTTGTGACAGTGTCTTTTTTAACATTTCTGCACTGCTCGTGTTTAGCTGTAATTTTATTCTTTTCCGTTTACTGAACCCACACAAGTCATATATTGTTTTTTTCAGGACAAGAAGGGCTTTCTTTAGATGTCATTGTTTTGATTGTATCATATTATTTACTTTAAAAAAGTATAACAATATATGTAATATTTTACTCCTCTATAAAAGCTAATTAAAAAAACCCTAATAAGATTCTACTATTTGTCCTGAGGTTAGAAATATCCTATGTTTATATGTTTTTTTGCTTTTTTCTGCACGTTTTGGGGCAATAAGTATAGGGAGCGTTTTGCTATTTCAAAACATTTTTTTCCAAATTTTTTCCAAAGCTGTTTGGGGGCAAAAGGGCCACATTTGGGGCATGCACATTTTTCAATATTAAACTTTGACATTTGGTGATTTGGTACATCTATGAGCCCGGCCAAATCAGTGTGCCCTATAAAGCCATATATTTTTGAAAACAAGACACCCCAGGGTATTTCAAATGCTAGTATTTTAACTCTTTCCATTCACTAATTCTACCACCGCCAGTCCTTGTCAAACTTTGTGGTAGTCTTTTTTTTGCATTTTCTTTTCACACACACAGTTTACTTTAGATATGAATTATCAGGTCCTGGTATATGTCACTGTCATAAAACAACCCCAGGGTATTTTAAATGCTGGTATTTTAACTCTTTGCATGCATACTTTTTACCACCAGCATTTTTTTTGCAGTAGTGGCAGTTGTGACCACTCTCCGGAACGGTCGCGGCGCGTCCTGGGGTGGGAGTTCGGTGTCAGTGAATGACTTGTGATTGACGCATTTCAGCGACACCATTGAAGTTTACAGTGTATGGCAAACGTTGACGCCCTGGGGAGGGGCCAGACATGCTGAATGCAACACCGTTTGGGTGCAGTAAGCGAACATAGATCGCTTTCTGCACCCAGTTGAAGTCATGACAGTCCTGGCACATCAATTGTCGTTAACCCTTTGTTTTCGGATGACGTGCACGGACCGTCAATTGTCATTAAGGGGTTAAAAATCTTTTCTAGAGCAGCTGATGACTTTTGTTTTATGGTAATGTTTTATATCAATGAAATTGATTGATTTTATATATTGTTTTACATAAAAGTAATGTAACTGTTCTTATTGGAATCTGTTTTTTTAATGTGGTTAGAGACAATGAATATTTTTTTAATTGTCGTTAAATACATAAATTCTGCTTTAAGGGAATACATTTACATATTTTAAGCAAGGGGCATAAACAATGCAACATAAATTTAGCAATGTCTGATGAAAAAGAACAAAAGAAATAAGAGCACAACTATAAAAGATGACAGCAGTTTCTAAAACCATGCCTTATACTGCATGGGTATGAATTTATTTAGCAGAAATAAAATGACAAAAATATACCTCAAGCCCAGAAGGAAGATAATTAATAATGTACTGACTTTGGAATTTTTTTACTTCCCATTCTCCTGCTCTTGTGAATCATCAGAACATGACATTGCAAAGTGCTAGATCTTCTTGTCAAAGACAGTCGTCTGAGGCTACATTCTAACTTTAATCCTACACCTGTTTTCTGACGTATTTCCCTTTGTGCTACAGATGGAACTTTGTAAAAATACAAAACTAAAAAGTAATCTCATTTTTTTCTTTTTTTCCATTTTCCATTCAATTTTGCATTACTGTGTACATACTGATAAATATAGCACTTCTTTGACTATAATCCACCAAAATATGTAATAGTTTGGATTTATTGCAAAGTATTTCATTTAATATCCCATAGCCCTAAAGTGACATATAGCCCTTTGTTCACCTAAAAAAACCCTCTAATGTATTCTAATAGAAAAGTCACTTGTTACAAGAGGGATCAAGAGTACATATAAAATATGTGAGGCTCAATTATATTCTGTGGGGGTTATGTATAAAAGGACAACATGAATAAAGATCCCAGCTGTGAAATTGGAAGTTTATGGTGGCATAAAATGCATTTAGAGTTTCTGGTGGGGTAGGGGTGTCAGGTTTTTTTAAATAATGCACAGCTTTTAAGATATACTTAAATACAGTTGAGTTATTATCCTAACATATGTTAAGCATAAAGCTATCCTGAAACTAAGACGAGACCAAGGACTGAGGCGGGGCAGACTAGTTGGACTGGACTGAATGGTTATTATCGACCATCAAATTCTCTAAAACAGAAGAAAATAGAAAGGAAATTATAGCTACAAAATAAATGATTTTTCATGGCTGAAAACAAAATGCAAATACAGTGGCTCATTAGCTACATATGGAACTCATTCAATAAACAATGAGGACCCTGTGAAGTTTGTGAGGTTTTTGATACTGTCAAAAAATCAATAGATGTGTTTGTCTGTTTTTTTTGTTTACTGAAGATTATAATAACTGCTCAAGATACACTCTCCCATTCTTTTATTAAACTGAAAGTGCACTTGAGTATTTCCCCACACATAGTGTTCTCAAAACGATGTCTGTAAGGTTAATCAATGACAAATGTTCTGTACCCTTGTGTATAAACTAGAATTAAGCCCCTGCAAAGTTCTTATTGATTAATATAACTCTGTGAAAGAAATCATATTCACTGCTTGTTCAAACAGTAGTATGATTAAGTTAGCTCTATATTTATACTGCATTACAGTTTTAGATTTCCTAAGCCTGCACCTTCCCAAATGACCAAAATGGGCCCACGAGGATGAGAGAGAAGAGGAATTGGAGACCTTCTGATCCAGCTTCTCTTCAACTGACTGCTTCTCTTCGATCTGCATCTGGAGACAGTAAGGTCCCCACCACAGCTGCCATACAAGCCATCCTCACCCTAGTATATCCAAATGCGGGTCAACGCTTGTTGGGGACGTTTCCCCCCATTCCAGCACCTCACCAGTGAGAAAGTGAGAAAAAGTCATTTTTAACAAAAAATCACCATATTTTATAATTTTTTTTAATAGTAACTTAGATGATATGATAAAAACAATTAGACCTGTGTATTAGAAGAGTGTGTTTTCGTGTTCGTTCCGAAGACATGAAGAAGAGAAGATAGCGGCAGTAAAACATAGACGAAGATGAAGACGCCTACTAATCTCCCCCGTTCCTTCCCCATCTAGCCTACCTTATCTTTGCGGCATCGCAGGAGTTGACGGAAGCAGAAATGTTCAGGTTCGCCTTCAGGGGGTACTGGGCAGTGCAAGTGAGCCCATTGGTCGCCTGCAGGGACCTCCTCTGGCATCAACCAATTGATAATAACCCCATATTAACCCCTTAACCGGAAAAAACGAAGAAAAAACGAACACGAAGAATGTCCACGAATATTTGCCCGAAGGGAAGACAGGAATGGGCGAATATGTGCAGAATACAAAGATTTTTTTTTGCCGAAGACGAGCACTAAGACGAAGAGCCCCCTGGTGCCCAAGTCTAAAAATAATGCTATCTAATGAAAGCCCTGTTTGTCCTGTAAAAAACAATATATAATATGTGTGGGTGCACAAAATGAGAAAGAAGAAAATTTGAGCTAAATAGCAACACTAAAAAATGTTAAAAGAGCCATTGTCCCAAAATGTACTACGAGTAAGGGGTCATTAAGGGGTTAAAAAGAATTGATGACGCAACAATGATATTTGTATTTTAATCTAACGCTTTATGCAAAAAATCTATTAAAATACATTTTTCAACGATTTTACGTCAAATAATACAGGTAATTTAAATAAAGCATGAAGGTCAGACAGAATGTGAGCAGAACAATGATGAAGTTCATGACTGAGGTACACAACTCTATCCAACATAAATAAATATTGAAACACTTTTCAATAATTGAGAGTTACAGAACAACAAAATGTATTTGCTACTGCTGACTTGTTTATGTAACCCAGCAAAATCTTAGCACAAACAGGCATTGGATTAAAGTGGAACACTGATCAATAAGAAACAGGTAATAGCAAGCTACATAACACATTAAGGTCCAAAATAGACACACTAGGGTTTATCAACTAAGTCATAGCTTGCAGTTGAATTGAACTATTTAATTTCCACTTCCTTTGTATGCCTTATGCAGAGCCAATCATAGCAATATTATTTTTTGTAGACATGGCGAAGTTGGGCCACATATTTCTTAGGTAAACTGGACCTAATTGGATCTGAAATCCAAGATTTCCAACACAGTGCCTGTGGAGCTTAATTATACACGGCAGCCCTAAGTCTGACATAGAACCTATTACCCGGTAAAACATCATTGTATATTATGGAGTCATGCATTTTCTTTAGGGAGATGACCTGGTCCAAAGTGGCAGTGCTGTGGCTTAAATTCTCTGTCACATCCCTGAATGGCTTCAGGACCACCACCTGCCCCATTAATTTACATTATACTCTGCCCAATGGACCGGACATCCCAATGTTCTGCTCAGAGGACATGGAGGCAAGACCCTGCTGTTGATCTGCCAGGTTGGATTTCCAGCTGGTGACTACATCCTTAAGTAGACAATGCTGGGGTAGACCCGCCTTCTCCTAATCCTCCTTCAGATGCTGGCTTGTTTTCAAAGTGTGGCAATCTTATGGTACTTTTGATCAGTTCATACAGTCTACAAATCCCCATCTCTAAATGCTTTCCCCATGTTTGCTTCATCTCCAGTCACCACCAGTCCCGTTTCTATGGCTGCGTCTGCCTGTGGTCCAATCCACTACACTTCATTCTAAGAGCTGTGAAAATATCTTTACATCTATAATCTATATGTATAATCTTGCTGCCCTTCTGCTCCAGTTCTCTTCCTGCCGCTCCATGTGCCTATACCAGCTACAGTGGTACAATGCTCCACAAATTTGAGCTCTCACCATTGTGCCATTGGTGAAAGAAAGGCATACTGTAAGTTAGTGTAGCTCCATAAATACTGTAACCTCATAGGAGGAGAACTGGGGCAGAAGAATGATCTGTCTAAATGCCTGGAAAGCTTTCCTTTCAACAATGAAACACAACACTGGCGCTATGGTCCTGCTGAAGGTGGTGTAAAAGGGGAGGCGATAGCAGAGGGCGAGGGCCTCTAGCAGCTGCATGGAGAAGGAGGTACCCCCAATAGTGATATACTGTCCAAGAAGTGGTGTCAGTTTGTTTGACTTGTGCTTTGACATGCTCTTTGAATGGAAAGCCTAGGGTAAGCTGGTGCAGTGGTCTCCAGGGCCGGCCCAAGACAAAATGCCGCCTGGGGTGAAGTTTAAAATTCCGCCCCCCATTATCTACACTTCCTCTCTCTCTCTCCCTGTTATCTACCCTACCCCCTCCCTTGTACTTACCTTTCAGCAGTCCTGTGGTGAGTCTCCCTGCTCGGTCTCTGTGTCGGATTGTAATGCTGAGCGCCGGAAATGACGTCATCTTCCGGTGCTCAGCATTACAAGCTGGCACTGAGACCGAGCTAGAAAGCTCGCAGAGGAGAGAGAGAGGGGGGCGCCGAGCAGGTACTGACAACTTGGTAAGTGAAAACCACTCGGCACCCCTCTCTCTCTCTTCCACTTTAAAAAAAAAGGGGGGCTTGGGGGGCAAAGTGCCGCCTGGAGCAGTTGCCCCACTCGGCTCCATTGTTGGGCCGGCCCTGGATGTCCCTGTCCCACCTGTCTCAGGGAACCAGTCACACAGAGAACACTAAGGCCTCACTATGCCCTTTACTCTGGCTGCCATTGCTGCTGGTAGCTGTTGTGGGTTTGCTGTTGGTGCTAATACTGCCAGTTCCCCCCTGAAGCAAAGCTGGACTGTTTACCCTGCCCATCTATCACACTCTCAAAATGATCCCACACTTTACAAGGCATTGTGCAGCAAATGAGGTAGCAGTGGTACTAGTGTTTTTCCCTTTTCCATGACAGTATTAGTGATAGTTGTGATGGTGGCAGTGGTGCCAATGCATGTAGGGAAACCCATAGTATAGCTACGCTGCTGCTGCTTCTTCTGCATAGTGGAAGGGGCAAAAAATCTAACATATCTGAACCTTCTCCGTTGGCTCATAATCTAAATTCAAGTCATCATTATCATCAACATTGTCGATGAATATATCTTTTTCCACTTGGGTATAATGTGAAGTAAGGTCCACTGCTGCTACACAAGTAGACCTTCCCTCTTCTCACATTTTTTCTGGAAAATAAATATATATGTCCGTCTTTGCTCCAGAGAGTGCTGGCAGTGCTTATGGTAGTGGTTTTATTCCATGCTCCACCATAGAATAGCTTATCACCAAACTTCATCTTGGATCCCACCAAGGCACCAGAATATGACCCCTCTGTGAGATAGTAACTAAAATTGCACCTTATTTGGTACATGGAGTGGACAAGATTTTCGCACTACTGGAATAAGGATTTTCTGTACTTCTGCTGCATGCATGTTGTGATAGTTCTGACTCTTACCTAAACATGCTGCTAGTTCTGTTGGACACACCAAAACTCCAAATTAGTTCTACTTGTCAGTAAAAATGAAAAGCCCAATGCCTGATTTTGTTACCAATATCTGAAAATGATTTATTGTTTTTTGTTGCCCAAAAATATTATTATTTATATGTTCCCACTTAACCTCATTAGAGAGGGCTGTAATAGCACCAAAATGGCTTGTAATGTAAGCAAAATATGGCAAACCAATGAACTCATTTTAATGTCATTTTACAGATAATGCCGTTTGTTTTCATTTGCTTCATTTTAGACCATCCACTTTATCGAAGGTTTCTATGAAAGCCCAAAATTGGCAGAAAGTTTGTACAATTCCGAATGCACAAGTCTACTATTTCACTTTCACCAGCTCTCTCCCCGCCTCTCCGTTCTCTCAGCATTCTTCCCACTCCTGCAAATCCTATTCCCACCTGCTCGGTCTCTCTCGTCTTCTTCTTTTAGCAGATGAGGATATCTCCCCAAATCCTAGGTTCACTTTGCCTCCTTGTCCTTCCCTTTTCTCGCAACAACCTTGCCGAAACAGAGATCATAGTGGTTTACTCAATTTCATCTGCCCCTATCTGCAACTCCATCCTCCCATCTGCTTTTGACAAAATGGACCAAAAACTCTTCACAATGCTCACGTTTCAAACCTTGGCACAGTACACTAACCTAACATCTTCAACATAGTTGGCGGAAGTCTCATTCTATGTATGATTTTCTGCAGTTTAAATTCATGCTACATTCCTACTACTCTGCTCTTAACCTTGCTTAGAAAACCTACTTCACCTCCCTTGTCTCTTCCTTGTCTTATAACCCTAAACGCCTCTTCATTACTTTCAACTCCCTTCTTCACCCTATCACAACTACCCCTTCCTCTGAACTTTCTGCCTCTGACTTCTCTACTCGACTTCGACTGAAACAATCAGATGTGAAATATCTACACAGTTTGCTCCCTGTCCTTATCCTCCTCCTGAGTCTGCATTCTCCAATACTCTGAACTCCTCTACATTAAACCAGTTTTCTCTCGTCACTGAAGATACGGTTTCTGCTCCTCTTCTTTCATCTTCTCCAACCACGTGCCCTCTTGATCCTATCCCTTCTCATCTTACCCAGTCTCTCTCGTCTGTTCTTTTCCATACACAAACTCATATTCTCAACCTCTCCCTCTCTGCTAGATGTATCCCATCCTCCTTCAAGCATGCTATCATAACTCTGTTAAAAAACAGTCCCTCATTTTCTCCTGCCTTGACTACTGTAACTCTGTCTTAGCTAGTCTCCCTCATGCCCCTCTTAATCGTTTACAATCCATAATTGCTGCCAGACTTGCTCACCCATTGCAATACTGTCAGTCTCTTCACTGTCTGCCTATACGCGTCAGGGTTAATTTCAAAATCCTTACACTTATTTTTAAAGCTCTTCATAGTGGTTTCTCAATCCCTATCCTTTGGAATGCCCTTCCTTGGCTTATACATCTTTCTTTCTATTTTTGGACCTTCAAAAAATCCCCAAACTTCTTTAAACTTACCCCCTTTTCCCATCTTGCTTTTCCCATCTTGCTTTAGCGCAACTTTTCTATACAGTAGGTGTTATTGAAATATTACTGTATAAGACATAAATGGGGAAGTATTGTATACTTTAACCCTATTTAGATGTATGCAACTGTTTTTCTATTACTTTGCATTTGATGTTATTGTGAGACAATTTTGGAGTTTGTTACGTATATTGTAGTTGCACTCAAATTATTTAGAATGAGTGGGTTTATATTTAGGGAGTAAACCACATCAATATAGCCCTTATAAGCACCATTTCCTTGATTTATACTCTTAATTTTCTGGTTGGTTTATTTATTATTTGTCTGTTAATATGTTGAAAAATAAAAACTTTAACCTCCTGGCTATTTCTTCCATACCATGTTGTGAAAGGTTTGCCACCTTCATACAATATGTTTATATAATACACTGAAATTGGAGCAAATTGGGCAAAACAAGTCAGACCCCCAATAAAGTAGATGAAAACGTAGCAAAAAGCTTAGAATTTTCTTCCAAAATGTGTGGGCCCTTTCACACACTCTGCGATCATAACCTGGCGTGAACTTAAGCCAAAATAGTGGCGCTTCTTGTGACTTCCTCTCCCCCATCATCCAATAGAGAGAAAAAGGATATCACCAAAAGAATGGCCAATGTGGTGTAAGTTCACCTTAGGGCTAAATGATGGCGCTTTCAGTGATGTCCTCTGCCCCGATCATCCAAAAAGTAAGGAAAAGAAAACGAATGGGCCAAAAACTAACCAAAAAATGTGTCTGAATCGTTTTCGGTCCATTTACACATGTCTAGGATACATATGACAATACTTATAGGTTTAATCATATATCAACATAGAGAATGTCTACTTTAATAAATTCAGGTTGGTATAAAATCCAAATGGTTCTTATAGCTCAAAATGGTTTTCATATTAAATTCAGAGTGAAAACTTGTCTGCTGCACAGAAGAAACAAAGTGATTTTGTACAATAAATATTGCCACAGCAAAAGTAAGAACCAAGAGATAGAAAACTTTTATGCTTTTCATTTGTTTCACATTGTTGGAGATAGAACCAGAAATAAAGTCAAGATAACATGGATTTCAAAATTAATTTACTCTTGGAAGCTTTGAAGGTATATACTACTGTTCCAGGCAGCTACATCTTTTTTCCACCTACAATCCACTACAACTCGCATCACCTTTCATTTTTCTGCAATAATATTTTGAAAGCTTGTATGCATTTGTATAAGGGATTTAATATAATTTGAAAACTGCGAATCGAGTATCTGCCTTATGGCTATTTTCTTTAAACATGGTTCTCAAATACCCCCAAGCAATGCGGAATTGTTGTTTCTTATGTCTTGTAAATAAAAAGTTTGCATTATGCTGAGGATCGAAATGTTTTTTTAAAAAAAGTAAATACCCACACTTCACACTTATTTAATCATTCTAGGCCGTCCCTACTGCTTTATAAAGAGGCCATAAACGCATTGGGGTCAAGGAAGCAGGGTTAGCCATGCTGAAGGCTATGGCTAACTGGTGGTGGATACAGTGAGAGTAGGGAATTACATATATTTATCATCTTCTCATAATCTACACTACAGTTAGTTATTAAATACAATAACAAATACATTTATATTCATATATCTTAAAAACGCAAGGTCTCTAAAGATAACCCTAGCATACCTGAAATACTCGGTGTGTTTTTATCACAGTATTGTCTAGACCTAAGCACATGTATCAAAAAACAATTCTTTTTATTTTTGATCCATTCCTTCTTGGAGAACAAATTCTGTTTCCTGCCTTTTGCTGCACTTGACTCTCCTTCATTCCTCACATCCAGTCCCTTATCAAATCCTGCTGCCTTTACCTAACAAATATCTCCTGAATTCACCCATTCCCCACACAAGGAACTGCCAAAATACAAATCCACTCCCTTGTGATATCCCGTCTGGATTATTGCAACTCTTTAATAACTGGATTCTGCCTCTCTGGTCTTTCACAGCTTCAATTTGTCCTCAACACCGCAGCTAGATTTATTATTAAATAATATTTTTCTGTAAATGTTACTGATCTGCTGTGTCAATTTGCCAATCACTCCATTGGCTCCCCCCATACCCTTCAGAATCAAATTCCAATGTCTGACCCTGACCTAAAGCCCTTAAAAACACTGCGCCCCCCTAAGTCTCTACCCTCCTATCCAAATACAAGGATTCCCTTTTCTGGAATTCCCTTCCTTTAATTATCCCCATTCATGCAACCCTATCATACTGTTTTACTTCCCACTCAACCACTGACTAGATTGTAAGCCCGTAAGAGCAGAGCCCTTGTCTCGTTTTTTTTACTAGTTTCTTATTGTTTGGTATTTTAATTTATTTTACCGATTGTTGTAACAATGCTATGGAATATGCTTATATAAATAAATGTGATTTAATGTAAACAACAACCTTGGCAAAATCTATAAAGTAAATGACAACTTTACAAAGGCTACAGTAGCGTGCAGTTATTGCAACTGTCATGTTAGACATGTGCAAATGGGCCAAAAACTATCCGGACTAATTATTTGGGCCATTGGTTTTCAGGAAATAAATATAGAAGATAAAGAAGAAGATGTGGAGGTGGAAGTGGTCGGTAGAAATGGAAGTGGTTGGCAGAGAGGGTAGCAAAAGCGTGAGATAGTATGTCAAGTATTTTGGATACTACAGTGCTGCTTCTCAGATTCTGCTTTTATAACAATAATTTTTCCTCTAAACTTTCTACAAGGTCAGTCTATGTACTTTGTCCAACAGAGATCCTTCAAAATATACAAAAAAAATGAAAAAAAAAAATAAAAAATATATATAAAAAGACAATAATAATAAAATTTAAAAAACCTTACATCCCATTGCCCTAGCACAACATCTACCCAGTATAACCCTCCTGTCCCTGTTCACAACCCCCAAACCCGTTAAGCCATAAGCATAAAAATTATACAAGAAATTTACACCTTATACTATGTTCCCTATAAGTTCTGGGAAAGTATGGAAAATCTATATCTGAAATCAGGACACCTGAATTGATAAACTTTACCTAATTTTGTGAGGATTCAGAGGGAACATTTTAAAAAAAAAATAGGTGCTTTTTTCTAATTTTCGCTAGTTTTTACTAAATTTCTCATTCTAAATTTTTCAGGCTAAAATCATCCAACTTGGTAATCAAAAGAAGCTCTATGTTCTCCTTTGAAAAAAACAGATATATTAGTTTACATGGGTACACTATTCACAGGAAAAGAGAATAATCACTGAGCGCAAAAATGGCAAAATTGCTCCGGGCTTTGAGGTACCAAAAACCCCTGGGATTGAAGGGGTTAATCACACCCCTCTTTCAGATTATTATTATCTTTTATTTATATAGCGCCAACAATTTACAAAGCGCTTAATACAATACATATATTCAGGGGATATGACAAGACGAGAATTGACAAACTAAGACAAACCGATACATTAGGTGGAGAGATCCCTGCTCACAAGCTTACAATCTTGAGGTTATCTGTTTTCTTAAGCACATTAAATTTTCAGCAAAAGGGAATTAGTATATTCAACAACATCAGGCATTAACATTATGATAAAACGTAATATATTAAGCACATACAAATGTATGGCTATAATTGTACACAAGAGAATAAATTATCCAGTTTAGTAATACATTGAAAATATGTGATTGAAGGCATAGTTTTAAAGGGACAATAATGACAGGAAGAACATGACAGCTTAAATTAGATTTGTGTGCCAAGTCTGTGATGCATCCAGAAATGAAAAACTTATTTGAATACAATATTATTAATAACTGTATAGGCACACAAAATAAAAAGTTGTCATTGAAATGCTTTTGATAAGCTCTGTAAATATACCAAATGGGTTTTATTAAGAAAAAAAAGGAGTTTTCTTTGGAATCATTATAACTTTGCAATAACTAGTTTCTTTAACATGCTTGTAATTTAAAGAATAATGTGAACATATCAACTATTAGGACATGACATTGATAACTTTATTACAAATACACTCTTTATCTTCTCCTTGAGTGTCATCCCTGCCCCTCTCCTACCTATCTGTGCCCCTGGTTACTGTTACTTTTATGTGCTAGACAGTATAATTAAATTATTTTAATTTAAATGGTGCCACTATTCGGCATTATGATATCTAATGAGATCAAAACAGCTGTATGTAGGTAGAACATTCAGGTTCATATATTCAAATCCTATACTGTCTAAAACAGCGAGCATATGAAAATGAGGTAGCCCATGTAACCATGGCTAATGAATCATAAAATGACACTTTTTGTTCTGATATCCAATTAGCATTAGTATTTTTTTTTTGCTATTTAACCAATATGGGTTCCAATCTACACATATGGTGTATTAACTGAAGTAACCAACAATATTGGATTATTTTTAAGCTATACATACCTCCACTGTTCCAGAGTCCAGTGATTGTGCTTGTACAGTACTACAGTCAATTCTTGTTATTGTTCATAGTGATCTTCAACTATTTTTCAATTGCTTGGCCGTGGAAACCCATCTCATGAAGCTCCTAAGGCTCAGCGCTTGTGCTGATGTTGCTTCCAGGGTCAGTGATGCTATAGAGAACTGGTGATTTCTACGTGCTATGCACTTCAGTGGTCTACCTCTTTGTTGCTAAGCTGTTGTTACTCTTAGGTACTTCACAATAGTAGCACTTATGGTGTACTGGGGCAGATATACCAGGGCAGAAATGTCACTAACTGACTTGTGGCATCCTATGACTGAGCTTATCATAGGTATGACCCATTCTAGTGCCAATGTTTGTGTATGGAGATACACATGCCTTGATCCTTGATTTTACACAAAGCAAGCAATGTGGCTGAAGCAACTAAACTCAATCACTAGGAGCGGTGTCGACATACATTTGTTCATACAGTATATATAATAAAATATGATCACTATTCTCTCTATTTTCTGTCAAGGCGGCATTTAAATTCATGTATATTAGGAGCTAGTCCTGACTCCATGCACAATTAAACTCACAGTCCCTGCCCCTTCCCTTCCATCCCTCCACTCCAATTAGGGGCTGGAGAGGTAGAACACCAGTAGACCAACCCTTGAACGTTCCCAATTATTAACCTATACTTTATGTTTTATAAACCTATATTTTATGTTCTATGAAAAATGGAAAAAATATCATAGTATATCATAATAGAATACACTGTATTATTTCATTCTTGTTATTATATCAGTGCACGTTTCCTCACGTTTCCTAGAAAAATAAAGCAAAAATGATTCTGTATGAAAAAAACGATAACAAGTAATTTTGAAGCTAAAGTGATACCAGCCTAAATAAATGAATTAAAAATATAGAGTTTCACTGTCTACAATCTCTATCTTTTTATAGAACGACAATTTTCTCATCAAATCTGATCACAGAAAGAACATTCTGACAATTAAAACAGAATAGTCTCTGAACAAAATTAGTTTTAGTAGCTCTAATTGATGAGAAGTGCAGCAAGATGACTGGATTGAAGATAATGATTTCTAGGCCATTAACCTGTCATTTTAAAAGCTTGTGGTGTATCTTTTCCCGAGACATTGATTAAAAGGGGCAAGGTGACCAAAGTATTAACATTTGTAGTTTTGAAACGTCTTCATATGGTGCTAGCATATGCCAGTGTTATCACGTGTATTTCAATGTATGATGTTTAAGTGTGTGTTAGAGGGTATGTATGTGTGTATAGTGCTAGTTTTTCAATTGTTTAACTGATATTTTTTAGGAATCATACAGCAAAGCAGACCAAAGCACAAGTATCTGCCACAATGACACCAATATTATTATAATACTGTATATAGTATTAGTATTATCGCCTGACCAAAACAAATGGAAATACAAAGAGCAGAAAAGTACCTGAAAAATAATTATTTTGAGGGGCAGTAGAAGCCTTTTTAGTACAAAATAAGGTTAGAAATCCTTGTAGGAATACATTTTATGATCAGTACAGTCAGATATATCAGATAGCACTAGGCACTAACCTCACTAATTATAATCAATATTTGTTTTCTAACAATTTTCAATGTTACAGATATACAGACACTGTACACTGATGCCCCTACACACACACTCAAACACCATTACATTAACACACAGTCTAACCCTGTACATTGACATACACAGTCTAACACACTTTCTCAATGCTTCTCAGGCATTTCTTCAGAGCAGCTTATGTGAACTGTGATGCTGCTACTGCCAAGTCATGTAACATTGAGTTAATCGGCCCTCTCCTCTGATAGCAATTTGGATGTGGTGCCCCCAAAGTACTAAGATATGCCCTGCCTCTCAAGTCTCATGGTTTTGAAGGACAGTCTTGATTTTCAGGCACTCTTCTGCATATCTGAATCACTGCTGGCAATGGGGATTGTGGGATAGTTGGGGAGATCCTCTGGTAGCTGTAAAATCAATGGAGGTCTGTATCAGATTAAGTTGCTAAAATAAAGGCCATTTTTGAAAAGTGATATTTCTTATAAGACATCAAACCACTCTGCAACGTCAAACATGATACATAACAAATATAAACAGCAACCCTACCAACTTTAAAAAATTACAAATTTCCCACCACAGTGTCATGTATGTAGTCTGAATACAAACACTATGTAAAGCATATAAATACATACATTCATAATTTGATTCTAAGTAATCACAGTACTAGACAGAGCAGAAGGCATATCTTTATACCTACCGAGAGCCTACCCTTGCTGGATGCGGCCTGGACGGCCCACTGAAGTCGGTGGGTAGTCCTGCTGACATCGAGGCCATTCCAGATAATCTTAGTGGGTGTTCCCGCCAACGTTAGTGGACGTTCCTGCTGCCGTCAGTTGGTGTTCCTACGGCTGTCAGTGGGCGTTCCCACCAACATCCCAGGAAACACCCCTGCTTCTGCAACCCAGAGGATTTGAGTGTTAAGCCTGGAGAACCGCAGAATCAGGGCTTCTTCTGGAGTTCTTCAGGCCAACCCCGGAGAGTTCACAGGTATGCATATAGTTTGCATAATATGGATAGGGCTTTGAGTCATATAACCTTTTATTTATTCTGTGCTTTCAATATAGATTGATTTACTACAGGAGATTATTCTATTTAAAAACATAAATCTATATATCTTATTCTCTTCTAGTCACAATTTGCAAAGTCAACTTTCAAATGTGGCATTGTACAGAAGATGAACGGTTGGTAGAAACAGCAAACATCATAGCGATGCTTATCTGTATTAACTGTGCTGAAGAAAAGGTCAGTAGCCCTATCACATATTTCAGGTTTTTAACTGTTTCACAATTTTCACTAGTTACATATCATTTTTAGACAGAAAATACAATTTTGTGACAGATGACCTTATCCCCATCAACAAAAGATCTGTTCTTGAACTGTACATCAAAAAGAAATATGCTGTTTATAATTTCAATATATTCCTGTGAATAGAGAATAGTATTCATTAAATGTCAGATACTGAATTTCCTATGGAAGAAACAGAACTGTAAAGGAGCTGCAGAGTAAAGATACAAAGTAAAAATTGTATTTTTTTTTAAAATATACTATTAATTATACTCTGCAAGTGTTTCTATGAATTGTCCATATTACTGGAAGCCTCCAAGGTAGTCTGCACCAGATGGATAGAATGTGTAGTGGTCCTTAAAATGATTAGTTATTTTTAGGACCAAAGTATCTATACTAAAGAGGAGAAACAAGAAGAGAAATATTCAGAAGAGACCTCGCTAGTTTATAGCAGTCATTTTTTTTTTAGAAAACAGTTAACTAAAGAGCTTTTGCTTCACTGATGCTGAAATAATCGCCATCTTAACAACAACGATGGCTACTCTAGTAGTGACAGGCCAAAAATGAACCTGAAAAATCATTTTAGGCCCATTTCAACATTTATAAAAAATATTTTCATTAATATTACAAACAGTGTTAATGGTAAGGTATATTTTTTTGTAGAGGATACAAAAGGTCAGCAAATACTTTTCTGTGTTTCTGGAACAGACCACTCAAGACATGCCAGTTGTCTTATTTTGCTCTGTGGTAAAGACAGCCCTTCTGTTGTCTACCCCCATTTCTTTCCAGGCACCAGCATTTTGGCTTAACTAAGAGAAGGTGAAATAATGTACTACATATATTTAAAATAGAAGTCTAAAGTACATGGATTGGAATTGTTCCTTAGGAGATCTTATTTTAATTTCATCAAAATTATTTATGTATTTATATACCACCTGTCTCTTCCAGAAAACAATTTCCTTCTCCCTTTGTTTTTCATCATGAAATGTTAGATTCACTGCAAGAGTGCACTTTCCTACCAAAAGCAGTTGATAGAATGCCTCAGACTTGCCTTATCTCTAAAACCACCTTTCATGTATACCTCAGGAAAACAATTGACTTGAGTGTTTACCTGAGCAACATGTTTGCTTGGTTGGTGTGTATCGTACAAGCAGGCCAAGGGTCTTTCAGTTTGCTTTTTACCAGCATCATTTCTTTGTTCAAATAGAAAAGGAAAACATGTCCTTTGCCTGCTAAAGTGCTCTGAAAATAGCAACTTAAAAAGGTTCTAGAAAGTCTAAAATCACCACAGTGATTTCTACAGGGTAGTAAACTCAGTTATTATTTCTTTGCTTTTTAACCTGTAGGTCTGTTTTCTTTGGAAGTCAGTTTTTTGTCCTAACCATAAATTTTGTGTTCGATAAAAGTAACTTTTTCACCACAAGGACATTTTTTTTAAATGTAGCTAAAATTGTATATTTTTATGACAGAAATAAACATGTAAAGTACATTAAAAAATAAAGTAGCTCACAAGAAAAAAATCACATAAATAGCATGTATGGTTTTAACTTTATTAAATGTGTCAAAATATTTTATAAAACCAAAATGTACTTTTAAGTACAGTTCTTTGTTCCTGGAAAAGGAAAAAGAGCTGTTTCGGTAAAATGCCTTTATTTAGATATTGAAGAAAACATCTGATTGAAATAGTTTAAATCTGTGTGATGTATAAATATTTGTGATGTTTCCTTAAACCCAACCCATATTATGTTGTTCATATACGGTAAGTGTATTTCATTTAATTAAATTTTATTTAATTTAATGTGAATATGGTTGGTGATTAAAACCTTAACAGACTCTAAATTTCACATGACTCCGTTCTGTTTCTGCTTTTCCGGGCAGTACAAGAGAAGTCTTTCACACAGAGTGCAAGCAACGCAGAGGGAAGCAGCGGCCCATGTGGAGGTCTGCAAGCGGCACCAGATCTGCAGTTCAGGTAAGGGGGTATAAGTGAGTATGCGTGATTGAGGGAATAAATGAGTATCTGTCAATGAATGAATGAGTACAAAAAAATAAGGTTTTGGTAGCAGTATAAACTGCTTTGTGTGCCCACTAGGTAGGAGGTGAGAGTAGGTTCTCACCCTATTGAGAGTGTGCCTTGATGTGGCGGGTGAGCTTAATTATGCTTTGGCCAATTCATATAACCAAAACCTCTCATTTATATTATGTTTATATATTTGTTGCCAACTTTATTAGGGTGAGAAGCGCATACAGTATTTTGTTTTTTGTATACATTGTACAGCCAACACACTGTATTTGCAGCATGCTCACACTGTTTGGTAGGCCTCATATTATACATTTGTATTTTTGAGCCTGAGACTAGCTTAGCGCACCGACATTTTTTCTTTTCCAATGAATGAATGAGTATCTTTAATTAATAAGTATCTGTAAATGAGTGAATTCATGTTTGTGAATGAGTAAATGAATGAATGAATATGTGTGTGATTGCACAGGGAGGCTGTTTTAGGATACAACAGGGAGGTGTCACAGTCCCGGGCACGACGGGTACCATGCGCCGCGTCTCGCGCCTCCGAGGTCGGCGATCGGGTGACCGTTCGTCGAGGTCAGAGAGGCGAGGGTTTCTCCAGGGGTCGGTCAACACCGCGGCAGCAGGCTGCTCGCCAAGGTGGAGACCCCCAGAGACAAGTACTTACTCGATCTCGGCGCATCCATCGTTCCTGTGTCAAAGACGGGTGTGTGTCGTCACAGCTTAGCTGGAGGCGTGGTCTTGTTGGCCGGCTGAAGCGGCATCAGTGATGTCATCCAGTGGGCGGGACTTAGGTCTGGCGCGGGATTTAAAAATCCGGAAATCCTCTTCCCAGTTACCCTGTTGTGGTCTTTGCTGTATGCACCGTGCTGTTTAGTCTCCTGAGTATTTTGACACTTTGCTAGCCTGACGTCTCTCTTGCCTGCTGATTTTGTACCACTCCTTCTCCGATTTGGCTCGTCTGACTACCCTCTGGATTTTGACCCCGGCTCGTCTGACTACCCTCTCTGGATTTTGACCACGGCTTATATGACTACCCGATTTTGGTGCTCTGACACGGCTTTTCTCCATCGTTTTGGCATCGTCTCCACCCTGAGGGATCCTTTACCAGATCCTTCTATGCTTTTCCAGAACCTTGTTGATCCAACTCCGTTCCAATATTACCTACCTCTATCTGGCCTCTTTACTGTTGGGATCCTCTAAATCCTGGGGTGCTGCCATCGGGGGCCTCTCCTTCAGCAGTAGTACTTTGGGTAGAAAAACTTCCGCGGTAAGTGCCAGTGTGGTGGTGGTCGTGACAGGAGGCTGTTTGAGGATACCACAGGCAGGTTGTTTGGAGGCGAGGGTGGCAAGTCCTATGCTTCCAATCTGGGTGTTGGTCAGATCATGTGAATGCAATCAGGGTGCTGGGGGCATTAATTCATGAGGGGGTGCTGACTGGGGCCATTAATACACAAGGGGGTGCTGGCTGGGGGCATTGCATAAATCAATACTAAAGGTGGGCTGGGGTGGGATAAATATACAATGTGGGGCTAGCTGGGGACAATACACAAGGGTGTGGGGCATTAGAGTGACCACAACAGCCATGTTTTCCAGCCTAGATAAAATGCTGCCCTGCAGTATGGGGGATGTATAGACTCATGAAAGGAACAAACTAGTCAGATAATCAGGGCAGCATTTTATCTATTTGGGCGGCATCAATACACAATGGGGGCAGCTGAGGCCAAAAATACAGCCTGTCCTGATGTGTGTGTTTGGGTGACCGTTTGGCAGAGCCTGTCCTGGTGTGTGTGTCTGGGTGACGGTGTGGCAGAGCCTGTCATGGTGTGTGTTGGTGTGGCAGAGCCTGTCCTGGTGTGTGTATTTGGGTGTCTGTGTGGCAGAGCCTGTTCTGTTGTGTGTAGCTGGCTGTCAGTATGGCAAAGCCTGTCCTGCTGTGTGTTTTTGGTCATTAGTTTCCTGGCACTTTACTTACTGTAGGGGTTATTTGAACTATTTAATTTTTACTTATCCAGACATAAAACGCCCTCCTGAATTTATAGTCACTTCAGAGGACAAATAAGTGAGAGGAAAAGTAAAGTAAAGTTTGTGTTATGAACTCAATCTATTATTGAATCTAGATTTTTTTCAATCTGCATATTTTATTAAAAAGGATTAGTGGCACTAAATTGTGGCTTCAGGTGTCCTCTGTATGATGACATTTATTAGTGTACTGATGTACTCCCAATCCCATCACATTACATCAATATGTGTTAGAAAATCAGACAAAGATGGGCGTTGATGGTGGGCTGACTCAGTGGCGCAACTGGCCACTTGACTAGATTTGCCCCCAGGCTGTGGGCTGCCAGTCCTCCCCTGATGACACAGGAAAACGCATGATGGGTACACGTAACACATACTAAGCTTGGGATCTGTGTTATTTGTTTAATCTCTGCAAATAAGTTAGGGTGTTATTATGTATGTTAGTGTGTGTATTCAGAAGTATGTTTACGTTAGTCTATGTGTATAAGTATTAGTGTATTTGTGTAAGTAGGGGCTACACAGAGGTGACCTTTCCAGTTGGAGATGATTTATTCTTTAGATTCAGCTCAGTGCAGTGTCAAGATGAAACAGGGACACCCCTATGCTTTTTGCTTCATTTTCGTTTGTTTCATGGGGGGTCTAGCATCATTTTCAGAAAATCAGAATGCATATAAATATATAATTATCTTTCCTGTCATATTCTGTAAGCTGTGAATGTGATTATGACGAAGGCAGGTTTTTTTCATTGCAGGTCAAATTCCTTAACCTTGTTAAATAGTAGTAGCATTTTTTCAGTTAATACATTTTCATTAATATTGACAATATTGTTTTTCAAACAAGTACCGTATTTGCTTGAATATAAGACAAGGTTTTCTTCAGGTATTTTATGAAGGTCTCAATGAGCTGGATCTTAAACCCTGGCAGCTATCTCTGCCTGATATTTTAATATTACCTTATTTGACATGACCTTCTGGTGCTCCATCATAGAAGCTCCAGCGAAAGTGCGGGCTGCAGCGGAGGTTGTCTACGCACATCGCGCAGGCATTCACTGGCTGCCAGAGAGGAGGATCCCTTGCAGCGCTGTATAGCAAAATATCAGCAAAATAACAATATAAGAATGCATATACAAGGCTATCTGACAGCTGGATCTGACTATCCAGCTTTCCAAGTCAAAAAAACCTACCACTTCCCTCAGTCTTCACTCCAACAGCAGGAGTATGTTGGTGCACTTAGTTGGGGCCCATAGGACTGCATGCGTAGGATTAAAAGTTTATTTAGTGTGTTGAATGCAAGTGGTGCCCTGTCGGCAGAACAAGGAGAGAGGTTTCCACCTTATCACTATGGTGATCAGTCACCCAGGAAAAGGATGCCTCTTACTGTCTGGGCACTTGCTTCAGCTACACTGGATGGCTGCTTAAACTCCACAGTATGGCAGCTCCTGGGAGACCCCACTGATTATATTTTAGTCTCCCTCCAGGTCTGCTCCTGCCATGATCAATTAAAAAAGCAACACTGTTAAAAAAGTATATAATTTTTGAGAGTTGACAATCCAAAGTATTTTCCAAGAGCAGTATTTCAGTACATCCTGTACCTTTCCCAGGGTAAATGCAATTACTGAAACAACTTATGATTTGTATTCAGCAACACCCCACAAGTTCAGCTATAACCTACCTCCATGTTTCAAAGATGTTGTGGGATCAAAACTGGAACACGCGCATTTCAGTTTTCAAACTTGAAATGTTGTTAGATTTTGACAGGACAGCACATGAAATCTGATAAGGGGCATATAGGCATGTTCCATGCAGCTGATTCCACGCCAACACCTTTCAAACTTGGTATAACAAAAAGAAAGCATTTTACGCATCCACTTTGCAGTTTCACCATGTTTTTTTGAGTGGGTATGGGAAAGAATAAAAAAAGTTATTGGTTTGTATTCAGCAACACCCCCAGAGTACAGCCATGCATGGGTAAGTTATGTTTCTCAGATGTTGTTGGTTCAAAATAGGAACATACGCATTTCATGTTGGAATCACTTTACTGGGCCCATGTCTAATTTAGTAGAGGTCTTAGATATCAATTTAACCCCATAAAACTATATATATTCCCTAAAAGCATACCCCTTGAATATTTTAAAGACACCTCACTTACCTTTCTAAGTAACCCACTACAACTACAAATCTAACAAGAACACAGAATTTTGAGGTTTTTGTTCTGCCTTTTCACCCTTCAGTCATGCTTTGTAATAAATGTTGCCTCATGGGGTACCTGGAACAAAAAAGAGAATACAAAAATGAATTTTACACTTCTCTTGAACACATACATACCATATATGTGTAGTATGTCATTGTTACAGGGTCACAAGGTACCGCCCCCCCCCCAAAATCACAAGAGTGCAAAGTGGTTTTATGTATTTTACAGTTGAATACGGAAGGTGGACCTCATGCTTTTACCCCCAAACACCCAAAAAGCTATATATTCTATTAACAGCAATTCACCTGAGAATTTCAAACACACCCCACTTACCTTTCTAGGTATCCCACTGCAGACACCAACTAGGAACACAGAATGAGTTTGTTTGGCAAAACTAGGATTAGTCGCCTGTTAATGGAAAGGCTATCCCTACAATATATTCCCATATCCACAATAGGGCTAATTACATGGTCTGTCCATGCCCAAATTTTCATCAAATACCTAATTCCATCCCCAATCGAGGTAACAACAGATGGCATCTAAAGTTATTCCTTATTCTCCCATACTGATCTTTTTAATATATTTTCAGTCAACCTGACAGACTTTTTTGCAAGTCACACATCCCAATCACTACACGTAAGCTGGCCCATCAAGCATATACGGTATATGAGGCCTATTAATTCAGCAAGGAGCATGACTTATAAAACTCAGTAACCTCAAAGCACATGAACTCTTCAAGGATCTATCTGAGATAAAAAAAAAACCCTACCAGCTGCCTACTAAACCAATTTTTCACCACCAAGGCCAATTTGAATAAACTGCTGCTTAATAATACTTTGCTTACTCTATGCAAGCTCAAACAGCTCTATCAAGCTAAAGGCAAAAAAACTGATTGACAGGCACACTACGCAAGAAATAACTAGTATGTAAAATCCCTTCTCTCTCCTCAGATTATGGCAAATGTTATCAGAAACTCTAAAGACATAGCGAAGCAATATATTATTCTCAACTTTACAACCTACAATATTTAAACTTTCCTGTCTATGATTATTCATGACTCCCAGTCTATGCTATCTAACTCCATTGCATAAAAATCCCAAAACCCCAAAAAGCTCCTGATGTGTTTTCGAACATTTACTACACAACCTTCAAGACATACTACTCCCTCATTTCAGCAACCTATTGTCCCAGGAAATGCTAGAAGGCACCATTGTAACACTAACCAAACCAGGAAAGGCCTAAATTCACCTATAAAGGTAAGCGCAAAAATTCAACCCCTTACTCTCAAAACTCATTTAGCAAAACCCAAGCTTTATCGATTAACATACCCCACCCCACCCCACAAAGTTTACCAAGGCATCAAGGTGTCCAAGACCTATTCAACAGTACTAAAAACGAGCACTAGCACATGGTTGTTATCCGACAAGAGATCCACACCTGGACCGAACTCAAAATATCCTGGCTAGGTCGCATAGCAGCAGCTAAAATGGCAGCACTTCCAAAACAAATGTGCTTGTTTTTAACATCCCTATACAAGCTTCGACCCTTTAACACTGTCAGTCTTTCAGTCAACTATTCGGCAGCACCAAAGACCAAGAAGTGATGCCTCAACACCCCAGCTCCCTAAACAGCCTTGGTACACCCAACATTTCCACCTACTACAAGGCTATAGTTGCGGCACAGCTTCACACAGCCTTTAAGTAAGGTTCTGAAACTTTAATGTGGATAGAAGTGGAATCTGCATACTGTGCTCCATAGGAATTATGTAGTTAGGTAACAAGGTAAAGTTGCTGAAGAAAATGTAATTAATGTAATAAAGAAAAATGTTGGAGGTTCCTTGTAAGTTTGGGGCTGGAGTTCTGCAAACAGGTCACAATTCATGGTCTCTTCAATGGTGAGAAGTATTGGCAGATAATTATCCATCATGCAATTTCATCAAAGAGACATCTGATTGGACCCAAAATTATTTTGCAACAACCCCAAACATACAGCCAAAATCAGCTATCTTTAGCCTAAAAAAGAACAAGACGTCCTGGAAGTAATGGTATTACCCCTACAGAGTCATGATCTTAACATAATCAAGTCTGTTTGGAAGGGACAGAAGCAACTGAGGCTGCTTAAATTAACAAAACCGTGGTTAGTTATCCAACATGTTTGGAACAACCTTCAAGCAAAGTTCCTTAAAGTTCCATTTGATTTAGATGTTCCTTCTGTTCATTCAAATTGCATTTTGTTAAATTATAATAAACTATTAACATGTCTTATTTTTGAAAGCATTCTTACATTTTTTCACACCTGCCTAAACTTTTGCACACCATTGTATACATACATACATACTCACTAACTCTAACCATCTGGCCATGCTCAGGCCAAAAGCAGCCATATTGCGTTTCAATATGATACCATCCTATCAGAAAAAAGTGTAGGTTATATAAATCATTTAGTGGACTGCTCTCAACATATGGTTCCTTATTATGTAACTATCGCCATTAAGGTACTGAATGATTAAAACTAATTTCCAATAAAACACTACATTTTAATCTGGAAATTTTAGTGATAACAATAAAATAACATAAATGTAAATATTCACATGATTAGCCCTTGAAGTGTCAATTAAGGTACACAGGATTTTGTTTTGTGAAGTTATGTGGGAAGTTATAACATTTCAGTGGCAAAAGTGAATTTAATTTAAAGGAGCCATCATAATGATTTCTTATCTTTATAAATTACGTCTCACAAGAGCAAATTGTGTCAGTTAATATGTTTTTGCTGTAACCAATGGCTTGTAATTAATGAGCCAATGAATATCCACCATAAGAAATATAACACTAATAAATTAACCATGCTCATCAATAAATAAATTATCATGGGTAGATATGACATCTATATTGTCTTGTTTAAGTGGACAGCTGACTTAAGCATGTTCATTTAGTCTCTTTTTCTATAACTATACATTATTCTAGATCATTAGCTTTGGATTGACTTCTCCAAAGAGATGGAGTAAGTAAAGACATTTCTAACTTAGCAATGACAATAGTTATTATTATTATTATTATTTTTCTTGATCAATGAAAGTAGAAGTGCATGAAACAGAAAATATGTTTTCTTTGCTGATTGTACAATAAATACACTAAGACAACGTGAACATATGTACATCTAACTATAACAATATTTTAATTTCTACTTTTATAAAACAACTTTAATTAGTGGAATACCAAATCTGTATCTACAGATGTGTGAAAAAGTATACCCTCTTTAAATCTATGTTTTTTTTTGTATTGGGACATAACAATCATTTCTTTCTTAGCAGGTCTAACTATGAGATTAGATTATTTTAACTCTACCAACACAAGAGATGTTGGAACTTGTCTTAAAAGTACTATTTCCCCCCTTTTAGCAGTATTTTGTCTGTCTGCAATGCTTGGGATTATTGTCCTCTTTATGCCCACCTTCGAGACTTGTATACATTCTTGGATTTGTTGAGGCTCGTTGGACAGGAGAACTTAATACATTAAATTGGCCTTGTTGATCTCCCCTAAACAGTATGTTTGGAGAAGCACATAGTGTTCTCCTAGTTCTATAAAGACTGTGTGTTCCTCCCAATAACACCACTCGCTAATGGACCACACGGGCAGAAAATATAATATAATATCCATCAGAAACCTCCAAAGTGCTGATATACAAAAATGTATTCTGGGGCACTGTGCCATTTTATGGTATTATGCGTTTTCTGGGCCTTATTCTGCCACATATGTCTCATTTCTAGGGCTCTACATTTCTATTTTTGGTTCCTCTCTATCCAACACCTCCCTAGTTTGTTTCGGGGTGTCAATTAATACAATGTTTTGTTGTATCTTGTATAACTGTTGTTTAACAATTGTCTGAGGTGATCAGGCCAGTCATTTGTAGCTTGAGCTCCCCAATGTCCACTTGGTATGTGGGCTCAAAAACTCAAACAATGTAACTCATCAGAGCTATCTTGTTTTGCAACGTTTTTTAAAATAATCTGCCATTTTATCCACTAATTGAACAACAGGAAATTCTATGTGTCCAATAGAGATATTACAGGCTGTTACCAAAGCATTTTCCATATGGGCAATAGTAAATTGGTCCTTTTCTAGGTATTCATCCAGACAGTCAGTCATTTATACATGTATATATATATATATATATATATATATATATATATATATATATATATACATACTGTAAGCATAGAAAATGAGCAGGCATGTTGTTTCTTTAATGACCATAGCATGTCTTTTAGCTCTGTCAGTTGACTTAAACCCCCATACCCTGTCTTATGGAACACTGTTTCAGTTGGGTTAATAAGCAGCTGAAACCCATACTCATCCCTTACTGGTTACAGTGGCGACCATTCCATAAACTACAGCCACTATCTTTCCTCCGTTGTGAGACAGTTCCAAGCCTGCCTCTCCTATAAGGGCCACTGTCCACCTTTAGATGTGGTATCTTGTTTCAGTGGATTCAAAGTTCATGGCACCAGGTAAATGTTTTCTGATGTCAGCTGGGTCCTGCAATTATTGGTACATGGCCATTATTGGTACAAAATACTTCCTTAGCTTTCCAAAGCATGCACAGTGCTTAAAGTGCAATAGATACCATTTCAAATGAAGCCTACTTATGGTATTATTTGACCAACAATAAAAAAAGAAGACACATACATTGCATTAATTTATTGAGATAGAGTCTACTTTTTATCAAAAGTAGTATCTTACATATAAATTTATACAGTCCTGCTCCATTGCTCACATTCAGAGAGTCATGGAGGTGTCCACAGTAACCAAAAAGTTGTGTCACTGGGACACTTGCAGGATTTTTGTCTGAGAGTACTGGAGCCAGACTCTACAAATTTATATGTAACATCTTAATACATGTATATATTGTTTCTACAGTTTAAAGAAGTTGCCTTCCCTCATTTTGAAGGTTTGGCGCTTTTATGGATTTGCTTTCTGGGGACAATCTTTGATGTGCCTGCTATTTTGGCTGTGTTTGGGAGAACTTCACACAATATGCACTACACTGATATTTTTCTTTCTTACATGTTATCGTTTAAACAATACCAAGCAGACTTCCATTTGAATTTTAACCAGGTCAAAGTTTTTTTAACTGGTATCTACTGCACTTTAAGTACTCAGTACACTTTGATATTTTGTATTGTATTTAGGTTTTTCACATAAGTGTTTTGGGGGAATTAAACAGGAATCTTTGTTGCTGCTAGTGCCCACCAGTATCTCTGTCTATATCCCTTTTTAAATTTCATATTCCATTAGTTTCCCTTGAATAATAATACCTCTGCCACAGTATTGGCACACTTGCACTAGATGGGATGATGGGGTAAGGCTCTCCACCATCCTTCACTTAGTCCTACATCTATATCACTAGTCGCCACATTCTTGGGTCTGGAACTTCCCTTTTATCTTCAGTTCATGCCAACGTTTTAGTAGAACATTACTAATATCCCTATTTATCTCTCCTTTAGAAACTCCTCTAGCTAAGAGATCCAGGAACCTTTTTTTGCATGTTGGCTTGAATCATGCACTGGTTCCCTTTCCATTCATTCTGTTCTGTTTGTTCAAGTACGTTGTATTTAGACTCTCTATGCCTTTGCAAGGTCGTAAATTGTTTGCAATTTCTGTCTTATAACTATGTGCCTCCTCCATGAGTTCTTTTGTGCACCCAGAAGTTTCAAGGACTCCTGCTTCCCATACCCTTGCAGTGATACCTTGTCTTTTTATATGTGTGTGACTATAGGAGAGGTCCTAAGAGTACCTCAAGCTCTTCCTCAGAGTCCGTAACATGCTATGACTCAATTGTTTCACCCTCTAATGTCTCTACCAACATACAGACCCTAACTTTACCTGTTGTTAACTCTTTTTTCTTTCTCTGTTGTCTTCATTTCCGCAACATAGGAAACAAATGTATCACCCTGTATCTGATTTTGGGTTGTTGATAGTACTCTGCAAAATGGCACACTTCTCTCGATCTGCCAGCAGTTGGAGTGTTCTTGCACCCTTTGGAGGGCCTGCTGCAATATCCACTCCACAGATACAAAGGCTTACTGCTCCGCTGAGGAATACTGTGATAAATCTAAATGGACAGCAGCCTATAGGGTGTCATCTAGTTGCTGTCCTGCAATATACTTATTAGATTCCTGGGCTATAGGAGTCCAGGGTCCAGAACTAGACACCAACTAGAGAGTGGCTGGTACTCTTTGGCATTCTCTACTCCCTGGCCGAGCTTTAGAAAACATCTTAGGTAAATAGGTTACTTTGGGATTTTTTTATGTATAAGGATATGGAAAGAGAATTTACTTCAACCCCATACCAGCATTAGTAAACACTTACAGTCAAAAGTACAGAAGGGCTGGATGTGATTACACAGTCAATTATTCCAGGACAGCTTCAAGTTAATAACTGTGCAACAGCTCCTTTTATTCTTATTTATCTCTAGATTAGGTGGAAAATAAGAGAATGAACCAAGGCCGAACAGGTGCATTGGCACTAAAAAAACTATAAGAAGAAAATAACTCACTTTACAGGATGCAATAGAAACATTAAAATCCATACGGAAATTTAAAAAATACGAGACGGACATACATGTTGAAGCAAAGGAAGTGTTAGGAGAAGAGGTCAAAGCCTAGGGTTTGCCATTTTTACCTTCACACAAAACATGTTCACAGATTGATGACCACCAACTGCCCTGCTGCATGAAAGATATATAAAATAACATTTTAACTCCTTAAAGACCAAGGAGTCATGGCATTAAATAAGCTTAGCAAGCGATCTAAGAACAACAAGGTGTTGCTGAAATGCCTCGATAGCATAGCCTAGAAAGGGCATCGGCCTGGATATTTTTGGTCCCCAGCAGGTACGAGATCACATAATTAAATAGAAATGAAAATAAGGCTCATCGGGCCTTCGTGCTTGACCTTGGACAGGTGAGGATCTGTGAGGATCAGGATTGACAAGTTCCCTCAAGCGAGCAAATGGCAAATGGTCCTCTGGGGACCAGTGAGAGGCATTACCATCTTTTTTTGGTCATGTCAGTAAGGAGTTTTGCAATAGAGGAAAAATGATGAATGTATTTCCTGTAGTAGTTAGTGAACCCGAGGAACAGTTGAAAGGAGCAGAGACCTATGAGACGTGGCCATTTGCATACAGCCAGAAGTTTTTCAGGGTCCATAGTAAAACCGACCCTTGAAATTACATACCCCAAGAAGGAGATCTGTTTGAGGTGGAACTCACACTTCTCTAATTTGCAAAATAAATTTTTCTCTTGTAACCTTTGCAGGACTCGGGCTACATTTGCGTGGTGGCTTTCTATGGAGGTGGAATGGGTCAGAATAGGTATACCACCACACATTGTTGGAGCATGTCCTAGAGGACATCCTTTATGAAGTCCTGGAAAGCCGTGGAAGCATTGCAGAGACTGAAGGGCATAATGAGGTATTCTTAATGCCCGCTCCTAGTGTTAAACATGGTTTTCCACTCGTAGCCCTATTTTATCCTTACAAAATTATACACCCCTGGCAGGTTGAGCTTAGCAAATACCTTGGACCCATACAAGCAAATAGCTTGGTAATAAGCGGAATCGGGTAGGCATTTTTTTTTTTTTTTCAATTCTCTGTTTATTGCACGTTTGGGAAAATAAACACAATACAGAGTGTCATATACAGAAATAACAAAAAACATCCAGTACGGTTGGACATATGTCAAAATAACGCTTTGCACAGTGGTGAGGATACATGTAGAAACATAAACAGTGACATTATGGTAGACCAAAAGTATCCACATCGGCGTACAAGCGAAATACACAACGTGGACAGAATAAAGCTCGTACCACTGGCAAAAGTAACATATGCACATCAGACACACATCCCTCTCACACGATGCCACAGCACCATTAAGAGACCTGGAGGGGAAAGGCGTAGGGTGACAGCCTCCCCAGACGGGTAAATACCAGAAACAATAACGCAGCGTAAGACTGAAAGGTAGCAGTCGAGGAAGCAATGAAAGAATAAAACTCCCCCTCTGTACCGGTGGAGCGCATGTGAGATGAACAAATAACGGCACTTCACAGAGCACATGAGCTAAATAAAAAAAATAAAGTAACAGAGACATGGCCAAGTCAGGCTCTACAAAGGATCAAGTACGACCGTCCCATAGGCAGAAATGGGACAGATCACACAGGAGAAGTAGCACCCGGCATGTACAATAAAACATAAAACAAAGAAAATATAACATAACAAAAACAAATCAGTCCCAGGGTCCAGGGAAAAGTCCCGATATTCAGTAGCAATCAATTACCCCGCACGAGAAAGCGCACAAGGGGAAATCCCCCGTTTCATGTCGCGAGGGACTAGAAACATACATCGCCTTATAACGAAACAGGATGGGGGTTCCTATTCAAATTCGCCACGTATGTACGCCAGTGGAACCATTTAAGCTCAATTTTATGCCCAGCACCCTTGGCGGACCAAACCAGAACCTCCATTTGGTACACAAATTCAACCTGATTAACCCAAACCATAAACGTTGGGGGGCTAGCCGACTTCCAGTGTCGAGGGATGATAGCGTTAGCCGCGTTAATCAAATGGAATGTCAGAGAGTGTTTGTAACTGGTAAATGGAGTATCAGTGTGGTGGAAGAGCACAGACTCGGGAGAAGCCTGAAAATTGGGATTGGCTATGTCACGTATGGCCTTTACGACCGCATCCCAGAAGGGCCTAATAACGGGGCACGACCACCAAATGTGTAGTAAGGAACCTGAATGGGTGCAACATCTCCAACAGGTAGGTGGTACTTGGGGTAAAAACCTATGAAGATCCAAAGGGACCTTATACCATCTTGTTATTATCTTAAAGGATGTTTCCTGCATCCGGCTAGAGACCGAGCCCCTGTGTACAACAGAAAGAATTTTAGTCCAGTCCTCCGAGGAGAAAGAACAGTTCAAGTCCCTCTCCCAGAGGCAAAAATAGTAGGGTTTAGCCAGCGGTTCCGGCGACAACAATAGCGTGTACAGTTTGGACAATAAATGGGGAGGTTCCTTCTGCTCGAGACAATACCGCTCCAGAAGCGTAAGCGGCCTATCAGCAAGCTGCAAGGCCCCAGAGGACAATATAAAGTGCCTGAGCTGGTGGTACAGAAACTGGAGAGAAAAAGTAGGCGAACCCTGACCTACTAACGCCCCCAAGGATTTAATCTCACGTCCACTAACTACATGGCATAAGCGAAGAAGGCGCACCTGAGGAGGTAAGAAGGCTTTCAAGCCACCCCGGGAATGACCCGGCGGGAAATCCGGGTTCCCCTCCAGAGGGAGCAATGGGCCAGGAAGCCCAGAAAGCAAGCCGTCCCTCAAAACAGTCCGAAAGACTCTCACGGTGGGAACAATGAGAGGGTGAGCAGAGCACAAAACACAACGCAATGGATCGCGGAACCATGGTAACGCACTAATTGGACATGTCAAAAAGGTTTCCTCCAACGATATCCATTGCTTAGCGGGGAAAACAGACCACTCTACGATGCGGCGCAAATGGGCTGCCTTCCAGTAGAGTTCCAGGCTCGGGAGGCCCATGCCCCCTTGCAACTTCTGCCTAGTCAAGTAGGAGAATGATAAACGCGACGGCCTACCTCTCCAAATATAGCGTAGAAAGGCCCTATGGCAACGCCGAAAAAAGGACCGAGGAACCTTGATAGGCAAGGTTTGGAATAAATACAGAAAGCGGGGCAGGAGATTCATCTTAATAACCCCCATTCTCCCGAACCAAGAGATATGAGGGAAGGCCCATTGACGAAGGTCTGACTCCAAAGTGCTCAATAAGGGGGCAAAATTCAAATTGCCGGGCCATGGGCTGAGGGAGATGGAAACCCATGATTTCCGATTTAGAAAGATTAATTTTGTAGTTCGATAAAGCCTGAAATCTGTCGAGCTCCGACAGAACTGCTGAGAGAGAACGGACAGGGTCGGAAAGAGTTAAAAGAATATCATCCGCAAACATCGACAGTGCAGGGGATCCTGAACCCATCTGCACCCCCACAATATCAGGATGCGCCCAGACAGCGTTAGCAAAGGGTTCTAAAACCAGTAGAAACAAAAGGGGGGACAGAGGGCATCCTTGCCTTGTGCCATTCGAAAGGGTAAACTTTTCAGACAATATCCCATTGAGGGCCACTCTCGCAGTCGGGGCATCATACAGAGCTTTAATACACGTCAAGTAAGCATTGCCAATGCCAATTTTATCTAATACCCTAAACAAGAAGGGCCAGGTTACGCGGTCAAACGCCTTCTCAACGTCCATAGAGACAAGGACCATCGGGAGCTTGTATTTATGCGCATGGGAGATAATGTTGATGACTTTGATGGTGTTGTCCCTTGCCTCCCGCCCGGGGAAAAACCCCACCTGATCAGAGTGAATGAGAAAGGGGAGGAAAGGTTGGAGGCGGTTTGCTAAGATTTTGGAAAACAATTTCAAATCAACATTGATCAGGGATATGGGGCGAAAACTGCTACACAAGTCAAGATTCTTATCGGGCTTAGGAAGAACCACGATATGAGCGGTTAACGAGTGTGGGTCAAATTTAGAGCCCTGGGCAATAGCATTGAAGTAAGTAACCAACTGTGGGCCTAGGACGGGAAGGCATTTTTTATAATATAGGATCGTAAAGCCATCCGGGCCAGGGCTTTTGCCCACAGGGGAATTTTTAACAGCTGCAGCAACCTCGGCCAGGGAATTGGGGCTATCCAAGAGCTCCCTAGCGTCGGACGGTAAAACTCGGGTAATAAATGCTGATAGGTAGTCAACGGAAGCTGCATCCAAGTCAGAGTGGGGTGCCCCCGGGCGAGGCAAATTGTATAAGGACATATAATACTGTCTAAAGCATTCAGCTATCTTGTCTGAGTGGAAATGAAGCTGATTGGAATGATCCCTAATGCGAGCAATGAACGCCTGTGCCCTTTTTGCTCTCAAAGCCCTCGCCAAAAGCCGGCCTAGTTTATCACCAAACTCATAAAATTGTCGCCGCACCAGCAAAAAGTTGCGCTTCGTCCTAGTGTCAAGAAGAGAAGCCAAACGAGCCCGAAGGGCTGTAAGCTCAAGTTGAAGGGAGGGGAGTAAGGCTAATTTATGTCTGGACTCTAAGCGAGCTATCTGTTTCGTAAGCTCCAGGATAGTAGCCGAATTCATTCGCTTAATAGATGCACCCAACTTAATAAGGTGACCCCGTATAACAGCTTTATGAGCCTCCCAAACTACCGGGATGGGGACATCAGGTGTAATATTGTCCTCAAAGTAGCGAGTGATATGGGACGACAATTGGGAAATATGATGAGGATTACTCAGCAAATTTTCATTCAGTCTCCAGTGCCAGTTGGTTTTAGGTATATCAGTTAGCTTAAGAGTCAAAAAGACAGGGGCATGGTCGCTAAGAGAAGTAATCCCTATTCTAGCCGAATGCAGGACCGACAAGTGGAAATGGGAAATGAAGAAGGTGTCAATACGGGAATATCTACAGTGACTAGGGGAAAAATATGTATAGTCCCTCCCATCTGGATTAAGAGTTCTCCATGCATCCATTAATTGGTTCAGTTTCAAATATTTAAGTACTTTCCGTATCGCGGAGAAGGGAATGTGAGAACTCCCCGAAGAAGTATCGACCCTAGGGTCAAAAACCATATTAAAATCGCCGCCTAAAATGGTGATACACTCCTGGAAGTCGGCCAACCTATTTAGGATAGAAACGAAAAAACGAACGTGGTTGCTATTGGGTGCGTATATATTAGCTAGAGTGATTTTTTGGGAACCCACTTATCCCTTAACAAAAATAGCACGGCCCTCGACATCCTTCCATGTCTCCAATAGTTGAAAGCGAATCGACTTATATAAGAGGATAACAACCCCCTTTGTCTTAGAGGAATGGGAGCTAGAGAGAAACGATTGTGTGAAGTGTCTATTTAAAAGTGGGAATTCCCTATCGGCAGTATAATGAGTTTCCTGCACGAAGGCCACCTGTGACTTAGAAGCATGTAAAAACGCAAGAAGTTTAGAGCGTTGCTGGGGTTTATTAAGGCCTCTTATATTTAAAGAGACCAATTTAAGAGTATCACTGGACATTTGGAGGCGGACGAGAACACAGCACTCTGAACTGCAGGACCACTGACCCCCTGGGACAAATAAAATAGACAACAAACCATAACAAAAACCAGCACATAGTATAGAACGGATGGATTATGTGCGACGAAAAAGGGATGTCATCCCGGATGATGACAAAACATCGAATAGGAGGTTGAGCAGGGGGACTGCAAGCAGGCCCCATTACTATGGTGACGGTGTAAGGGTGCAGTACAATACATTCGCCGATCGATTGGAGGCAAAAACACTTTAAAGAAAACAAAAGAAAAACTGACTACCAAAATGTCCAACTCAATCGGCCCGCCATGGGTGCAAAGTGTGTGGTAACAAAAAACAAATCACAGTGTCGGTGTAAGGATGCAAAACATTACAATCACTGTGAGATCGGAGGCATCTCACGCGAAAGATACACAACAAAGGAAAAATAATAAATTAACTACCACCTTATCGACGCGACGCAGGAGTCCCGGGAACGGTAAGAAGGGTGAGTAAAACATTGTCCACACTGGTGAGAAGTCCAAAGGCTGCAAACAATAAAGTAGGAACAAGTCACAGTGCAGGGCAAACGGTGCCCGAGAATCCGAAGAAGGAACTAAAAGTAGAAAAGAAAGCCCGTCGCTCCATAATTTCAGCCGGTCTGCTCCGCTGTGGCAGCTGCATGACGAATCCTCTTCCTACGATGCTTCGGCGTCGACCACGTCCTGGCTGGTTCCAAGAGCGGTTTCGTAGTCGGTAACGAAAGCTCCCAATTCGGGACAGAGATCCCAGGTAAGTCGAGGTGAACGAGGAAAGATTCCAGATCACCATGTTGGCGAAGTGTGAAAACCTCTTGATCCTTGCGAGCTATTAGGACAAACGGGAAGCCCCATTGATACAGGATATTTGCGTCCCGCAATGCCGCCGTTATGGGCTTAAGAGCCCGTCTTTTTTGCAGGGTTATCGGGGATAAATCCTGAAAAATAGAGAGTTGCTCACCCTCGTAGATCAAATCTCCAGCTTGGCGGCAAGCCTTCAGGACAGCCTCCTTCACTGAGTAGTCGTGAAAACAGCAGACCACGTCCCGTGGCGGTGCAGATGGAGGACCCTTCGGGCGAAGCGCCCTGTGGGCTCTGTCAAACTGAATGACTGTGTCACTTGGCTGGTGCAATAATTGGTTAAAATTGGATTGCAATGTTGTGCGAATATCAGCAGCCGCAACCGATTCAGGTATGCCCCTTACTCGAAGGTTGTTGCGTCGGCCCCGGTTGTCTAAATCTTCTAGCTGGCGCTGTAGAGATTTACAAAGATCCGATTGATCGCGTGACATAGCGGATAAGGTGTCCACCGTCTCGCACGTTTTCACCTGATCCTCCTCCAGCACAGCTACCTGGTCGCCAATATGCTGGACATCCTGCTTAATGGAGACGAGGTCAGCCCTCACACCCTGCAAGGCCTGGTCCAGCGCGGTATCAATCACTGCGACCAAGTCAGCCTTAGTCGGTAGATTCTTCAATGCCTCTTGCCATGAAGGAGGTGCCGCAGGATGGTCCTGGGACGCACAGTCCTGATCAATAAATGTGTCGTCCGAGCACTCACTAGCCCGACTGGAAGGGGAAGACGCCATCTTGGGAGCATGGCCGCGTGCCTCTGAGTCGCGCGATCCTCGGAAAAAAGGCCGAACCGAGGGAGCCAAGGGCTTCTCCTGCGTACCCGGGGGTTTAGGAGTGCCCACGGAGCGGTTAGATTTCCCCATCTCGCGGTTAGTAAGTAGAAAGCGTAATAAGTTCCGTGGTGGTGAATGGAGCTGCGGTCTCAAGCAGCCATCTTGCCTCGGCGCTGGCTCCGCCCCTCGGGTAGGCATTTTTAACCATGATATGGCTGAGACCCCTGTGATCAATACAAGGTCTCAGTTCTCTGCTCTTTTTCTTAACAAAGAAGAATCCGTCCCGGCAGGAGAGGAGAAAGGATGAATCCCCGAGACAGCGTATCCGCAACATACTCCTCCATGGCCTTATTCTCTCAAAACTCTTGGTACTCTTTGGGCAGCAAAGATACTGGAGAAGTGGTTAGCACCTTTACCACTCTCATTAGGCATGTTTTAGAACAGTTGGGTGACCATGCCATGACCTTGGCTCTTATCCAAGCAAACGTGGGATTATGTTTGGGCAGCCATGGATATCCCAGAAACACAGGATAATGAGATTGGATCACCGGGAGTTGTATGATTTCACGATGAAGAGCCCTTAGAGCCATAGATAAAGGAGCGGTTTTGTGGGAGGCCTGGGGAGGCTGTAGGGGTTTGCCGTAAATCGCTTGAATGGCAAGTGGAGCGGTACGAAGCTGCAATGGACGCAGGTAAAGATAAAGGGACCCACTGCCCCAGAGACAATGAGTACCTCTGTAATGCTGGAAATCATTAGGCGGTTCCCCAGTGAGCAAACATGTTGTTTGCAAATCAATTTTAGAGGGAGAGGTTTCTTCAAGATAGAGAAGCTTTTATGTCACATCGCAAGTCCTCTGCAAACCACCATCTTAAGAGAGAGGCTTCTTGCAGGATAGAAAAGCTTTTTTTATAAGCACACTCATTTTATTGACAGTATTATTCTCAGGTATGGCAAATTATTTTTGTTTTAGTTTTTTTTTACTTTGGGTCAATCATTCTAAACAGCTCAAATTGTTTGAAGCATAGTTTCTATTTTGGTTGAGTTAGTTTTTTGCTGCCAATTTTACAAACATCTTTAGACTAATGACAGTTTACAATAGCTCAGCTTCATGACAATTATGCATGGTGGCATTGACAATGACTTGCAGTACAAAGAGTTTAAAACATTGTGTCACTGAGAGGGTGCCTGAAAAAAAATATTAAACATGAATCATCCATGGGTACCTACTCAAAAGTAATTAGTGGAATGTAATTAGCATCTAATTATACTTTAAGATAAATGAATATGCTTTGAATAATTTCTATTATACAAAGACAACAGAAGACCTGTGGTAATTGGTGGTTAAAACCGAACAATGCTGCATCTTTTGTTAATTTGTAATTAGATTGGATTTATGCACACAGAATTTCTTATGAAAGGCAACATTTGTTTTTTGTGTAGAAAGCAACAAGACAGTATAAGAAATTTGAAAAACTGCGCAATGTAATTAAAGGAAGTTTTTAAAAAATACTTTTATTAAAAAATCAGTATGGGTTTCTTGCATGTCTGCACAGAAATGTACATGCTGCTTCAGTGTTCTAGATGTTCTTTCTAAATGACACCTAGTGGTTTGGAGTTTACTTCTGTTGAAATTACAATGAGGTCATTAAGAATAGTTGAGCATTTTTGCATTAAAACATTATACATGGTCAACTGTTTTAAAACCAAATTGTTTGTTGTTTTGTGTTAAGTAAATAATAAAATAACAAGGAAATGCATAATAAAGATATATATTTTTGTTAACCCCCCGCCCGATATATATATATTTTAATCATTTTGACAGGGGAAACACTGAGTCCACCATTCCTTCTGAAACCAAAAAAGGAGTTGTTAAGGCCAATGTGTTTATTGAAGTATAACAACCAATAACCAAAATAGATGTTACATATAACATATGTCCAACATAAAATTACTGTGCCTGGGTAGGTCTGTTCAGGGTGCAATTTTCATTGTCCACGTTGGGACACCACCCATGGGGGTAGCCACCAACACCAGGTGCCCACTGCAGCCTGCAGACCCCACACATGAGCAGGGAATCCTGAGACCCCGCCACAATGCATATAAAAGAAAACAAACAGACAGGGGTGTAACTAGAAACCTCAGGGCTCCGGTGTGAGAATCCCCAACCCATCTACCCCCTTCTCACTATCTACCCCTCCCCACACCCCGCCTTCTCATTATCTACCCCTCTCTCCCCTACCACTCTTCTACTTCTACCCTCTCCCCTCCCTACCCCCTTCTCCGATCTACAACCCACTATCCCCCCCTTCTCACAATCTACCCACTCCCTCCCTACGCCCCTTTGTAGGTGACTTACCGTCCACTCCTGTGGTGGGGGCGCGAGGCCCCCGAGACGGACGCCTCACACTCCCAACACTGCAGTCTTGTCAGCGCTGAGGCAGGTGGCGGGGAGCAGAGGAGTCCTGGAGTTCTGTCAGTCAGGGGGGCCCAAGAGGTGCCGAGCGGTCGTTTTCAGCAACCTTTCGGCACCCCTTGGGCCCCCCTGACTGTTCCAACCCCTGCAGTTCTGCCACTGCAAACAGAACTTTGTTGCCTACTGCTTAACAAGGCCTTCACTTATTCTCCAGTCCCCTCAAAGCCGGCCTAAATCATAAACTTAAAGCCAGAGAGGATGCCCTGGCACTCACTGTCATGTTAGCCTGGACACCTAGAGATGCCATCTCTTAGGATGAATTGTGGACAGAACGTTTAAAAAATCAATGATTTTATCACCATATGAACCAGTGTGCTACTGCACACATCATTAGTTGTGTCTCAAAACAAAAAAATAAACCTATACCTTTTCAGCTCATTGAGTCCAATCTTAATTAATTGCAAGTTACTGTGGAGATCTGGTAACTAGAGACCATATACATGTCAACTGTATATATAATATAATATATAATATAATATATATATATATATATATATATATACATATACACAGTATATTAGATTTGTGCATTTATTTTTGTACAAACTTAATCTTTAACTAAAATACCGGTAGTTGTTTTGGTTGCTTAATGATGAACTGAGAGGGACTGTGTATAGAAAATGCATTGTTTTCCCCATTGCTCATTTATGCTACTAGCTAAACCTGTAATTTGTGGACAAGTTAATATTATCTTTCTATCATATCTTCTATTATTTTTCATTAATAAATAGATATTGGTGATAAAAAACAGGCATTCTACTGGGCTTGCACCCAGTGTGACTGTCTTTCAGTTGTTTTAAATTGAAAACCTGTGTACTAGTTTTACACTACCAACCAAACCTCTAATTTGTGGACAACACAAAATATGTTTTATTATCTTCAATTCATTGCTGAATAAATAGTGGCGACAAAATCTGGCATTTGACTGTGTGAAATTCCTGAGTAGGGGGGTATACCTTGTAATTATTTTTTTTTTTCATTTTTACTGGTGAGTAGATCAAACATTTGTAAATGTCCATGAGTGATTCTGGTGTTTATGGCCTGGGCACAGCTGTCGAAAAAGTAGTACAAGTGACCACTTGTATACCAGTCCCAAGTAGGCAGAAGCCTTGGAGTCAGAAGTTGATGAAGGTCATTCAGTGTTAGCACACTTATGAATGATAGATACTTTTAGATTGATGAGGCAAACAAATAATGGTTGATACAAAATGTAAACATATCAATAAATCTAGCTTTTAAATAAACTGTTGAATAAAAACTCAGGATACTCTCTTTTTGGAAAATAATAATTGTCTACTACTGACAGGTATTTCTAATAGACTTGTGAATTCGGATTTGTACGAACTTATTTTTTAAAGAAAACTTCCTTAGTGCATACTGACTCC
>VKOC01000002.1:32229022-32242633 GCA_009364415.1 Spea multiplicata | reverse complement strand
TCAGATATTAAAGTGATAAAAACAGGTACCACACTATTATTAGCCAAAATGCAAAGAAGCAAGTTTGTCATGGAGTTAAACTGTAGCAAGTTATTTAAGAATAGGTAGGTACCACACAGAGTCAGGTATGATATGACCATTGTGTTCATACCACTAACTATTTTCTGCTCTGCAAATCCTTAAAATAGGGCCTTTCCTAAACTTTAGGAAATAATGGGTTACTGTCTGTATAACCAATTGTGTAGATAATGTTGGCTTTATATAAGAATAATAAGAAGAAGAATGGACCCCATATCACATCAATTGTGTTGGCGCTTTATAAAAAAGAAATCCAAATAATCATAAGATAAATATAATCACTATTCAGTTTATCCTTTCACCTAAAATGAACATAAGATGCTTTCCAGTCCTGGATAGAATGAGGCCAGTTTATCTCATTTTAATCACCAGAGGGTATAGTAAAAATAAACCAATTTAAAGTCAGGTTTCATTTTGCGTTTGATGTTGTAAACCCCAAGGATCAAATGTACAACCTTTTTTTTTTCAGGCATCCAAAACTTACTTTGCACGTGCCAATATTCATGCTTTAATTCTATGAAACAATTTTAATTCTCAAATCGTATCCTTTGATTTGCATTTTCTATTTTAGCCTTAAATTTTTACATATTTTTTCTTTCAGCTCTTGGAGTTAGATTCATGTTAAGTTACAGTTCTTGCACTTTTATGTGGCTTTATATTTTGACCTTGTTCCCTTGCTTTGGTTTTGTTTTTCTAAGACATTTGAAGCCTCGGCAGGCTGTGTCAGGTTCCGGTGTGAACCAAGGAAAAAACAGCTGTTTGCTATCAACTTTTCACCTGTGCCTCCTCCAATTATTGTACCCTTGATGGGGGACTGTACTTTGTTGTGTCTGTCTGCTATAGGCTCTGTTTTGTATTTCAGGAAAAAAGGAAAGCAATTCAGTTACTGTTGAGGCATTTGAACCACTCAGTGTCAACTTATCACTAATATTTCCCCTTTTCTTGTGCTAAATATACACTTCCCAAGCTATTTTTCCATATGTTTCACAATCTGCATTTTTGTTCATGTTGTCAGTGCTTCAACAAAATTTCAAGTTGCTCTGAGGCTGGATCGTCTGTCAATTTCCATGATTACAGTAGTTAAGCCTCTTAGGCCTAAACTCATCAAGCGTGATTAATTTGTAGTTCACATTGCTGGAGTTAAAAAAAAAATAGAATCACTTTGCATTAGATCTCGAATAACATTTAATTCGGCGTGATTGTTGCTTCTTTTTCCTCTAGAAGCATACGACTTCTTAAAGGTTTTGATTAAAATTGCGAGATTCTTCGTGTCAGTTATATTTTTTAGTCTTACCTTAGTGAACACAAAAATAAATGGGAGTACATGGGACATAGAATTAAAACACATGATTTTATGTCCTGTTCAATTTGAAGTCGGCAGGATTTTAAAAACCAATATAAGCTTCTATGAAAGACCTACAGTCATACCTGGGAACTCTCTGATGGGAAAAAAAAATCTCAGGGTGATGATGGTTCATACCCTTGCTTGAATGCAGGTGAGTCTTTAAATAATGACAAGTCATTGATAACCAGCCAACCCGCCACATACAGTCTTCACAATGTGCTGCTGGGCTAAGAGTTAATATTTCAAGAGTCTCAGGGTTGGCTCATTTAGAAAGATGGCAGGTACGACTGTATACTTTGATACCTCAAACCAATAGTAAACCAAACTATAGTAAACCGAGCGTCCCAGCAATTGTAAATATGAGTGTTTTTATTTATTATTATTGTATCTATATGCTGGACACTTGAGAGTCAAACGGACATGGTCTTTACTTGTTGAGCAAATCGTACATGATTCATGTAATTTATGTTTGGGTGAAATGCCATAAAATAATACAATTATATGTATCCCTTTGATATACTGAGTACTTTTATTAAATATAAATGACCTTTAAAGTGAGCAGCTAACCTACTGTAGGTCAAATATTAAAATACATTTTCGTTTAGTAGTCATCTTGATAGCAATTGTGTCACCTAATGTCTCATTCCCCCATCAACCTCCTAATAGAGGATGATAGCTCTTAAGCCCCTCTCCTTTTTCTGTACCATGATATCTTACATTTCTTCATGGTATTATTAATCTTAGTCAGTATCTGTATATTTTATTAGAATTATGATATGAAATGTGTTAGCACTTAATAAATAAAATGTATTGTAACATAGCGCAGAGGAACCAGCTATGGCTACAGGCCATGGTCAGGGAAGGGTATTTATGAAGGTTCTGCTTTCCTCTATATCGTGAGCTAATCTAAGTAAGCACAGTGCTATAAAGAAGTAGGCTTCCCTAGTCTACACTTGGATATAATAATAGTTAGGTCCTTTTTTTTAAAAAAAAATAGTTGCTCAGGCCTAATACTGCGCAATGTCCTACTTCTTTATGTAAGAGAACATGGGCTTGTGCCCTGAAACAAGTGAGAAAATACCTCTGTAGTTATTGGCATCACCTATGAGGAAACACATTCATATAATGTATCATTAGTCTTGATGCATTTTTTATGATCCAAGCCTAATATCTCAGTTCACATGCCCAACTGGGAATCTATCTTCTATTCTGTTTTGAAAGCCCAGTCTCTATGTTCCATTCCTTCTGTTGTAATAAAAACTAGACTTGTGCATTTGGATGCATACAAACTTTTATTTTTTATACAAACTTTTTTTATACAAACAGTCTTCAGTTTTCCTTAGGAATTTCCAATAATAGTGAGTGTCCCCAACAAAACAAATAGCAAAATTTCTGAAATTTCAGAAAGATTTGTCCAATTGTTTCCCACATTTTTACAAGCCTTTTGGCACAATTACAATTCATTTGGGTGGTCTTCAATGAGATAAAATGAGAAGGGACTGTGTATAGAAGGGTACATATAAATGATATAATGATGGGCCGAAAAGCATGCGGAGGGAGGCATCTCATTAATGGTTATGGCTGTTTGATTGGTTCAGCAAGTTTCCACTCTGGCCAATCAGCATTTACAAGGGGAAGGGACAAGCATTAGACATATATGTGTGCAGACACCAATTTAACTTGTCAACACCAGATAAAGACTGATGAGAGTTGGAGTGTGAGAAAAGCTGAGATTATTATTATTATTATTATTCATCTACCATACTGCAAGTCAATTCAATGGTGTAGTGCAGAAAATGTACTGGGGCGTGGTGGATTGGAGAAGCTATAGTGTATCGTGACAACATTAGGCTTTGGGCTACACATGTTCCAGTAATTTCTTTGTTAGATGTGTTGATCTTTGCAAACAGAAGCAGCAGCATTGTAGCTATGCCAGGGTTTTCCCTAGATGCACTGGAAAAAACACTATCACTGTCACCTTTTCTTGTGGGCAACATCATAGTAAAGTGTGAGAGCATTTTGGGAGTGTGGGAAATGGACGCACTGCAAGGTGCAAGTTGTGTCATAAAATAATGAGCTGGGTTACAACAGTTCACCAATTCTGGTATGAATCAACACCTTTGTACACACAACAGCCGCCACAAATGTGTGGTGAGACCTCAGCGTGTGACTGGTTCCCAGAGATAGGTGGTGCAGGGACATCCACTTCATTAACCTACCCTAGAAAATTTTTAAGCCTTCCAAGAGAGATGTCAAAGCAGCCGTCAAATAAACCGACAAGACTGCTCGGTCAGTTTATTTCTGTTGGAGGTGCTTCCTTCTCCATTATTTAGGGGGAGCCCTTTTGCTCTTTGTGTTGTACTATACATAGACTACACCTGGTAGTACGGGCAGTTATTTCAACTAATGGGCAATGTAGCCTGTCAAAACTGATTAAAAAGTGCAAAAAGATCCCCTGCACTTTCACTGCAGTGTGAAGGCAAGCCAGCAGTTGAGGGAGAAGCAGGAGAAGGCAGGTCTTTCCAACCACTATCTACGTTAGGATGCAGTGAACTTCACTCTGGAAATGATGGAGCGGATCCTAGAGCAGCAGCAAGCTCTTCACTCCATGTCCTCTGGGCAGAACATTAGGGTGTCCAGCACATTGTGCAGAGTGGAATGGGCAAGCCATTGAGGGATGGAACCAAGAGCCAAAGCACTGCCACTTTGGGCCAGGTCATCACCTACTTACCTACCTTAAAACTACATGAAACAAAATGAGTTTGTTTCTACATACATAAGATTATACTTGAAGGTTGAAATGCTGGTCATATGCGAGTTATCATGTACATCCCTCTGTGATCCAAGAGTTATGGGCAGGTTGGGTGATTAAAGCTTTTAGAGTCAGCGTCCAAAGCAATTTTGAATTGACCTAAAACAACATACAAGGCACAGGTTTCCATACCTTTAGAGGGTAGCATGTTCAATGACAATATTTGCTTTCAAAACAGAACCGGCATCATATACGATGCATTTTGGTAAATTGTGTTTGTGGATTTATACAACAAGGCAATGCTAAAGGAAGAATAGGCACCTTGACATTTCCCTGCAGCAAAATCCTTTCACAAACATGACATTTGGCTATGTTTTCATATTTTTCACTGCAGTGAACTTCGGTGTATGGCTTTGTGTGTACATTTGTGCAAACTGTCAATATACCTCTATATATTTCACATAAGTCAACTTAGTTACTGCACAAGCTGCTTCCAACTATTTCTGGAGGTTTACTTCCATCGTAATTGTATGGCTCTGACTATTTTCTAGGATAATCATTTAATTTTCACCCGCTCTGTTTTGCCCTTTCTGATACTAAGTATGGTATTTACTCATTATTTGAAAGTGACCTTTACGTAGTTCATTTAAATCCACTAAGGTTATTGTCAAAATGCAAAAATGAGTTTATTCTGCACAGTTTGCACATTTAGCTAGGAACAAAATGTAATTATTGTTAAATTAAAAAACATCAAACTCATATTAGACATTGTGATATTAACAACAATCTAATTAAATGCTGATATAATACACTTCTTTGGGAATAGAACCTATGGGATTATCGCTCTAATGTCATTCTTACTCTGTTTATGCAAGCACTTTCCTAGACAAAATAAGTGGACTGTTCACTGTTCCTGACTCACCCTGTAAAGAAGAACTCATATTAAAGTAGTCATATACTTTGACGACTTTAATATGTATTCTTCCAAAATAAAGTAAAATATAATAAAGTACTTGCCTTACACAGAAAAGGCTACCATACGAAACAATTTTGACCGGAACTCACAGAGAATGTACAACTGCTTAATAACTAGCCTTTTCTATGCAGCATCCCCACTTGGAAACCTCTCACGTTTTTGCTCTTGTGAGCCATTACAATGGAAAAATATCCACTGACATATCAGTCTAAACCTTCGACATGAGCAGTCAAGAACCAAAGTGCTAAGCAAATTTCCTCCAAATGAGGGCACCGAGAAAACCAGATGTACATTTCAGTCTTCATGCGTCTCATCAATGGGTACGGTTTGTATTCCTCTAACCACAAGAGAGCAAGGAGATCCATGTCTGGACTCACCTTTTCACTTGGGGCAGTCCCCAAGGGACCCCTGACGGGTGAAATGAACACAAGGTAACCAACAACCCCAGATGCACTTTTCAGCCTTCACGGGTCTCGTTAGTTGCCCTCCTCCAAGGGCCGACTAATCTTACTACTGATTGGCTGCTTGAAGCTGCCAATATGTGACAGGAAAGTGATCTAACTAGGGGGTGGGCAAATACATACAGAGTATTATGTAGATTCCCACTATGCATTTGCAACCTGAACAACACAAAAATGTTACCTTACCTTGAAATAATAATTTTAAAATTGTTTGTTTTTTTATTAATGATGGAGTCATATTATAATGTTATATATACATAAACAATTTGTATTTTGTTTCAGTATAAACTATTTATGCATGGCTGGTTCTTATATTCAATATTTAATGATTCAACATTGGATGCTTCCGAGGTTTCAGGAAATTGTTTTTATTTATTATTTATTTTAACTGCAAAACAAACTGAGTTAAGTATTCAAAATGAAATCCTTGCCTTCTACAAATGAATTCCATATTCGATTTGACCCTGTGCGGTACTCAGGGTCCTTACTATCCAAAAACAGGTTTCAAGAAAATATGATCGTATATTATCGATACAACCAGGAGCATGTCTCCTTAACATTAACAAAAATAAATATAATTCCAATTTACGTTCAGTAGGAACTTGAATAACGAATATGTTTTTTTTAAAGATATTAATAATTCAGAAAGTTGCATGCGCATTTCATGCACTGCTGTGTGTTATTGCACTAAAGCAAGAAATAGGGCAGGAGAGTTAGACACTTGTCAGTTCCCATTGGGAATACACTGGGAGTGCTAAATTAGACTAACTCTGACATAGGGAACACACTCTTAGTCAGAGCCGTTTCTGACGCAGATAGACATATCCGGCAAATGCTTGCTAAAGAACATAATGTCACACGGATCAAATGTTCTGGTTCCTTTTTATGTATATATGGTAGACACAAATTAAAAAGCTAGCCATCATAACTTGTTATGATCATTTTCCTTGCAAATTACATAATTTAAAGGCATTTTGTTTCTGGTTAAATTCTATGTAAGCTGCTCTTACACTTTTCAAAGGCTGACACGCAGGCTGGTAAAATATTTTTATGAAGACAGATATAATTTAATAATTTGTTGTTTATGAAAAAATAATATTTTTTTTTTATTGAGTACATTTAATGAGACAGCCTCCCATTCATCCAATCGGGAAATTGGTATCCCCGAAAGCTCGGGGTGAGAGAGTGGACTGTGAGTGAGAGTGCGAGAGTGAGAAAATGCTGTTTTAGCTTTTTAGTAATGTTTTTTTTTAAATTACATTTTATTTAAATTAACATCAGACTTTAGGGATGCGGCCTATAATTGGGCACGGCCTAATTATAATCTCAGCGTGAAAAATGCAAGGTGAACTTTTATGCACAACAATCATGGAACCCCTTTACACCATTCAGTGACCAAACCATTTCCAGAGGTCCTCAGCTGAAATTTGAGGGCCATAATAATAACATGCCCTAGGTCTAACCAAATATGACTGTACAATTTAAAGCAGACTTTATGAACTATCATAGATCTTGCAGATTTTTCCACATCAAACGGTTTGTGCAGAAAAAAATGTAAGTCTATTGCCATAGGTCACTTGGAAGTGATCGATAGTGTTGCTGTTACTGAATTCAGAGATAGATGCTTAGATTACTGACAGCTTACATTTATGATTAGTATCTTGTTTTAGGCAATTAGTATAGGAGTGATATATGGGACTTTACAAACTTCTACCCCAGGGAATACTCCCTAAGTTTTAATTTTTGGTCTTATAAGCCTTATCTTATTTATCTAGAGACTAATAATTGATATACTTATGCAAGAACTATTCACTGACTACTAGAGACATTTCTGATAAACAACATATGTAGTTCTACATTTTCTAAAAATTACCTAAAGAGACTGACTTAGGGATTCCTTTTGCCTTTCAACCATATGACTTTTTTTAATCCCCTTCAAGATCTTTGCTTTCTGTAAATGTCATGTGGCACAAAGCAAAATACAGTTTGGATGAGAAACTAAAGGACATGATCGTGGATAAAATAAATCATAATGGCATGAGCAAAGGAAATATTTAATATGTTATTTTCTTCAGGTGATCTCCAATAGAAATTACATTTATTAACTTTCTTATAATGTGATTTGGCCCACCTAGTCTGGCTGTCAGATAATGCCAAACCACGTCTTCTAATGTCACTGTGAGGTTTCCCTAGGTCCATTTATACAAAAATACCTGCAGTGACTTTTAAAGAAACATGTAGTAATAGTAAATCACTGCTATTTAGATCAATAAGATAAGATTTGTACTTACAAGGGATTGCTGGCATGAAACCTGCAATCAAAAGCATCAACAGCCCCCCCACACACATTCTAAGTCCAGAGGGTGTCATAAAAATCTCAAATGAACATATAATTAACCTATTAAGATCATTCTCAATATAGGCAAGCAAAATGTTCAGGTGTTTAGTGGCCAGTAAGCTTGATCCATCCACAGCCCGGGGCATACTTGACCTTTTGGTCCACATGAGACTCAAGGGAATATTTAAGTGCCTTTAAAATTGCCACTAATTATCAACAGTGATATTGTATTTGGGCCATAAATACAGTTCTTGTAGCAATTTCTAACAAATATTTTCCAATATTACTTGGTAGGCATGGTAAGATTATTTCATTTGCTTTTTTATTCTCATTTATAACTTAGAAAGTACCATCATGTGTCTGTTTATTTTATTCTTGTCACATTCCAGACAGACGGTTTGTTAATACTAAATGAAAAATTGTGCAGATGGAAACTAAAATGTATCAACTTCATACAACCATGTTCACTTCATAAATAATCTAATTTGTTAAATATAAAAAATGCCGAAATACTATGCTTATCTAAATATACGCCAGAATAATACTAGATACATGTAGATACCAACAAGTTTTAGGCAATATAAACAAAAATCCTACTAAAAAGTAAAAAAAAAAATAAAAAAACCTTTTCTTTACAACTATGATTATGTTTTTTTCGTTCCCACATTATACCGGTTATATTAAAATCAGTGCATATTCAAAGCTAGTATCTTTGGTAATAAAATTAACAAAGAACTGCCCAAACTACTCTACTACCCGAACTTTGCATTGATTGTTAAAAACATACCTATATATGATGATTGTAAAAATACTTTTTTAACATTCTATGTGATACTGACGCTGGATTAAAGGATAATTGATTTTTACAATAGATTTTTTAGAAACCTATTTGGAAATATACCTGTCTAGGATAAAGACAGATATTTTTTTTCTTTATTTTTTTCATGGTCCTGCATTAGCTAACTATTCTATGATCCTTGAATTCACTGTGTATTACATTTGCTGTTGTTAACCAACTTTTAGGATAGAACCTTTCATTCATATATGCTGTAAAGTTAAAAGTAGCACAATAGTTAAATTGGTAAAACAAGCAAAGAAGAATATTGGCTGACCTCATATACCTACACATGATAACATCACAGACATGTACTATTGTGCATGATAAACTGTGGTACTAATATTTTTCAACAAAAATGTTGTTTTTTTAAAAAAAATATTTCCCATGGGATTAGACAGAACTTGGATATGGTAGTCAGCTTTGGTGATGACTGGTCCATAAATCACATTCCTGAGGGCATCTCACTGAGCGGGGAGCATGCCCTTTCCTTGAACTTTCTCAAGATAACACTGATGTTTGGGAAAAGGAAGGTGATTAAATCACACAAAAGGTCCAGACATGTTATTATTGTTTGTTTGGCTTGTCTGTTACAAACCAGCCTTACTGCTCTATCTTAGCCGAGTATTAGGAGGAAATATTTTCTCCCTGATAAGTCGACAGAGACAAGTGGAAAGGGCTACTTAGAAGAAAATGTTAAAATGTATTAATGCATGTTTTATTAGTTTGCCAAAGTGAAATGCGGAGAGATCTACCATTTCATGTTTCAGATTCTTATGCTGTGATCAAAAGAACAGATGGTTCGGATTTTGCAACTTTTGGTCATAAATGAACTATACAGTGATATTATGAATTGCGGTAAATGAAACATGGCCAATACTGTTTATTTTTTAATTAATATGAAAAAAAAGAAAATGAATGGTAAGATTTGTAGAATGATGCATAAGGTCTGGTTAGCCAGTAAATAGTCCATATACAAAGTGAATCAGTGAACACGACTACTGGCATAGTCACACTATTACCATTATAGGATTATGTTTACATTATTATACTATAAATCTTTGCTAACTTTACCTACTTTTTAACTTGGCATTTTAGCTTGTACTGCAATGTTCTTCATAGTTACACCTGCATAATTAATGAAAATAGGCTTTTTATAGCACCTGTGGTGTCTCTTGATCAGGCCTCTATGCACGTGTTACTTTGCTTATATTCAGTCTTTTCAGGTAAACATATTCCCTTGATAATATGTGAGCATGTGAGTCCTGCTTTTTGTAAACGTGTCCTGATTAGATGAAAGAGGGTTAACGTTTGTTTTTTTCATACAGCTCTAGGACTTTTTACAGTATATAGGGATTTTAAACTCTTTCAGAAGAAACTAATAATAAACAATTCAAAATAAGTATGTTTTAAAAATGTTTTACTTCTCAGTTTTTTTTTCTTTCTGAATATAATTTAATTTTGGCTAGATAAATCAATCAGTGGGAAAGCCATGCTGACTTTATAGTCAATGTTTATTTATAAAGTGTAAAAAGAAAGGCTTCGTACTGTAACAAAATGTGTAAGATTTTTTGTAACAAATCTAAAGTGACCAATTATAAATCCTAATAGGGAAAAAATGTACTAGATAATTAATCCTTAATAGACCTATTAACAAAATACTTTTAATAAACAAAATTTCTTTAACGATACTTTGGAAACATGGATGTCAGGATTACTAACCTTTATTAAGACTAAACATACAGCTTGAATTTTTATTTGTCAATTTTCTGTTCTGAAGTTCTTTCCCTTCTTCTCCTATCTTAATAGAGGAGAGATAGCTGAGATGGGGATGAATAGTCATGCAGATCCAAAGAACTGGATATTAAGAAAGTTGATCCCATGGTGTTCACATAATGGGCGTTTAGAATAAGTAAATATTGCTTATCACTTAATAAATACCATTACCTACTGTAGGTTTAATCATTGTATACAACTGTAAAATGTATGATTTGGGCAAATTAAGCTAATTACCATAGTAGATCTGGAACAATTAATTTCTGCTTTTACGTTTTTAAGTTTTTCTGTATACAGGCTTTGCAAGAACATTAATCTCCAGAATATAAACACAAACAAAATATTTTCTTCTAAAGCTCTATTATAATAATTTGAAGAAAAGGGAATAGCTGGGAGGGGAGATAAATTATGTCCGTGGTTTGATCTACATAGTGTGCCAACCCTGAAAAACCTCATTAGTAGGAAACAGAAGTACATATTCTTGACTTTAATAAATTCATAATATTCTCAACATAGCAGTACTAAGCATTAACTTTAATATGGTGTACACACTTAAAACACTGACAGGAGTACGACAAGCATAATTCATTCTATCAATATCAATGTGCTTTATCTTTTTATTTTAGAACAAATAAGATTAATCTTTTGGCTATTATAGCCATAGAAAGTAGCTTACATGCGAGGCCATTTCTCAAAAATTGTTAAATGTTCTCTTTACCGCTCCCTCTAAGCCATTAGTGTTTGGATACAAAAAGTATGTTTTCACATGGGGAATAGCAGCCCGATTTGGGGTAATGTACAACGGAATGGTGCCAATTTTTGCATGGTAAGAGTTGAAAGCGTTAAAAAAAATGTATACCACAGTAATGAGAAAGCAAGATTTAGGTTAGAGGTACTCCAAGGGCCAAAGACTACCACCATTAACACTTGGAGTGCCAGCTATGTATGACGCATGTAGCTGGCAAACTGGGTTTATGATGCCAACTATATGCCCATGTGTACTTTTGCCAAGCAGATAACTAGACTTTTGGTGAGTTTGATCTCCCAGCAGGGAGCCACCCACCCTGAACCTTAAACTTTCAAGTTTTAACCAGTCCCCTTCTATGGATTAACCTAGCCTCCATAACTCAGAAGCACCCACTTGTTAACTCCTATAAGGGGAACATTATCTCTGGGGTCAGCACTGAGAAGTTCTTATGTATTGATATACATTTTCCATGTGCTTAGAGACCTTAATATACACTATAAGGACCAAAAGTATGTAAACAGGTGACCATGGCACCTATATTAGCTTGTATTCCGCAGCCCTGTACTATGGTTAAAGATGACATAACAAGTAGTGTAGAACATAACATTTCTACTTACAGAAGCAATGGGCTATAGCCGGCGGTATTTTGCAGTAGGTTGATTTATTTGACGAGACAGGGGTCACCATCTTTTGACAAGTTTCAGCATTGACTAAAGGTTAAAATGAGTAGCACAATTTATTTGTTTAAATTGTTCATGTTAATTATTTTCGTACTTAATGTTAAGGTGTATCAATTTCTGTTTAATATTAAACATTTTGCAACATTTGGTAAACCATAGCAGCCTTTAAAATCTGGATGTTGAGTGAGAGTGTTTATTTGTCTCTGTCTTTTTTTTGCCAATCATCAGTGCAGAGCTCATTGTAGGACAGAAAGATTTTAATTATTACAAAATAAAAAAGATGAGATAAAATGCAGTAAAAGTGACTTTAACTTTTAACAAGAGATTGACAAAAAATAATGGCAGTAAAAAGGTAAAAATCGAATCCCTGTTTCCTATAATTATATGTTGGGAAAGGATAAAACATAGAACAGGCTTGAAGTGTCTAACCAACAACGCTCTCCACGGGTGACAATTTTGTGCATACTGTGCTCCCGTGGTGAACTGCAGTTAGTGGCTCAATTTGCAGAATAAATATGGTAGAAGGCTTATCAGACAGTCAAGACAAATGGTGCAGAACATGTTCCTTGGTTCTCATAGTACAAAGAACAGCAAAGAATAAAGAAAGTCTACAGCCAGAATGCAAAACAAACTCTTATTTATTACATTGTTCAGTGCTAAAAATGTTTAAAATACAAAGCTCATGTATAACAATGCTTCATAATACTCACACACACACACATACATGTAAATCAGTTTTTTTACTTTTCTTACATCGTTTGTTTTATTATGTAGTAAGCTACGTGAGTCTACTCAAGTTCCATTTACAAATAAAAATAAGCATAGCTGAACCATGGGAGCAGTCCTATATATCTATACTTCTCCAGATTTACACGTTTATAACCCCCTGTAAAGTTCGAGTGGATTGAGGAAAAGGGAGATGTCTGGACAGGACAATAAGTAAATTTTGCCAATTGCCATCTTCCAAGAAATACATAAGGCCCTTGCATTTAAAGTCAATATATGTAGCCCCATCCCTATGAGCATGAGGTGGATATAGGTGGAACCTATGGCCCCCTGAGGGTATTTATTACAGGCACAGGGTGAGGGAGGTATGGAATAGACAACGTGCCTCTCTAAGGCTTTTATTTTTTGCTTTAACTCTATTCTACTCTATTCTACTGGGCCCAGGTGATGGGTAATGGGGTGGGGATGGAGTGAGGGTACGTATATGTATTATTTTTTAATAATATTAAAAAATATGCCGATTTCTGTCTTAAAGCTTGTAGACACTTTGATAATATTTTCTGAAAACCATTTACATCACAAATAATTGTGACACTGAACCAACCCATTTTGGAAAGGTACATAGGCCTTTTTTATATGTTTACCCTTTCAGTGGATACAGGCTTTAGATGTGCATATATCAATTAGAAAAGGAATACCAATTCTTTCCTATGTGGTTGGGGCAGTCATTCAATTTTAATCCAAATTAAAAAGAATAAAGAACAAAATAAATGAATCAAAAAGTAAATGTGATGCAAAAGAAAAAAATAAGTCCTGTTCATACAATACGTTGGAGTCAGATGCTCAAACAGTAAAGTAGTAAAAAAAAGCAGCGAGGATAGGTAATTGACTTAGTT
>VKOC01000002.1:32218388-32228922 GCA_009364415.1 Spea multiplicata | reverse complement strand
GAGCGGTTGTCTTCAGCAACCGCTCGGCACCCCTTGGGCCCCCCTGACTGGCAGAAATCCAGGACTCCTCTGCTGGCGGCCGCCGCCGCCTGCCTCAGTTGCGACCCCGGATTTATCGGCGTATAACACGCAGGTAGGGTTTAAGCTCCGGATTTTAGTTAAAAAAGTGCGTGTTATACGCCGATAAATACGGTATATCGTTGCCCCCCCCCTCCCTGCCTGCATCTTCGCTCCATAAGACGCGGCTGATTTTTCATCCTACTTTGGGAGGAAAAAAACTGCGTCTTATGGAGCGAAAAATACGGTAACTTGCAAACAACGTCTATAATTATGAATATGAGTTGCAGCATGTGACTTAAATTGAGTCAAATGAATATCTAACTTTTAATTAAAGCAGCAATTTTAATTTTTAGCAAATAGAGCCCATTTAGAGATACCACTGCAATGCAGTAAGTATTACTAAGCTATTTTAAGATCCTTGTTATATTGCCTTTTACAGATAATGTAGTTCAACGCGGGTGGCGCATAAGTGTAAAAATAATAATGGTAGGGTTTAAACTTTATCTTGATGGTTGACTGAAGCCCCAGGAGATATATGGGCATCAAAGCAGAATAAATATAGTTCTGTATGGTTATTATCTCTCAGAGGTAGGCAGTGTGAAACTGATACCTGGTTGAGTGTTATTTTAGGTAAAGGGATACTGGGGCCCTATGAGAGGTAGAAATAATGCACCAAGCCAACATTTCTGAACAGAAGTAATCAAGAATGTTTAAATCTGTATAAATCTAATTTAGTTACTTGGTTGTTACTAAAATACAACTTATCGTACTTAACATTAGAGCCCCAGATCTATGGCTTTACCTCTAAGAACCATGCAAAAAAAAGAACGAAGAAAAAGACCACTAGCAGTGGTCTCTTGCTGATTTATAGGTAGAGAAAAGGTTTGTTCCTGGTGGTTGTGATTTTTCCCATTTCCTTGGTTTCTAAAAAAGATATCTAACAAAATCAACTCAGCCCTATAACGTTATCTTCTACTTTTTGTTTGACGCGTAGTTTTACTGTTATACCCTCCACAGTGCGACCTGTAATGACTGCTACATTGAGCACCGCCATTATTTTAACTTCACACATTTAACCGCGCCTGGATTTACTCCCTCTCCTCACTCCCTTACTATGTCACCTTCACCGAGACCTCTTCTGACAATTTGTATTATTTACATTTTGTCGATGAATAAAACCTGGATTAACAGGTTTCCTGAATGTTTCCTTTCACTTGTATACATTTCCTATAAATACATTTTTAAAACCGTAAGATTGTGCTCTGTGGCAGGGGTATCTTTTATGGCAATACTTTTTGATTGCTAAAATGTTATCGTTCTACTTTCTACTCCATCAACACATATCAACAAACGTCATACACATGATTGCACATGTGTGTGTGTGTAATGTGTATCCTTTGCATTCTGAGTGCAGAGGTGCCATGCACGAAAGCAGATTTTCAATCTATCTGGAAAATACGGCTTGTTTCAAGGTGCTGTTCCGTCTATAAAATGAAATGCGAAATGAATATGTCAACAACTAGCATTAATCATATGAAACTGTGGCAACACAATTCCAGAAGAACATTCTTAAGATTTCACACTAGTCCGGATCACAATTATCCTGTCACTGGATTGGTGAGGTCAGTAATTTCAATGCTGAACATTGAGGAGGGATTGTTACTCCAATAAACCTTAATTTGCGAGGGAGTTTTCACTGCCAGAGGTTATGATTGGAATGCTAGATATATATACATGATGACAGGTATGTATTTAGCCTGCATGTTTGAAACCATAACAAGCTACAACTTGAGTAGATTTCCAAACTGATTTTCGTTTACAATTGTGTACGTGTGTCTACGTCTGTGTGTATGCAGTCTTGTAACCCCAAACAAGTAGGAATTAAAGGAAAAATAAATATACAAAAATGCAGTGCTTATTAAGTTACATGTAAAACGAGATCTGGAACTCTTAGAAATACGGGAGAAGCGGGGTTTTATATTGCACTTGAAAGAAATGACATTTATTTGTTTTTCTGTTTTCCTCCGTTTAATTTCAAGCTGATTCTCTGTTCTTCGCAAATTGGATTTTCGCTTAAAATCGAATTACGCTCCACAAAAAAAGTAAAATAAACATGACTGTAACAAGCAAATAAATTAATGTACAGTAACATTCATGCGAGCAGTCATAGTTGATCACACAGAAATAGAAATACAAAGAGAGAAAAGTTCAAAATTTGCAAGCAAAGTGAGACAAATGATCTTTACATATTCACGTCGTATGCCAAATCAATACGGAATCAGCACACTATGTAAATGAGACAACAGGTAATCGTAAAGCAAACTAAATCTAAACCACATAGTAATGAAAATAACCAAAAAACAATATCTGTAAAAGCTGAACAGTTTTGTTGGATGGATGAACTTTTAAATGGAAAAATGTCACCAACCCAGTCACATGTTTTCCATGTAGTGTTTTCCAGAAAAAACTTCTGACAAACCGACCTCGTCTTATAATCGAGGTCGTCTTGTAATCAGACCTCAGATCGAGCAAATACGGTATATGTATGTATATATATCTACAATTAACCCCTTAAGGACAATGGGCCATCCCTAAACCCATTGAAAACAGTGCATTTTGAGCAGAGCCGGCCTTAGGTGTTCTAGCGCCCTGTGCGGACTACTCCTCTGGTCCCCCCCTCACTACCCCTCTGCCCCTTCAAACTACCCCCTCCCCGCCCCTTCAAACTACCCTCCCCTCTACAGCACAGGTCGCACACCCCTAAGGCCAGCCCTGATTTTGAGCCCGTACATGTCATTAAGGGTAAGTATGGTATTAAATATTAAACATTCAATACCACTTAAGTACCACACTTTTCTTTGTTATAGTATTATGAAGTTCCTGTCTCTATTAAACTTTTTAGCAGCTATTCCACCATACATGACCTCAGAGTAAAATTCTTAGCGTTCTAAAACTACTAAGGCGATGCCAAAACCCTTGCCTACCTCAACACCGGGAAAGCAGAGAACATGAGTGTCAGTAATCCCGTGGAGAATAGGAGCGATTAGTAAGAGGCAGCTGCTATCCAAATGTACCTGCTTACAGTCATTTGAAAAGTAGGACAGCCAATATAGAAGGCCATGCCACAGAATCAGTGATAAGCAACAGAAGACTGTTACCTCTTTTAAAGAAACATGCTTAATAACAGTGAAAAGGGAAATCAGACCTCGGTAGGTCCTTAGGTCAGTAGTGTCATACACTATGGGATGTTCCAACAACATGTTCTTGTAAAGTTGAAGTTAAGTGAGGGCAGTGGAGGATCAACTAACCACAGCATGGGAGCTGAAGAAATGTTTGATTTGTGTTATTATTTTTGCTTCCAATAAGCAGGGTCTTATTCTAGTTGACATATTTGCTTAGAAGCAATGAAAACCACAGCCTACATAAATAACAGCTTTACCTCATCATTCTTCTTATCTTCTCCTTTCTAGTTAAATCAATACAGTAGTGCAAAACTAAGTCAATTACCTATCCTCGCTGCTTTTTTTTACTACTTTACTGTTTGAGCATCTGACTCCAACGTATTGTATGAACAGGACTTATTTTTTTCTTTTGCATCACATTTACTTTTTGATTCATTTATTTTGTTCTTTATTCTTTTTAATTTGGATTAAAATTGAATGACCGCCCCAACCACATAGGAAAGAATTGGTATTCCTTTTCTAATTGATATATGCACATCTAAAGCCTGTATCCACTGAAAGGGTAAACATATAAAAAAGGCCTATGTACCTTTCCAAAATGGGTTGGTTCAGTGTCACAATTATTTGTGATGTAAATGGTTTTCAGAAAATATTATCAAAGTGTCTACAAGCTTTAAGACAGAAATCGGCATATTTTTTAATATTATTAAAAAATAATACATATACGTACCCTCACTCCATCCCCACCCCATTACCCATCACCTGGGCCCAGTAGAATAGAGTAGAATAGAGTTAAAGCAAAAAATAAAAGCCTTAGAGAGGCACGTTGTCTATTCCATACCTCCCTCACCCTGTGCCTGTAATAAATACCCTCAGGGGGCCATAGGTTCCACCTATATCCACCTCATGCTCATAGGGATGGGGCTACATATATTGACTTTAAATGCAAGGGCCTTATGTATTTCTTGGAAGATGGCAATTGGCAAAATTTACTTATTGTCCTGTCCAGACATCTCCCTTTTCCTCAATCCACTCGAACTTTACAGGGGGTTATAAACGTGTAAATCTGGAGAAGTATAGATATATAGGACTGCTCCCATGGTTCAGCTATGCTTATTTTTATTTGTAAATGGAACTTGAGTAGACTCACGTAGCTTACTACATAATAAAACAAACGATGTAAGAAAAGTAAAAAAACTGATTTACATGTATGTGTGTGTGTGTGAGTATTATGAAGCATTGTTATACATGAGCTTTGTATTTTAAACATTTTTAGCACTGAACAATGTAATAAATAAGAGTTTGTTTTGCATTCTGGCTGTAGACTTTCTTTATTCTTTGCTGTTCTTTGTACTATGAGAACCAAGGAACATGTTCTGCACCATTTGTCTTGACTGTCTGATAAGCCTTCTACCATATTTATTCTGCAAATTGAGCCACTAACTGCAGTTCACCACGGGAGCACAGTATGCACAAAATTGTCACCCGTGGAGAGCGTTGTTGGTTAGACACTTCAAGCCTGTTCTATGTTTTATCCTTTCCCAACATATAATTATAGGAAACAGGGATTCGATTTTTACCTTTTTACTGCCATTATTTTTTGTCAATCTCTTGTTAAAAGTTAAAGTCACTTTTACTGCATTTTATCTCATCTTTTTTATTTTGTAATAATTAAAATCTTTCTGTCCTACAATGAGCTCTGCACTGATGATTGGCAAAAAAAAGACAGAGACAAATAAACACTCTCACTCAACATCCAGATTTTAAAGGCTGCTATGGTTTACCAAATGTTGCAAAATGTTTAATATTAAACAGAAATTGATACACCTTAACATTAAGTACGAAAATAATTAACATGAACAATTTAAACAAATAAATTGTGCTACTCATTTTAACCTTTAGTCAATGCTGAAACTTGTCAAAAGATGGTGACCCCTGTCTCGTCAAATAAATCAACCTACTGCAAAATACCGCCGGCTATAGCCCATTGCTTCTGTAAGTAGAAATGTTATGTTCTACACTACTTGTTATGTCATCTTTAACCATAGTACAGGGCTGCGGAATACAAGCTAATATAGGTGCCATGGTCACCTGTTTACATACTTTTGGTCCTTATAGTGTATATTAAGGTCTCTAAGCACATGGAAAATGTATATCAATACATAAGAACTTCTCAGTGCTGACCCCAGAGATAATGTTCCCCTTATAGGAGTTAACAAGTGGGTGCTTCTGAGTTATGGAGGCTAGGTTAATCCATAGAAGGGGACTGGTTAAAACTTGAAAGTTTAAGGTTCAGGGTGGGTGGCTCCCTGCTGGGAGATCAAACTCACCAAAAGTCTAGTTATCTGCTTGGCAAAAGTACACATGGGCATATAGTTGGCATCATAAACCCAGTTTGCCAGCTACATGCGTCATACATAGCTGGCACTCCAAGTGTTAATGGTGGTAGTCTTTGGCCCTTGGAGTACCTCTAACCTAAATCTTGCTTTCTCATTACTGTGGTATACATTTTTTTTAACGCTTTCAACTCTTACCATGCAAAAATTGGCACCATTCCGTTGTACATTACCCCAAATCGGGCTGCTATTCCCCATGTGAAAACATACTTTTTGTATCCAAACACTAATGGCTTAGAGGGAGCGGTAAAGAGAACATTTAACAATTTTTGAGAAATGGCCTCGCATGTAAGCTACTTTCTATGGCTATAATAGCCAAAAGATTAATCTTATTTGTTCTAAAATAAAAAGATAAAGCACATTGATATTGATAGAATGAATTATGCTTGTCGTACTCCTGTCAGTGTTTTAAGTGTGTACACCATATTAAAGTTAATGCTTAGTACTGCTATGTTGAGAATATTATGAATTTATTAAAGTCAAGAATATGTACTTCTGTTTCCTACTAATGAGGTTTTTCAGGGTTGGCACACTATGTAGATCAAACCACGGACATAATTTATCTCCCCTCCCAGCTATTCCCTTTTCTTCAAATTATTATAATAGAGCTTTAGAAGAAAATATTTTGTTTGTGTTTATATTCTGGAGATTAATGTTCTTGCAAAGCCTGTATACAGAAAAACTTAAAAACGTAAAAGCAGAAATTAATTGTTCCAGATCTACTATGGTAATTAGCTTAATTTGCCCAAATCATACATTTTACAGTTGTATACAATGATTAAACCTACAGTAGATAATGGTATTTATTAAGTGATAAGCAATATTTACTTATTCTAAACGCCCATTATGTGAACACCATGGGATCAACTTTCTTAATATCCAGTTCTTTGGATCTGCATGACTATTCATCCCCATCTCAGCTATCTCTCCTCTATTAAGATAGGAGAAGAAGGGAAAGAACTTCAGAACAGAAAATTGACAAATAAAAATTCAAGCTGTATGTTTAGTCTTAATAAAGGTTAGTAATCCTGACATCCATGTTTCCAAAGTATCGTTAAAGAAATTTTGTTTATTAAAAGTATTTTGTTAATAGGTCTATTAAGGATTAATTATCTAGTACATTTTTTCCCTATTAGGATTTATAATTGGTCACTTTAGATTTGTTACAAAAAATCTTACACATTTTGTTACAGTACGAAGCCTTTCTTTTTACACTTTATAAATAAACATTGACTATAAAGTCAGCATGGCTTTCCCACTGATTGATTTATCTAGCCAAAATTAAATTATATTCAGAAAGAAAAAAAAACTGAGAAGTAAAACATTTTTAAAACATACTTATTTTGAATTGTTTATTATTAGTTTCTTCTGAAAGAGTTTAAAATCCCTATATACTGTAAAAAGTCCTAGAGCTGTATGAAAAAAACAAACGTTAACCCTCTTTCATCTAATCAGGACACGTTTACAAAAAGCAGGACTCACATGCTCACATATTATCAAGGGAATATGTTTACCTGAAAAGACTGAATATAAGCAAAGTAACACGTGCATAGAGGCCTGATCAAGAGACACCACAGGTGCTATAAAAAGCCTATTTTCATTAATTATGCAGGTGTAACTATGAAGAACATTGCAGTACAAGCTAAAATGCCAAGTTAAAAAGTAGGTAAAGTTAGCAAAGATTTATAGTATAATAATGTAAACATAATCCTATAATGGTAATAGTGTGACTATGCCAGTAGTCGTGTTCACTGATTCACTTTGTATATGGACTATTTACTGGCTAACCAGACCTTATGCATCATTCTACAAATCTTACCATTCATTTTCTTTTTTTTCATATTAATTAAAAAATAAACAGTATTGGCCATGTTTCATTTACCGCAATTCATAATATCACTGTATAGTTCATTTATGACCAAAAGTTGCAAAATCCGAACCATCTGTTCTTTTGATCACAGCATAAGAATCTGAAACATGAAATGGTAGATCTCTCCGCATTTCACTTTGGCAAACTAATAAAACATGCATTAATACATTTTAACATTTTCTTCTAAGTAGCCCTTTCCACTTGTCTCTGTCGACTTATCAGGGAGAAAATATTTCCTCCTAATACTCGGCTAAGATAGAGCAGTAAGGCTGGTTTGTAACAGACAAGCCAAACAAACAATAATAACATGTCTGGACCTTTTGTGTGATTTAATCACCTTCCTTTTCCCAAACATCAGTGTTATCTTGAGAAAGTTCAAGGAAAGGGCATGCTCCCCGCTCAGTGAGATGCCCTCAGGAATGTGATTTATGGACCAGTCATCACCAAAGCTGACTACCATATCCAAGTTCTGTCTAATCCCATGGGAAATATTTTTTTTAAAAAAACAACATTTTTGTTGAAAAATATTAGTACCACAGTTTATCATGCACAATAGTACATGTCTGTGATGTTATCATGTGTAGGTATATGAGGTCAGCCAATATTCTTCTTTGCTTGTTTTACCAATTTAACTATTGTGCTACTTTTAACTTTACAGCATATATGAATGAAAGGTTCTATCCTAAAAGTTGGTTAACAACAGCAAATGTAATACACAGTGAATTCAAGGATCATAGAATAGTTAGCTAATGCAGGACCATGAAAAAAATAAAGAAAAAAAATATCTGTCTTTATCCTAGACAGGTATATTTCCAAATAGGTTTCTAAAAAATCTATTGTAAAAATCAATTATCCTTTAATCCAGCGTCAGTATCACATAGAATGTTAAAAAAGTATTTTTACAATCATCATATATAGGTATGTTTTTAACAATCAATGCAAAGTTCGGGTAGTAGAGTAGTTTGGGCAGTTCTTTGTTAATTTTATTACCAAAGATACTAGCTTTGAATATGCACTGATTTTAATATAACCGGTATAATGTGGGAACGAAAAAAACATAATCATAGTTGTAAAGAAAAGGTTTTTTTATTTTTTTTTTTACTTTTTAGTAGGATTTTTGTTTATATTGCCTAAAACTTGTTGGTATCTACATGTATCTAGTATTATTCTGGCGTATATTTAGATAAGCATAGTATTTCGGCATTTTTTATATTTAACAAATTAGATTATTTATGAAGTGAACATGGTTGTATGAAGTTGATACATTTTAGTTTCCATCTGCACAATTTTTCATTTAGTATTAACAAACCGTCTGTCTGGAATGTGACAAGAATAAAATAAACAGACACATGATGGTACTTTCTAAGTTATAAATGAGAATAAAAAAGCAAATGAAATAATCTTACCATGCCTACCAAGTAATATTGGAAAATATTTGTTAGAAATTGCTACAAGAACTGTATTTATGGCCCAAATACAATATCACTGTTGATAATTAGTGGCAATTTTAAAGGCACTTAAATATTCCCTTGAGTCTCATGTGGACCAAAAGGTCAAGTATGCCCCGGGCTGTGGATGGATCAAGCTTACTGGCCACTAAACACCTGAACATTTTGCTTGCCTATATTGAGAATGATCTTAATAGGTTAATTATATGTTCATTTGAGATTTTTATGACACCCTCTGGACTTAGAATGTGTGTGGGGGGGCTGTTGATGCTTTTGATTGCAGGTTTCATGCCAGCAATCCCTTGTAAGTACAAATCTTATCTTATTGATCTAAATAGCAGTGATTTACTATTACTACATGTTTCTTTAAAAGTCACTGCAGGTATTTTTGTATAAATGGACCTAGGAAACCTCACAGTGACATTAGAAGACGTGGTTTGGCATTATCTGACAGCCAGACTAGGTGGGCCAAATGGTTATTTGCCATCAAATTGTATGTTTCTATGTCGTTAATGTCATAGAAGATTCCTCCTCCACATCACATTATAAGAAAGTTAATAAATGTAATTTCTATTGGAGATCACCTGAAGAAAATAACATATTAAATATTTCCTTTGCTCATGCCATTATGATTTATTTTATCCACGATCATGTCCTTTAGTTTCTCATCCAAACTGTATTTTGCTTTGTGCCACATGACATTTACAGAAAGCAAAGATCTTGAAGGGGATTAAAAAAAGTCATATGGTTGAAAGGCAAAAGGAATCCCTAAGTCAGTCTCTTTAGGTAATTTTTACAAAATGTAGAACTACATATGTTGTTTATCAGAAATGTCTCTAGTAGTCAGTGAATAGTTCTTGCATAAGTATATCAATTATTAGTCTCTAGATAAATAAGATAAGGCTTATAAGACCAAAAATTAAAACTTAGGTGGAAGGGAGTATTCCCTGGGGTAGAAGTTTGTAAAGTCCCATAAATCACTCCTATACTAATTGCCTAAAACAAGATACTGTTACGGTCAGGTAGACGAGGGATCCAACAATGCAGGTAAGCACAGCGAAAAGAAAGTCCAGAACACAGTCCGAGGTCGAGGGCAAAAAGCAGGCAGCAAGGTCAACAACAATCCGAGGTCAGGGCAGGTAGATCAGGTGCAAAACGGTAAACAGGTCCGGGTTCGTAGGCAGGCAGAGAAGAATCGTGGTCGTTTAAACAGGCAAGAGGTCGGTACACAAGGCAGAAATCAATCAGAAATATAGCACACCCAACGCTAGAGAACGTTTAGAACGGGCAAAGACTAGGCAAACAAATGGGGTTTAAATAGGAAAGGAAACACTCACGTCATCAGCCGCGCCGTAGAGCCTGTCGCGCCCTAAATTGATTTCAGGTGCGTTGGCTGATGCCACCACCAGATGGCGCACTTCCGCCGTTTTCCCGGCGAGTGCGCGCGGCGACGCGCCTGGAACGTGAGCGGGTGCGCGCGCCCGACGAAGAAGGACCGCAGGTGGAGCTATCGACGACGGGGGACCCAGCGTGAGCGGCCAAGGTAAGGGCAGCAGCGGCGCGCGTTACTCGTCGGCA
>VKOC01000002.1:32177704-32208336 GCA_009364415.1 Spea multiplicata | reverse complement strand
CCTGTTGGTAGCCTTATGTACCTTATTACAACAAGTGCTGTAGAGTCCTTCTTTTGGTGTGGCCACATGCCAATAGTTTGATGACATCATACCCTCCATGGGAAGATACCATTTGAAACATGTCTTTGTTACCATGCTTCGTAACAATGTGACGTACATAGAGATATATAGAATGAGATACACACAGAGAGACAGAACTACATAGAGAAAGGCGTATAAAAAGAGAGCTCAAAGAACTAAGAACTGCAGTTTGATTGCACTGAAAAAAGACTACAATTTAACCAAAATAAGGTTAATAATTTTAAAGTGTCACTAAACTTCAAAAACAACATTGGTTTATTTAGTTTCCATTAATATATCTTTATGCCATCGTTCCAAGATGGAAGCTTTCAGACACTAATGTTATGTTGTCAAAGACTTCAGCTTTACATAACAAGTGTTGTTATTCAGTATTACATACAGCAAGCCATCTGGTACAGATTGAGAAGAGGGGCCTGTTCTTATGAGGACACTGTCTATAAAGTAAATGGATTCAACAATGTACAGAAGAGAAGAAATGCTGGCATGAGAGGGAATATATTAAATCTAGAAGAAGGACCACGCTTTAGATGTAGAAGTTTTAGTTAACTAGAGGGTGGTAGGTAAGTGGAGTTTGCCTTCCAGCAGGAAAGTAATATGGGCTAATACATTGACGAAATTCTCAGCATAGGGTTTTCGCCTTCACTTTTTTTTTTTAAAGTTTACTAGTTTGTTTTTTTAAGTGTCATCTGTATATTCTCTACATATATATATATATATATATAATATATATATATATATATATATATAAATAATTATATATATATCCTAGTTCTGTTATCTTAGTGCAATCCACTAGAACAACACCGGATTGTCCTTATAATACTTAATGTTGTAAAAGATGGAATACCTCAGTCTTAATGAACTAAGTGGACTGTCTAATAAAATTTGTAATTTGTAGCTAATGGGAGATAACAGTCACAATAGAAAAATAAAACTGACTCATTCAGAGCTACAATAGATCTCTGTATGCAACACTATATTAAACGGATTTGCTCTTTAAGCGTACACAGGATAGACATAAGGCAATGCTTACCAATTTAGAAAATAACATTGCTGCCCTTAAAATATTTTTTTTTACTTCCTTATATGCCAGCTTGGTGGTGTTGGGATGATTAGGGACTGAAAATGGCACTAATATTCGGGTATTTGAATGCCTTTAAAAGATTTCCTTTCACTGATACACTTTTATTACTTCTCACTTGATACCAATGAATATATTTCTTCTATATGTATTTTGCTGGAATATTATGGCACATTTCTTGAATTGTCAGCCTAATCAGCCTCTTTATTGAGAGCTGAGTGGTGATTCAGAAGGATATGGTGATATTTGTGTTATTTTTAGGCATTTAATACTTTTTAATACCTATTCAAAAATTGATATCCATTTTTACTAAATACATTTATTCCAGGAGCATGGTAGATATTAGTTTGTTAACTGAAATCTAAAATAATCAGTAAAATAATGTTATTTTATTAAAGCAGATGGTTTTCTTTTAATACTGTGAAACAGAATAGTTATGCTTTATTTAAATTTCTTAAAGACACCAAATTTTCTTCACTAGCTCGATTTGTGTAGAGAATGAGAAGCTCATACTCTATCATATTAGAGCAGCCCTGGACAGATGCTCCACTGGCAAAGAGGGGGTGTCAGCCTTCATGATAGATGGGTTTTAACGGGAGGACCTGAAATAGAAAGAGGACAGTGGGACCACTTCACTTTTCACTAAAGTAAGAAATAGACAGCCAGTTGTTTTTTTTTTGTTGTTGCTCTTGCCCTCCCTTGGTTTTTGGTTCCCGTGTTCTGTGTTGTTCTCCCGGTGTTATGTCTTTACCCTGGTTTAGTGTGGGAATTTGACCACCGTGTGATATGGCCACAGTAGTGGTTCACAAGCCTGCAGGTTGAGCACAGGATACTCATTGGACCCTTAGCCCCAGTGATGGAAGATCTAGTTTTTATGTAGCCACTATGGCATGGGATGGCCCTTGCTTTTACATAATACATATATTGCTATTTCAACTATATACTTAAGTAAGGTTTATGGCTATATGGTAAATAACTTAAATATGCCTTATTACAATCAGTAATTGATTTATGGGATATGTCAATCTCATTGTGATGTAAAGTGTCAAGTTGTACATTGTGGGGAAAATCCTCACGATGGCTATTTATATTTCCAATATTTTAATTAAAGTGAGCTGTAACTTTCACAGTGGCTGTCTTTTAATTAATTGGTGGTGCAATGGTCTTGAGTCACAAGCTAAAAGCAATGAAGTCTTTCAATCTTTCTTCTTTGAAATCCTTAATTTCCAGATCTTCAGTTTACTAACCATTGCGCATATGTCCTAACATTCAAAGCACCACAATTGCAGCTGGAAATACCATAGGGTTTATTCACTCCTGGTTTGCAGGAGGGTTGTCAGCTCCTTGTCTTGATTATACATTATGAAGAAGAAATAACTTTCAAAGTAATGCATTTCAATATGTAGATTATTTACCTAATAATTTGGCCAACCTCAGTGAGGAATCAACACCCATTAGCTGAATGCCTTAAGAGTTTATCACCCAACAATGGCACTTAGTCGTAGGCATCTGCATTATCTTGTTTGAAAGTTATTTCTTCTGGAGGTGCAGACTCAAATTCTGTTGTTTGTTGTTCTAAGTATGGATGAAGGTGGAAGTGCTGAGTGCTTGCACAACGTGTAACTATCAAATCCTATGCGTTATGGATCAAGGTGAGCTGTTTCTTGTTTCGAGTATGCATTATAAAGAACCAACTTCGGTCACAGAAAGGACATGGCTGCATAATGCATAGTTAAATCAATGAATTGTCTTCAAAGTCCCCATCACCCAATGAATTAGGCATTATGCAGGACCAGCTCAGCCTTTGCCAGCTTTGGACCTTCAGTATGAATAGTGGAGAGAGCAAGAGAGTTACACTATATCGTCAAGTCTTCCATTAGCGATTAAAACATTTTAAAGGAACTGAAGTTGTTGGATCTGAAACATAGCTCTATAAGATAACCGGTTCGTTCTTTACGTGATCCACAGTTATGGACTAACCATTTTGCAGCATTTTTACACTGTTACTTGTCAGCTGCATATTTTGAAAGTTTAAAAGGAACATTGATGTCACTGGTGTTTTGAGGGATCAATAATGCAAATTTGAGTTTCTTTCATCTAAATAATAGACTGTTTAACCCTCCAGAAAGCGCCAGAGGATAAATTGTTTCAACATACACTTCTGGTATACCATCAGCATGTTTACTGTATCTCATATCATATATACTACATCCAGCTTGCTGTCGATTTATATTTCACTGTGTCCCCTTCTTAATGTACACATTAATGTCCCTTTTGAATGCCCCTTGTTATCCCTGCTCCTGTAAAGCAGAGACAGACACGTGTTGGCATTTTAGTCCTGCGCAAGTGATAAGCTTCTTATGGCTTCCTGATTAATACGAATCTATTTCTTCACGTTCAAAAGAAAATCTCATTAAAACAATCTATTTTTCTGTTCTATTATCCTGTACACAAATATGAAAACTAGTCATGTACTAAGTCATATTTGGTTGAGAAGTAAAACAATATGTGTGCGTGAGCCAAGCAATTATATTACTCAAATGTAGGCATTATGTAAATCTGTTCTTGTTAGATGGCCAATAACTGGCTTAAATTTCCCCCCACATGGAAACACACTGAGCCACGTTAACTAATTTGTAAACAACGTCCTTTGATGCCAGAGGCAGCAATTTCATTTAAGTCAAGTATTTTTATGATCAGAACATCACATTCTAACCACAGGGCAAATTAGCTCCTCCCTACACACCATCCACTTTCCTGTACAAAACATGTCGTCGGTAACAAGAATGCAGGTTGTTTTTCTCGTATGTTTCTGTTACCTAGTAACAGATCTACGAAATATGTATCTCTACAAAATAAATCACAAGATTTCCCCAGGTTTTTAAAAAGATTTTACAAAGAGATTTGTAAAGGTTTGTAATGGTGATCTGTCAGTTTTCTCATTTCGTACATTTTCCAGTTTTTCACACCAGATAATGTACTTGAGTAATATATATATATTATATATACTATATGGGCCAAAAGTATTGGGACACCTGACTATTACAACAACAGGGACTATTATGACATTGCATATTAAATACATAGATATTAATATGTAGTTGGTTCCCCCGGAAAAATCCAGAAGATTTTGGAGTCGTTCTGTGCGAATTTTTGCCCATTTATCCACTAGAGCTTTTATGAGGTCAGGCACTGATGTTGGACGATAAGACCTGGCTGGCAGTCTCTGTTACAATTCATCCCAAAGGTGTTTGATGTGGTCTACAGTATTTTATGGTTGAGGGTCTTGGTAGGGTCTGCTCTGATGCAGGGGCTGGTTGTAGGTGCACTGCCTAATCTCAGAGGTCATGCCTCTATGTTGTTTTTGTAGGTTTAGGAGGGATGTCAAATGTATTCTTCATTTATGTGTCATATTGCGAAACTGCTGATTGCGCCTGATTGGTTCAGGCAGCCTTTGTAAGGAGGGATCAAGGAGAAGGAAAAGAATTTCAGAACAGGAAATAACGCTGGCTCTGCCACTCTGAACACAGATCTAATCTTTAATGACGTGAAGTTTAAAACGAAATATCTTAAAAACATTGAAAAAAGTACAAGCGATTATCTAATTTAAATGAATTATATTAGTTATGCTACATGCTGTAATGGAGACAGTTTGCGTTAAGTTATTATTTGTAGAAAAAGTTACTAAAGTAAGGTTAGGTAATCTGAAAATGCACTGCTTTGTGAAATAGAATTTTTTCCAAGAACTGAGACTAATGGCTATACATATTATACACTTTAAGGATGATTACAAGTGATACCTTTGTCTGAAAGCAATATCTCCATGCAATCACAAAATCACAACAATCACATATGTTTAAGGATGTGGAAAATTATGCTTGGTAAAAAAAAATACTAGTTACAGTATATAGTAGATGACCTACTGCTAATTCCCCCACGGAGACGTTAAACAGCTTTAAACAGCACTGCTCCCCAGGAAGGCCTCTAATGACATAACAATATGTAACACATTTCTTTTACATCTGGGTATAGGGAATACACTTTAGAGAACTCACTCAATAAAAGGATTATTCCTTTTACAGAGACATTAGATCAGCAGGATTTTGTTCCATAAACATTCTTAACTAAGCAACCCTATAGTACTGCACTTCAACCGGAGAGCCGCTTTCATAAAACAAAGTGTACTTTATGTTACAATACTGTATAGCATGTCTAAATTACTTCTTAAAATCTCTGCTCGGGCATTTTACAATTAGCCATATTAAACCTTGTCTTTCAGAACTGCTACTTCCCAACGAGGTTTGTTTATTTAAGCTACTCTTGAAAATAAAATGAACTTCCAGTTCTTAGCACGACGATGTGAGCTGAAAAATTAAAAGTGTAGAAAGCGGATTTAAGCTAAATCCTTTTAAAACATTAGTGCAGCTAATAGGAACCCATTATTCTCATGAGAATCCGGATTGCTATTTTTAATATCCAGCGAGCTGCAAAAGCAAATTCTTATCCAAATATTTGGTGAAATTTGAGTTGTGCCAATATCCTTTCTTCTTGGTGCTTAAAAATAAGCTTTATTGTAATTGTACCCTAAGGAGAACTAATTTCTTGAGAAACGCAAAACCAGGTGAGTTTAAGCACAATCAGCAATTAGCGAGACTGTCTTTGATTCATATCCTTACAAATAATATGATTTGTGCTGTTGAGAGTATTATTTTTAAGTTTCAAATGCATGTCATAACATTCACTATGCTTATGGTTTATCAGCAACTAATAATTGAAATCAACCACGATAAAGAGAATTCCACAACGTAATATACAATGGTAGCAGGCTGTTGTGATTAACTACATATTGAATTGGAATTGATTCAGGTTCTATTATATTTAAATGGATTCAAGCAAGTTAAATATTTTTTGTGTATATTTTCACCACGTGAAAGCAAGTAAACATAGACATTTAAAACTGTGAACGTATTAAAAATGTATGTCGGGTTCTGCATTGATTCCATTAGGGACTTACAGTATGCATTATTTATACACTTCCTGAGTAAAAAGACAATTGAGTATCTTTGCAAGTGTTGCATAGATAACCCATAACTGAGGGTTACTAAGCATTAGACTGATTTGAAGTAAATATGCCTCATAAGCTACATTGAACTTCACATCACAACAGCAAAGGTAATTATGCATATTAGCACTGTGGAATATGATAGATCAATAAATCATATTACGTGTAACTATATTAAGCTAGTCATTTAATTTCAGCTGGATCTTATATCTGACAATAAGTAACCAGGGACATAACTAGAAAAAAATAGACAAAAAATTGCCCCCGGTCCCCCCCAACTTCAACAGATGGTCTGTGCAACCATTGCCCCCAAACAACTTATTTGTGCCTTCTTTGCCCCTTTGCACCCTTCCAACATACACTCTGGCACACATATGTAAACGCACACACTTACTCATACTCACTAACAAACATGTACACATTCATTCTAACACACACTCCATCTTACCCCACTTACACATACATGGTCATACACACCTACACATCCATGCTCACACACACACAATTCCACATCAATACTCTCACACACACAATTATTATCTTTTATTTATATAGCACCAACAGTTTACACAGCGCTTAATACAATACATATATTCAAGGGGTATAACAAGACAAGAATTGACAAACCGATACATTCGGTGGAGAGAGCTCTGCTTACAAGCTTACAATCTAGAGGGAAATTACACATCCATGCTCACATACATACAAATATACATATATAATATATATATATATATATATATACAAACACATATACATACAGCCCACCTCCCTTTCATCCCTGCTTACCTCTTACCGCTCTTGCAGCTTTTTCTCCCCGGCAGCAACCTGTGCGAGCAGCCCCAGTTTTACAACTTCGACGTGATGTAACGTGACCCCAATACATTCCTGTCTCCCCATGCCGGTCCAAAATAGTTTAGAAAGAGCCCTTTCAACCAGGACTGGTGCAGTACCCATCTGAATGGTCCTTGCTAAACTATTTTGAACTAGTATGAGGAGAGAGGAACAAAGGGTTGCTGTGGTTGCAGCTGCAATGGAGCCTGTGCCTCTAGTTGGCCCAGTGCCACTCCTTGTAGTTATGCCACTGGTGGCACGTCCAGTGACGTCCTGTCCCCTAATCCTCCAATAAGAGCATGTCAGCAAAAATGCTGCCTTTTTGGTGGAAAATAACTCAAGGGCAAAGTGTTAGTGCTTCCAGTGACATCATCTCCCCTATCCTCCAATACACTTCTGCTTCATACACCGTTTTTCAAATGAAAGGCTTGGTCTGTTTTATTGGTTTTCATGCAGTCCAGCATCCACAAAAACAAAACATAATCCTTTCTCTGCTACAACAATCGTTATACATTTTTTTTCCGATAACTGTACTTGGACAGCTTTTTCATTTACTGAGTTACAAATCATCAAATATTCACCAACCGCAAACTTAAAGTGTTTACAGCCTGGTCTCAAGGAACAAAACGGCTCTGTTTACTACAGAGCAGGCAGAGTATTTAACTATCTCTTTTCTAATTATAAGGTGCAGGGGAGTGAAATCAGGAAGCATTAAAAGTCCTGTTCTGGAATCCTCATCTGCTAAATGAGCAACAGTGAAAATGTGGAATGGAGAAATAACCCACCGTTCTCTCCAAATAAGTACAATTGGACTTTTCCTCCAAAATTAGAAAACAAAATTAAAGAATTCATCCCTCGGAGTGAGGAAGGAGGTTGAGTTGCAGCAGCAGAGGCAAGACACAGCAGTGGCACAGGGCAAGCATTGCCAGACGGACACATCCAGATTGAATAGGATTGTACAGGACTACATTTCTTCAAATTAGAATTGAGTAAGGAATGAGATTGAGTCACGGCAGCAAAGGCAGGGCACAGGGCAGGCACAGGCAGACAAATACATCCAAGCACATGGTACAGGACCGAAATTCCCCATATTCCAAAAAAAAAAAAATCTATCACCCCAGAGTAAGGAACACTATAGAGGAGCAGCAGCAGTAGGGTATAGAAATCCTTAATATTTATGCTTTAGGTGGGTGTTTTTTGAATGTTATTCGCTGAGTATGCGCTGATTCCTTGCTATGTTTTGGATACTTATTGCTCATTATTATTTAAGCAGCAAACCAGGAATTCAAATGTTTTATGCCTTCAATGCTCTTTAGGCTGTGCATTTTGTAGGGAATTTGCCTGCAACTGACATACCCCCCCATTAATAAAGCAATAATAAATAATAAACCAGAGAGTGCAAGCCATACAACTTGCCCCAGTGGTAGAACAGTTGTTGAAATTATAGAAATGGCACATTAGTATGAAGCACTTGGAAGTTGTCTCGCTGACCTTTCTCTGCTGATGAGTTTTTAAGGGTCATTTAATGTTCCAGAGGATGTTATAGCAGATTAAACCAGACTATGTGTTATATGATGAGTGTGGTGACAAGTAGTAAGATCTAGGAAATTGTCTAAGTTTGTAAAAGAGCAAACAAGGGGTCTGTGATAGTGTTTGTGCTTAGAATTTGCAATACTGGAGGGTTCAGGGATTTCAGAGTCAGTACCATGGCCCCAATATGTTATATTATTACTTAATAGTGAAGAAAAATAGAGGGCATATTGCAATTTTTTTCCTGATTACAGCTAGTAAAGCATCGTCTGTAAGAGCCAGAGAGTCAAATGTTATGCATGTAAAACACAAGATAAACCAAAGAGACTAAATTGTTGAATTTTTGAACAAACAAAAAATGATTTCAAATATTTGAATCTACAGTATGTTGATGAAGTAAACGCAACATTTCTTGGCAACATGGAATAATGTTGAGACATATTCTAAAGTCATTTTACTTTTTAACATGACATACCCCTTTCTAAAAAATACGGTAACTGAATTGTGATACCTGTTTTGTCTTTATATAGCTTTGACTGCATAAAACAAAATATGCAAAAATACTATTACTGCAATGTAGTGACAGGTTAGCTACAAAAGACATAGCCATCACGTTTTCTTAGGTAACTTCATGGTATTATAACAAAGGCCCAAATCACGAGTGACATTAATTAATATAAGCTATTCAAGACAATTTTTAATCAGTTTAAATTAGAATATATATTTTTATAGCCAAAAAGTATGAAAAAAATTAAGTATTCTTGACAAGAACATTTTTTTATTTTTCTCTTAGTGGTAGGTGTCTTCTTACTAGGGGATTTCTGGATTATAAATATGTCCACACCATATACTGTAAATCTCAGTACATGTAATAAAAGTATAGATTTCATTTTGAAGAAATGGTGTTGGGAGCTTTTAATTTTCTCATTGCTCTATTCCTCAAATATTAAATATCTTCAACATACTGTATTTTACACCAATACATAAAAAAGATTTGCACTATATATAATTCTGCAATTAAGCCTATTTTATAGCCAAAAATAGGAACAATCTTTTCAAAATGTAGTTCAAGTTTTTCAGTGTATATAAAATCTTCCTAAGTGGCCATTAATGCCCCTTTTCTCCATATTACATATGGAAATGCTACTACTCCATTAATGGCACCTTAAAATAAATTCATTTCATTATCAGCCTTTTCCAGCTTTGGTAATAATTCTTTTTAGACATTTTACTGCCTGTGAATGCTTAGTATACTGCATGGCTTAAAACAGTTTCACATTCTGCTCAAGCTTGCAGACATATGTTTCGAGGGCAAAGAAAGATAAAATCCCACACAAAACCTCTAAATTTCCAGGTAGGTTGTCAGATAGAAGTTATGAAGATAGATAAGATACTCTAGGCATGTTTAGCCTTGAAGACAGATTAAGTGATAACTGCTGAAAATGGAAACAGTAGAAAAAGAACAATTATTTCACCTGGTATTATATATTGCTCTAAAAAGTCACATACAACAAACAAATGTCAGATCCCAAATAATGCATACTTGCCGCTTTCTTGGTCAATGTTGTCATTTAAAGAGTGTGTTGTATATTATGTGTTCATAAATGGATTTGGGTGTGTGACATGACTGTTTCCTTAGGCTTATCTTGTACACAGATAGTATTATTCATATTAAAGCTATGTCATTTCATTTGTATGCTGAGCTACTAGGGTGTGAAATGCAACATTGAATTGCCTGAGACTTCTTGGAGAGTATTTCAAACCCCTTTTCTGCATCAAATGCAGAGATTCAGACGAAAAAATAAATCAAAAAAATAAACAGATAGTTTCTACAATGAGAAAAAATAAAGACAGATTAACTCAGCACCGTACAACGGTTATTATTATTATTCAAGAAGCAACTAAGATAGTATTTTAAAAGTGAATAGAAACAGGTTTTTTGTTGTTCTACCAACATATTGGAGTCCACAAAGTAAATTACATTATTAAAGGATTAAGTAGAAAATGAACACAAAAAATAACTGTTACTTTTTTGTAAGGTTTGATTAAAAATGCGGATGAATTTAGTATTGAATTAAATGGCGCCCGTAAAGTATTTTGTCATGGTGAAGTAGGTGGTCAATGGAAGGCCGCTGTTTCAAATTTCAAATTCCGGCACCATTACTGGTTGCTTTTTTTTAATGTATTTCCTATATATGTATATTATTTCCTTTACAGACTGAATGTAAGTGCATATCAGGTGGATATGCGCGATCACACCCTTCATTTTTATTCTCACATAGTGTATGGCCGGGCATATCCCATCCAGGCCACATGCTGCAGCACCCGATCTGCTGCTAGAGTGTAGGGCGCCAATGGCCAGTAGCTCGTTGGGCATTTGGGCCTGCATTCCAATATATTCTAAAAAATGAAACCTTTTCAGTGTTTTCAATTGAAAGGGGGGACATAAACCTTTAGAGTTACTATCAAAGTGAAATAGCGAACCTAATGTTGAATAAACCTGTTGCCATTTTCAGCACTCAAATTCCCGTGTTTTCATGAATAGTTGAGTGACTTGGCTTGGTTTCTGGAAACCCCTGTCTGTCTTGAAATTTCTGCCTGAGAGAGACCTTGCTGATGCTGCATAACTACCTTGTGTCTTGTTGCTGTGCTCCTTCTTGCCATGGTGTATGACTTTTGACACTAAATGGTCTTCAGCAACCTCACTTTGTTAGTGAGTTTGGCTGTTCCTCACCCATTTATATTCCTCCTTTACAGCTGTTTCAGTAGATGATTGTGTTTCCACCTACATATTAAATTGATGAGCATTAACAACTGCTTTGTATAATTGTTTAATTGTATACCTATTTGCCTGACTTTGCACATGATTACCTAGAAGAATGGATGCTGTGGTCATACCAAATATATATATATATATATAATTTATAAGCATGTTTATACTGTCTTCATACAAATTAGCAATTCATTTTAGGGCTGTACAACAAGCTGCAGCTGGGATGGGGAAGCAGCATATGTGTGAGTATTATTGGATATTATTTGATTTTAACTGAAAAAAAAAACAAATAATGGTGTTTTTCTTGTTAAACAAGAGATACTTTTGTATTGTTTAAACCAGTTATTTGTGGCTTGGATTAGCCACAAATGAATCACAGGTGTTAGTTCTTCTATGCCAATTACTTGAATAAATGTAACACTTACTAAACTCTATTGTTTTTGTGACTTATTTATTGGCTAAGTTTTTTTTCACAGTTCACTTTGAGCTGTGAGCTTAAGTCATTTAAGTCTATTCACTAGGAAGTTGAGTGATCAGTTGAGTTAAGCGGTAACTCGGTTGACCAGACTTGATTATCGCATTGATTATTGTAACGTTTAGTAACTAGGACTCAAAATGTGTTTTTTACATCCGATGCTATTGATGCACTACCTTGTTAAAGATAATGCACTTTAAAAGCGAGGCAATAAAGTACAGTCTTATTCAGACCACAGTTTTCAACTAACAACAAAAAGGTTGTACTTCAAAAACAGGAAAAGTTCCACTGATTACCAAACCCTGCAGTCAACGTTTCCCTCCAACCATGTTGGCATAATTGTCTTTATATTATGCTACCAACGGTTGTTAGTTATATATATGGTAGTTGCAATCCTCATTCGTGTGTATGACAATGAAGTCAATCAAGTTCCATTTGTCTCGATCTGTAGGTTGATTTCAAATGATTTATCTATTATTTACTTACCGGATATGGTGACCACATGCTACGCTCTTACACTCTTACAGCATAAGCCCATGTGTATGCAGCCAGCTGCCACTCACTGGGGGACTCGAACTGCTGCATGAGTGGCAGTAAAGGTAAGCGCGCAGGCAATTGGCCACTGGCCCGCTGAGTGTTTGCCTGCTTTGTCAGATAACAGTACAGGCTTGATTTATATATAAGAAGAATTAATCTAAGACATTTTATACAACAAAATCAACATATTTATTAAACACAAGTGAAACATATTCACAAGGCGTTTCTTAGGAAACACTTGGAACTGTTCTTGATGGATACAGTGATAAAAGTCTCACGTGTGGACTAATTATGTTGGGTTTTTTTTCCCCAAATGCAGACACATTTTCTAAACCCTGGTTTGTGCTTTTGTATTTAAAGAAAATATTTGTGGGTTACTACTTTTTAAAGCATATCTTACTTGTCCAACAAATATTACTGCAGTGCCCTCTTTACCTAATGTATCTGTTTGTGTTAGTCTTTGAATTCTAGCTTTGTATTTCCCTTTCAATGTACCAGTATGTAGTGTAAAAAGCACTGTGTGATTTGTTTGTACTATATAGATAAAAAGATAAAATAATAATACAGTTTTCCCTTAGTAGGATGAAACTCTGGAAATCAAGTACATAAATAAGAACTCCAGTTAAGTACAAAATTCCATGTACCAAACTCTCATTATAAATTATCATTCTCATCCTTTTTGTAAAATCAACAGGTAGAGATGATGGTATTTTTCTTATAAATCGTTAGTCCCGTAATAAACTTTTTAAAAGGACCCGCTTGTTGTTTTGTTGTTGCGTATAGTCAGACTAACTAAGTACACATTATAATCAATTCAATTCAACTGCAAAGCTTAAGGGGAATCTAGATTAAAAACCCAACTGCTGTCTGGTTGCTATGTGATGGGAACTGCTATGTCAAACTTAAATTAAAGTACAAGAACACAGACAATATAAATTGTTCCAGACAGACAAACCACTAATCATTTCTCTGATAATACGGAGGAAATTATTAAACCCAATAAATGTGTGTCTGATCAAAAACCACAGATCACACATGGTCTGGCTCTTAAAATTATGAAGAATTATAATGAGTGTATTCTGCGGTTAATTAATATGTTCGCAGTGTATCATCACACACAATATGTATTTTGTCTTTGCAAAAAATATGAAACACATGCCGAAGGACTATTAAATTAAATAATGAATGGTACTCAAGCTGTTCAAAGAAAAGAATCAGCGGTAAGGAAACATCCCCTATTTGGTAGGAAGGGATTTATTTTAAATCAAAATAATTGCTACACTGATGCTGCCATGTATTTCAGATATAATGGGTTGGATTCAATGCTGGAAATAAATCTAACACAAGGAATAGCAACCCTCTCGTAGACCGCAATAGTGAAAATGAAAAAGTGATATATAACTTTTATCTGAGTTAATGAATCTACCCAATGTATATTTGTTTTTTTTATATCTTTTTGTTTTTTGCAAAATGGGGGAGCTGATACAAATACTTGTGATCACTTCATATCAATTACTTCACCTAGACTGGTGATTCTATTATATATCATTATTTATTGATGTATATAGCACTATTATATTCCACAGCACTGTGATGTGTGTGAACAACATAATAATCAATGGACACCGTATTAATTGAAAGACAGGTGAAATGCATATGACATAACATTCAATATGATACATTTTTTCTGTAATATGTACAAAACAGTGTAAAAGATGTCATCCCTCTGGTCCTATTGCTAAACTGTGTATATTTATATTTTCCAATATGTGGTATTCCCAAAAGGTGACCCAATTTTGGGTATTTTCTAATATGTTGAACTTTTCTTATTACTAGAATGTACAACATCACAATAAGCCATATTGACCTTTTTCCTTGTGGCTTGGATATAAATAAGTATACTCTGCTCTGTCTGTGGTTGCATTTGAGAAACCTATTTAATGGAGTAGATTTTAATGACCCTGTCTGCTACATTTATGATCTATAGGGTGGCTGTAAGCACAGGCATGAAAAATTAGTGGATTTGTCATTGCTGTGAATATATAGATACATATAAATCATTCCCTTTTAGTGATAATTGCTTCAAACAAAATATCCTTGTTTCATTGTCATCTTGTATTCGTGAAATATCTTTCTTAACAAAACAATACATAGAATGAAATATTACACAACCACTATAGGACCAAGGTTATTTTATACAGGTCTGTGAGCTCAGGTCATTAAAAAAGGTTAATGCAACATTTTGTGTTATAGTGAAGTAATTAAAAGGTTTATTTTTCATTTTATTGACTAATATAAAAAGAAGATATCTATAAGCACATATTTTTTTCACAGATGGTAGTTTTGAAGCAATGTGCCTTCAATTCAATAACTAAATGAATACATATAAAATGTGCAGATACTTTGGAAATGTTTCACATCTACTCAATATTGTATTAAGAGGGGATGCAAATAAAGCCAGAATATCATCTCAGATGTCCCTGGGTAAAGGCTACTGGAGAGGAAGATGCATTGAAATAGAATGCAGTAAGGTCAAATGTTTGAAACATGCTAAAAAATATCATTTTAGAAGGAAGAATTGCAATTCAAATTGCAAATTGTACTATTGATTATTATGAAGGACCAACAACAGCAGGTTTCTCAAGGAAGAAGAACTGACACGGCCTTATATAATGCCTAATGGGTGAGGACACTACTAGTAAAATCTCATTGTATATATTATCTGTGCCAGCCAAGCTCTTCTTACTGCAGAAGTTCATTGGGCTTGGTCCTTCAAAATATATAGTGAAGTCAAGGAGCTGAAACACAACTCTCCCACAATTCTCCTGTCAGCCCTCTCTTTTGTGATGCCCCTAACAAGTAGTGCTCTAGGCAAATGTTTAGGCACCTTGCATTTGGAGAATCTGGCCCAATGATAAATCCTATAAATGTGTTTTATATATTAATATGCTGAGTTGCTGAGTTGACAGATCCATATCCTCTGCCACCATAAAAGTACAAAAGGCAGGCAAAGCTGACAGGGTTCTAAAATTTCACTTCTACAAAAAATGTGGATATCATTACTTCTAGAATCCTAGTGTAGACTAGATGAGCCAAATGGTGCCTATGTTTCTACGAGTCTCTCAGAAAGTATTAGAAAGCAAAGTGTAGCTCAGGACATATTGTCTAGAACAGTTACAAACTGCCTCAAACAGCTTTTGAGTGCCTTTGCACCCAAGCAGCTTATCTGTGCCATCCTTATCACCAAAGAGCCTGTTTGTGCCATCTTTGCCCTCAGCTCATCAGTGTCTCCATACGAAAAGCTGGTTGGTGCCATCATTGCCTCTTTCAAAATACACTCTGGCCCACATATATAAAGACACAAATTACACACATATCCATGCTCATACACACATTTAACATTCATGCTCACATACACTTATACATACACATTCATGCTCACATACATATAGATAGATAGATAGATAGATAGATAGATAGATAGATAGATAGATAGATAGATATAAATACATACATATCCCTCTTCCGGCTGCCCCCTCTTTCCTCACACTACATAATGTGCTAGCAAACTCGGTTTCACTGTGACCTCGATACACTGTAGTTACACCACTGCATAGGGCGATTTAGGGCGATACTTATACAACTCCACGAACAGTATTCCTTAAAAAAAGAGGTTATTTCTGTTTGTGGGATTGTGACCCAGACAATCTTCTGTGATTTTAAACAAGCCTGCTTTAAATCAAATATCTGACCTAACGCAGTGGATACGAAAAAGTAAACAAAGATTTAAGTGACCCATAACTTCACTTAATAACAAAAAGCATTCTGCCAACTATTCATGTGAACATAAAATGAGTGCCAACAGGAGGAAACCCTGCCCAGCTGTTAACAGAGTTGATTATGGCCCACATGTTGGTAAAGTAAAACAACATTTATTGTATTTTCTTGAACCACAGAATGCGCAGTATGGAATGAAGCCTTAACAGTCTTAAATTTAAAGAGAACACATAACTTGAAAAAGCTGATTCATAATTACCTTTCTCTGCTACAATTTATTTTGAATCCTACAAAAAAAGCTATTTTAATTGTGAAATAAAGCAATAAAGATTTATATAACCAAAGTATGCCTCTACTGATGTGAAAACAAGGCTACGGTTGTTTAATTAAATACCATTATTTAAGTTTAAGACCCTGTTCGGGTTTAATCCGATGTTTATTAATGGTTTATATTCAATTGTATTTATATTGGGAGAAAACAATGAATTGGTAAGTGTTTTATACAAGCTGTTAATTTGCTTTTTATTTTGCTAGCTTGGCAAACTTCTACTTTTAAATGTGAAAAGTAAATGATAATGGCATTTTTGTAAAAGAAACCAGCATTTCGTATTTTAATTCACACAGCTGTAAACACACTGAACTCTGGTTTGAGAAAGGAGAGAGTCAACAACAGAAATAAATCATCTATACACGCTAAATGACAAACTCTGAGCTTTACCATTACAACATCCAGTCCATAGAAGAAAAAAAAGATAACTAGCTAAGCTGCCCATAACAATTAACACTACAACATGGCACTTTCTGTTTACTTTTTACAGATTATATCTAGTTTAAATGAAATGGGGGATTTAATGTTGAATATCCTCAGAAGATAAAATCAATGGACCATTCTAAAACCATGCTTGCTAGTGTTCATTCTTGCTGTAAATATGCTTGGGAACAACACTCTCAGTCACTTAATGCCACAAATGTTTGTGCAAGTAAGGAAACAAATATAATCCCAATGGACCTGTAGTACATTGTAAAGTAATATGTTTAGAAATCCTCCCTATACAGGCGATCATGGCTACTAGCCACTGGTGGATTGAGGAAGGGGTTAGTGCAGTACTTAACTCTCTTCCATCAACACACACACAGACACAAAAAAGTAAGTCAAAGCCTTGTAATCGGCAACTGTATCTGGAGACTCCAAGTTTCAATGGTTCCAAGGAGGGCCTGGTACATTAATTCAGCAATGGATATATTTTTTCCCTATTACCTCCCTCTTGTCCCAAGGACCTAAAAGGAGCACCCTACACATTAGATTAATTTGCTGTTAGCATTTGGTTTATGTAAAAAAAACCAAACATTTGGACTAACTGAAGATGAAAAGCTGTACGTTTTATGAGAAACAATAGCAAATTCATGCTAAATCCATGAAGGTAAGCTTAACATTATAGTAATAAAAAATCAAGGGTAGAAGACAATGTGGTAAAGAAGACATTTTATAAATGGATCTAGATTATCACAAACTAAATATTTGTATAATATGACATAATGTGGTACAGTTATGCCAGGTAAAGAAACAGAAGTATTTAAATAAAAGTTAATAAACAATATATATATTTTTTAAGATGAAATGTGACTTCTGAGGCATACAGTTGTTGCTCTTGTCTTCCTCTAATAAATCTGCCTGACACTGGAACCCTTGAGTGCCTGGAGCCTGTATTTATCTTTCTGAGGCATACAGGCAGTACCAGAAATATAAAAGCTATGAGTATGATGGCTCTGCCTTCAGATTTCAAACAACCAGGATTCATATGACTATTACATAGGGCAAGAGGGCATAATCTAAAAATTAAGGGTCAAATATTTAGATGTAATACATTTAGATTTTTCTTTACTGAGAAGAGGTAGATAAGTGAATTTAAACATGAATGGAATAGGCATTTGTATACCACTGGGTGCTTCAAATAAAATGAATTCACACTGCACTATTTCCTAAGACACCAAGAGAGTGGATGCATGTTATCTATGAGTACAGCAGTATTGATTCTTAATTATATATGTTAATAATCCATGAGTTGGTATTTTACCCAAGGTTTTGCGGAGTATGTGGAAATTTGAAAGTGAACTTATTATTACTGGTACACACAAACACACTCAAAAATTGAGTTCTCTCAATCTTTCAAAGATGATGGAATATACCAACTATATGGAGAGTTCATTTTGGTAAAAAAAAAAAAACCAAAAAAACATTTCCTTTAGTAATGTTACAGAATTAGCTTGACCCCATCTGTCAGAGAATAGGCAAAAAGATTACCTATGATATAGGAAAGGAAGTTATTATTTTCAAGGAGAGGAAATTTGTTAAGGATCCTTTGGACCATGGAGACCTTTCAGTAAATGTATCAGTTCACCTAAAATCCTTCTATTTCTTATTGAGAACGGCTTTATAGGATATTTTTGAATTCAGTTGTTGAACAGATGGGGAAGGAAAGTATGACATACGTGCTCAGCTGATTCTCTATTTGATTTTTTTTCTTGCAGTGTCAGTTACTTGGTTTTGTGATTTACAAATAATAATATCTTAAAAAAACAGTGATTCATGCGCTTATAGTGATGAAAAATAAAAAAAATATTTTGATAAACTGGCTCATAAAAAGGAGAGAAAATAAACCCATATAGTGTAGTATTCTAGAAGTGATAATAATAGTGATAATTATGCATCAAATGCACTCACATTAACCCAAAAGAAATCAGACACTTTATTGGATCCTGTAGGAACTTCCTTATGTAGAGGAAGCTTTTGAGACATCTTGAATTACCGGTATTTGTTAATTGTGAGTTACTGAATGCAGTTAAGGAGAGCCAATCAGCAATGCTTTTAAAGCCTGAGAACCCTGTTCTATAAAATGTATATTTTATTTTTATATATATATAGCTACATATTCCATGAAACTGTTATAATAGAGAAAAGTGAAACATAACATTAAAATGGACAATACAAAATATACAGTAAAATTGCCTGTTGAGACATACTGGCATAGAAGAAAGGGGCCTTGTTCTTGCGAGCACACATTCTGCTTAGAAATTGAGGGGGGATGAGACAGAAGGTGAGAGATTGCTTAGGCAAGGATGATTTGATTGTAATGAGGTCATGTGGAGAAATCAGTGGCCTGGAAATGGTTTCTTTTCATGATGCAGGTTGTGGGTTTGGGCAGGATATATATATATAATTTCATTGCATTTATTTATGTTAATTGTTAATCTGGTTTTTAACTCCCTCCATCCCACAGCACAGAGAATGGATGTTTGGGAACACAGCTGGGTATAATGTCTCCAAATGTTTTAATGAATAGATCTTCAATAACTCCAAGTTCTGTCACAGAACTTTTTAGAATTAGAATTAGATTTTCTTACGTATTTTCTGATGCCATAATCCGATGTAATGGAGAGGAATGGTTTTTTGAACAGAGAAATCCAAAAGACCAAATTCAATATTTTATGTATTTTTTCATGTTATACTGAACTTGGGACTGGTAACATATTACATTCTAAGGGATGCTATAATTGGGTCTTATTAGCATTGTTTCCTTTACTGTTATTAGTTTAGCAATTACTCTTGAAGGAGATTACATAATGTCTTCATGATTGCTGAGGCAGCAATCATTCGCCTTTGCTGTGGCTTAGCAAGCAGGATCTTCCATTTCGTACATAAAATTAATCCTGTCTAAAATGGCAGTGCTATGGGAAGTAGGTCTGGTTAAAAACAATAGTATGTCTGACAACTAGTAAGCTGGAACAATTTCTCACTATTCTTTCCTGAAACAGGAAATCCCAGTAGTTGAATTATGTAAAATATTGGATAATAATATTCTAACTTATCCCTAGTATTTAGAAGTTATTAACGGGTCATAGAACATTAAGTAATTATAATTATAATGTCTGACTGCTACCAGCCCAAAATGCTGTTATATAAAATAGTACCAACATGATATTATTTCTAATATAATATTGACCAATCTATACAGTTAAATTAGCTTCACAGTCAATGCAAATGCCTTTTTAAACGAATTCATTGGGGAAATGTACACTGTTCTTTTCTGAGCACCTTTTTAGAAATAAATAGTTTATTCACTCACATGAGCGAGATAGCACACATGCTTCAATCAAATTTACTGTGAAACACTCCTCATTTTCTCTACTTGTGTCCAAAAAAATATTCAAGTCAAGTCTCTCTTTGTGCTATTTGAGCGTAACAGTGAAAGTCACAACTATATGGACAAAAGTATTAGAACACCTGACCGTTACACCAACAGGAACTTTTATGACATTGCATTCTAAATACATAGAGATTAAAATGTAGTTGCTCCCCCTTTTGCAGCTATAACAACTTCCACTCACAATATTTTGGAGTGTTTCTGTGATAATTTTTGCCCATTCATCCAGTAGAGCATTTGTGAGGACACACACTGACGTTGGAGGCCTGACTTATGATTTCCATTCCAGTTCATCCCAAAGGTGTTTGATAGGCTTGAGGTCAGGGCCAGTCAAGTTCAAGTGGACTCCACAAAGACATAACCCCATTAAACACCTTTGTGATGAATTGAAACACTAACTGTGACCCAGGCCTTCTTGTCCAACATCAGTATCTGACCTTACAAGTGCTCTTTTGTAAATCTGAATGGGCACAAATTCCTACAGACACACTCCAAAGTCTTGATACTGGGGGCTCCATAGCAATGCCCATGGTTTTGGAATGTCCATCAAGTATATAGTTGTGATGCACAGGTGTCCATATGTGTTTGGTCATATAGTGGATGTGCATGCCATATGAGATTTATAAATTATGACTTTGAATATACATTTTTTAAGTGAATGTAACAAAAGTCACAAACCTTTGACTAGTAAAACAAAAATGCAAGTTGATGTTCATGCATGTTTCATAACCTAATGACATAATCCATTGAAAGAAACCCTCATTGCTATTTTTTTTTTTAAATTGATCACTATTGTAAAATCAGTTCTCCGTCTCTCAGTCTAATAATTGTCTGGATAATAATTGTCAGTCAAACTCTTTTTCACATTCATTTTCTGAAATGTAGTCATTAGCCACTCAATAGTCTTTGTGTGTATGTCTAGTGAGGGATTTATCAAGGGAGTTAACTGGAACAATGAAATTGTAGAGTGACAAGTCATCTACAGTACCAAGAAAGGTACTGCTGTGTTCTGAACTTCAGGAAGCACTACAGGATTGAAACAAAGTAGAAAGCAGGATACAATACACTGTATTTCTAATGTTTATTCACTGTTTTTTTAGCTATGTTTTAGTACATTGCTTTGTATATCAAATATTAATTTTAACAAAGATGTTTAATTTTCTTAGCAGTTTTACTGTATAAATAGCAATCAAGTCAAACATGGGTTTGTAAGAACTAAAAATAGACAAATTGCAAGTATATTTTGAACGTTCATAAATAATTAGTCAAAGAAGCTTTTAACTTTGAATTTATACCTTGCAATACCTTGCGTTGCTTACTAAGATTATTGATTTCGGCACATGTAGAATGTCTATAATTAATCTGGAACTCTTTCACCACATTATTCATTCCTAGTAAGAAGCTTAAGAAGAAAAAGCACAGCTCCATACTTACTTACTGTAGCTATGCAAACTGATACTCCTTTTCTGAATACATTTTGAATGAAAATCGCCTACAATTTTGGTAATGGTGGTTGATTTCATTCTTTCTTTTAATATCTGTTGGTTTATTGGCTAGCTTTATACTTGTGCATTGTGAAAAGACAAAAGCTTTTCTATGTGGCTATTTATATAGAGAGGCTTTCTTTGTATTTCCTTGAATCCGTCCAGAAGGTTAAATCCATTAGAAGAGAGTCTCAAAGCCGACCACAACTATAATAGTAAAAAAAAAAAAATGAAATGGTGTCTTTTTATATTCAACTGAGTTGAGTTATTTTGCAGTCCATAATAATGCTAGCTAGTTTAAATGGTGTATTGTTTACAAATGAATAAAACATAGCAAAATGTATCTCATACATCAAGGATTTAGTTGATTTACCCCAAATGTAATGAAATCAATATAATGTGTAAACATAATATGCAAGCATTAACATGTTCAGTGTTCATATACCATCTGTGTTTCATAAAATTACTTGGATGCAGGTCTAGTGATCAGACTGTAAATAAATATAAGGTATTTATATTGAGTTCCAAAACTCACTTGTGACGGGTTCCTCCATATTCAGTTTTTTTTTTTTGGTGTTGCTTAGTACCTCAATATCGAGCCATTGCAGCAACAACGTCTGAGTGATTGCTTTCTACGCTTGTTTCACCTCATGACGTGCCAGGCTTGTCTGCCGACCACTTCAATTTCTGTGTCTCGCAGCTCTGTGTCGGCAAACCTCCACCTTCTGGTGACATCCTGAAAATGGGAAGCTCTGCCACTAGTTTACCTTAGCCAAAATGGCAAAGATTATGAGAGGAGAGAGGATGCCACTGGAAGTTCCATCATTTTGTCGGAAGTTCGTAGGAGGTGGTGATAGAAGATAGGAGAAAGGAAAAAAAGATGATGCAAGACACGGACGCAGAGTTTTGAGACACAGAAGCAGAAGTGAAGGTAGGGAAAATTCAGAGAGCATAAGAGAGAGAGTGGACGAAACTGAGAGTGTAAGAGAGTAAGTGAAAGCATGAGATAGTGTGAGAGAATAAGTGTGGATGTAGGACCAACACATTTTGTTTCCAAATTTAAAATGACCCCTGATTTTGTCCGAAACAAATGGACAGGAAACGGAATTCATTTTCAAAAAATAGGTCTAAAAGAAACAGGAATGGGTAGGAAACGGAATTCATTTTCCAAAAGCAAACATTTTCCCAAATCATTTTTGTCCAATTTGCACATGACTAACATTAAGTTCTGTAGCTGCGCCAGCCAAGAAACATTAGATACATGTAGACATGAACATACCTGGGAACTCTCAAGTGTTGCCCAGACACTCCAGGAGCAGCTTTGAAGCAAGCCCAAATAACCTCCCACCCACCCCCAACCTGCATGTGGAGCCCACCACTGTCACCGGTCTTGTACAGTGGGTCATGAGCGTTCTATGGCCCACTTTATAATAACAGACAAAGTTTAGGCTCAAACCTTATGACCAGACCCATCCAGGATGTCACAAACTGGTGAGCTGCCCAGCTTTCTTCGTGTGACACCAGATGGGCTGTCCTTTGTGTTCTAGGTTTTAGAGTGGGATCAAAAGATGGACAAATTATATTTGTCTCCATGTTTTAAGATGGCACTGCTTGTGTTGGTAACAGTAAGTATTGTAGATGCCCTAACATTTGTTGCAGTGAAATGTAGTCTACTTACAAATAGATGAATTAAGCTGAAAAATGGTTCCAACAAGACAAAATAGGCTTGATTCTTTTGGTGTCTTACATTCTGCAGGTTGTCTAGCACACAACACAGTGCACAAAGCCAGGTCTGTAAAGAGATGGTTGGATGAGTTTGACTGGTCCACACAAAGCCCTGACCTCAACTACATATAAATGTATATGTGTTTAAAATGTATTTAGAACTTTTTTTTTAGAAGTCCCTGTTGGTGAAATGGTCAAGTGTCCCAATACTTTTGTCCATATAGTTTTTGTGTGTGTATATATATTATATACTTGAAAATGCACAGGAGTTATTTAAGTAGAAAACCATCTGGATACTTAGTCTTTCTACCTTAATAATCCTCAATTAAAAACATTTACACTCCAAAAAAATTAATTTCACAGACGATGAATACTGCCAGATAATCTTTCTCAACAGTATGATGGAAGTCAGAAATCACAAAGCATAACTAATGTAATTAAGTGGATATGGTTCATACATGAAATAAAGTAAATCTGATTGCACAGCTTAAACAATAACGATAATTTTATACTAACATATTTTTGTGAGATTGATTTACATCTGAGAATGGTCGTTCTTTGTTTTAAACTGTTGCATGACATTTATGCTCTTTAAAGGTAAAAAAAAGTATAAGCCTGATTGCTTCCATGCTGTATAGAACAAACTACATACTGATGTTTGTCGTAATGATATATCATAGATGAACATGTTATGAAGTTGGGTGTTTTTTAACATCATGTAAACATTAGTGATTGGTTCCTTAAAATTAATGCTTACATACAGTATGTATCATGCATGAAACTGCACGTGTCAGATGTTTTCGGTATGTATGAAGTTTGTGACTTATTAGTTGAGAAGTGGGATTGTGTGTGTGTGGGTAGAGAAGCAGGACAGGAGACTGACTAGCGGGCAATACCATTTAAAAAACCTGCCACTACATCATAGTACCCAAATTTTCTTAAGTCCTAATTTTCCTTGGCTATATTGTTTAACAACGAGCTAAATCAGTAGGACTGCACTACCTTTTAACCAATTGAGCCTCTTAAGCAATTTAAAGCCTTCCCTGGACACCATTATTGTCAGAACCTGCAAATAAGCACAACAACAAAAAATATACAGAAAGGGGAGCACAGCCTAAAGAGCATAAAAGGCATACACATTCATAGTCTCAACACTAGTGCTGCCAGACTAATATTCTTATACCATCGCTCATCTGTTTCTCACTATGCCAGTTCCTCCATTGGCTCCTATACCCACCATAATTGATTTGGAACTCTTAGCAACAAGTCTTCTGGCTTGTCTGTGTAGACTCGTTTTTAACAATGCCTGTACTACCCACTTAACTTTAAGTGGAGGGGTTTCCTACCACCTTTATCTCACCATAACTTTTGTTATGTGTCCTTCTTATACTGCTGTACAGCTGTGCATGAGTTGTGATCTGGCTTCTGAATCTCTGTCCTGGGCTTTGTTTAAAGGCTGTTTAGTACAGTGAACATTTGCTCCAAGGGGTCCATGTATAAAGCGGATATAGAGCATTTCTGAGGTTGTCTGATTGATCTAGACTAGTGTTAAATAATGCATCTGCTCCCCCTTTACTGTAACTTTAGATGCTCAGTGTCATGCCACTGCATGACTTAACTTGTGCTTGATACAGAATGGGTTACTGGATATGACTACATGACTCAGTTAATTTAAATTTGTTCACACCTTTCTGTGTGGAGCCAGAGCTCAAATAAAACTGATTACCTATGCTGGAGATTAGTACCAGTGTAAGGGTGAAGAAAATCTCAGCTACATCTCCCTGGTGGTAGAGAGGTCAATCAATGGGCACACCAGAGTAAAATTATGGAAGGCATAATGTCCAAAATATGATGGGTTCATAACTGTGGGCCTCAGCATGCATTACATCACTATGACTTGTGTGCTTGTTTTAGGAAGGCCAAAACATGCGACTTAGGGTTGACCTAAACAGGAGTTATGTGAAAGTGTCCTTTTGCTAAGTTTATGGAGTTTGGAGTTTGGTATGAAAATAATCAATGGTACCAGAGAAATATGACATTCCAGATATTATAATTGTACGATGGGCCATGAGCGTTCTATGGCCCACTTTATAATAACAGACAAAGTTTAGGCTCAAACCTTATGACCAGACCCATCCAGGATGTCACAAACTGGTGACCTTCCCAGCTTTCCTCGTGTGACACCAGATGGGCTGTCCTTTGTGTAAGATTGGAGAGATAGAGGGAGGTAACAGGGACATTAGGGGGATTCTATTTTTAACACCAAGAGGCCAGAACAATGTACAAGACTCCAACAGAATTATACATTGGTATGGTATATCCTGTCTATTTTGAAAACTCTTTGTATGTACTGGTATTTTTATGTCTTTTATATGCATTTTTGTATGGAAAGTACAGTGACTTTTTACTCAAATAAAATATTACATTTATCAGTTCTGTCTTTTCTCTCTAATCAGTCTCTGCCTGGAGAGTAACCAGGGTTATTGGATTATCGTACCTCCTTGTAAACTCACAAGGACAGAACCCTATTCTCTTTCTGTACCAGCATGGTTTATTTTGTTAATTTTATTATCAAATTCTATATTGTTCCTCTTCTGTAATGGCATATGTAGTCACAAGACAGCATCTGACAAGACAGCAAATATTTACATATATTTTTTTTTTTTACGCACAGGTCAGCTTTCCATACTCTTTACTTTTTTTAGGGTTAAATACTCTGCAAAGATGTTTAACCCCACCTTATTTGTGGCACAATAGCATGTTAAGAATTTGTTTGCAATCCCAGATCCCATTTACACTGTTTAATTGCACCTAATAGATTATGCAAAATATGAGTTAAACATATTTTAACATGTATATATTTTATATACACACACTAAAACTGCTCATATACCTTTTATTGATGGTTGATAAACAACATAAAACTTGATCACTTATGTATTTAGCCTTTAATAAACATGTGCTGTGACAGATGATGAAACCATAGATTTTGAAACCTGCTTGTTGATTGATATGTAAACATGTACCACATTGTCTCAGCAAAGGCTTGTTGCTGAAATGGGTTTGCAATTTACAAGATTAGTAAATAATGCAATTACATGAAACCATATGGACTGGATGGTCTTCATTTTCCAAACAAAATATCCTAAAGGCATGTAGGTTTGTTTCACAAAGTGATTGGCTACTAGAAGCAAACTTTACCAGGGTCACTTGGGTTTCACTTTAGAAAGCACACTTTGAATGTCACGAAGTCAGTCCATACTTATCAACATCACCCTACATTCTTCTGCCATTTATCAATAGAATTTCGCCTTATGTTTCTCTCATGAGAATGATGTTGAGTAAGTCTCTTTCAACCTGTCTGAGGTTTTACTCTTTGACATAACATTAAAAATTAATGGCTGTTTTTGCTATTAAGATATCTGCCCATCATAAGAAACTCATGAGAAATTCAAACCAAAAACTTAAAAATATGACAAACAAAAAGCTGATTGCATATGGGTTTAGAATTTTCTTTGATATATATTTTTTATTTTTTGTAAGTTAAAGATGAGAGAAGTTAAGTCATTAAAGTGCATATGAAGACTGGAGTGTCCCTGTAAAGAAAACACACTCTTACTTGTCTCAAAAGACTCTCATCAGGGCTGTCCTTAGTAGGGTATGGGGCCCTTGGACTTGACTTTTTGCAAGCCTCTACTGACTACAACATCATATACCGATGCACCTTTTCTGCAATTCCTATCCCTTGATATAGGTATGTAATTGTACATATTATTTAATAACTGTGGTATTAATACTTTTCCCTATATATACTTTTACCCAGCTGATTTGTGTCCTCGTGGCTTCCCTCCTTGTATCAAAGCAGTGCCATTTGTATCATGGACTGCCTGCAGGAGTACACCGGTATTGCATCTCTACAGTTTTCTGTAGCTGGAAGGGAGAGCACAGGAACATACTCTCTTTACAGATTGATGACCTTAGAGTGAATAGGTGTTAGAGAAACTAGCACTATACAGTAGCACACCCCACTCACTCTAACACCATACACTAGCACACTCCACACCTACTCTTAAACACAAACTGACTCTAACACCATATACCCAATCATGTACACACACGCATCTTCTTTCCCCCATCTTCATTTCTCTTAGGCTCCACCGACTGTAGGTTCATGTGCTGCTACACACACTCACACTATACATTAACACACCCACACCTTACACTAACATACACACACTATAATGCCATATGCTGGCACACACTCACATTATACACTAACACACATACTCTAACGCCATACAGTAACACATATACATGTGCTAGTAACATATACTCACACACTAACAAAATACACTCACACCGTATACACATATTCTCTTACATACACTTGCACATACATATACACATGCTCACTCTCTCTCTCTCTTTGGTAGTTCTACCTCATAGTTCCCCCACTTTCCCTTTTGCTTAGCTGCCCCCTCACAGATGCCCCTCTCACTCTCTACTGGTCTCATATATTTCCCCGTACCTTAGCTTTCCGCCTCTCACTGCCCTCATTGTTCCCATCTCTCTCCTGCTCTCACAGCTTTCACTCTTCCTCACTCTCACTTCATGCAGGGTCCTTTCTTCATGCAGCTCACACTGCCTGTGTGGGCTGACAAGGGTAATGTAAAGTGTTAGGTAATCACACTGGGTTACGGAGGCCGCCCCATTTTGCCCTGTAAAAGGGATGGCCCTGTCTATTATCTAAGTATTAAACGCAAAAGCCTGGACCTAAAAACTGTGACAACAATATCACTTTTAAAAGACGCCCTTAGAAGCGAGTTCCAATGGCTACATTGTTTCCATGAAATTGCAGTTGAGTTAAACTAAGCTGAAATATAGTCAACCTCAATGAGCACCCTTCATGTACAAGAAACATGCTTGGGTGTCATGCTTCATAATGCATATTAAAGTTAGCAAGGTAAAATACTCAATCTTACCTGTGAACTCATAGGTTAGTGAATAAACACTTACCAGGCATAAGTGATAATTTGGGTGTTAATACAGGATTCAGGAGCTACATTAACAAGCTGGAAATGGGCGAGCCCCAAACACTTTTGGTAGTGCTATCGTAAATTAGTCAATATATTTCTTAAATATCATCTAGATATGGTAATATTAAGCATGAATCCTACAACGAAAAGAACAATGAAACAATATTGATTGAAATGTAGAACAAATAATGTCTTCAAGAAAATCAAGAATAAGAAAAAAAAATAATATATATTCTTATATTCAAAAGGAAGATATTTTTGTAGCTTTTAACTTATAAATTATATTCATTTACACATTTTATACAAATCCATCTCTTGCAAGTTCAGTTATATATTTTATAGCAATGTGCTTCATTAGCTTTTGAGATCATGTTGCAAATCTCGAATGCTAAGAATTTTCTAAGCCCCATGGCAACGCTAGGTCAGAAAGATCAAGTGAAGATAAAGGTAATGCCTTTATAAATTATCTATCAACCGTCCAGAGAGAAATGACATTTCGAGAGTAAGGCTTATGAGAACATACAAAACAGCTGTCTTGTAGCTATAATTTAAAATGAATGTTCTTTATTTTTATTAACTCAAGTCATTCTAAAAGGTGATTACATTCAGACTGAAGTATTCACAATCTTTCTTGATCGTAATCTTATCTTATGCTGTTTTTATAATTTCAAGCTACTACAACATTATCTCCTATGCCTCACTTGCTTTATTTAATTTTAGATACCAAAGCGCCGTTAAAACTATATGGACAGACGACTGGAGAATGTGACAATTTGTTGAGCTGATTACACTCTCGACAAGTTTAAACCATCCAGAACATCTTGACTTGACAAGCATGCAATCTTTTTGTTTTACTTTGTTGTACTGTATATAGTAGTAGAAAAATAGAAGCATTCAAATAATCTGTATTTTTCACAAAACACATGAATGTATGGTTACGAATGTGTTTTCCAGTTTTGTTTTTTTTCTGAGACTTTCTAATAAAAATGCAAAGATTTGCTAAATTTACTATCACCGCATATTATTATTTTCCTGCGGTTATAAATTGAGAAAGAAGAATTTAGTAAGAAGAATTAATATGATTAATGTAAAGACAAAATAATGTATCATTTTAATTCAGGTAGCCAGGGGTTTAACTGTCCCATTCAAAAAGGTGATTATTGTTGACCTTTTTTGCATGCGCCTACCCAGAATCCCTTTGTGGTTGTGGCAGCCCCATGAGATTTCTGAGGGAAAAACAAGGCTTCTGGCCTGTCTGGTGTCTGTAGATGAGTGTTTAATAATGCTTCTACTACACACATTCAAAAGGATAACCCAGCCCAAAAAAGAAATGGAATGTGCCCCATGGTACATTTTAATAGCAACAGTGATTTATTGACTTTCAAGAGCCTAGAAGGCAATTCACAATGGTTAGTGAGAAGAGAGATTTTCTCACCCTGCCTATTTATACTATGAAGGACCATGCCTAGACAGTACAATCTCCATAGCACATAGTAGCTAGCACGGCTCACCTTTAAGACACAAAATACAGCAGGGTGGCTAGGGGAGCTACTCTCAGTCAGGCCTACGGTTGCGCCCAAGGAGAAAACATCACGGTTTACAGTAGCTCAAGTCACAAAATCAAGGTAACAAATGTCTTAAAACAGCATTGAACATACCTGAAACACACTATGAAATGAGGTTAACCTCAGTTTTAAATATATTTTCCAAATACCAATAATTTTAAAAAAAATTCAATACAAAAACAACTTTTGATTCTGAAGTGTTTCTGTGGGAATTTTTGCCCATTCATCCAGTAGAGCATTTGTGAGGTCAGGGGCTGGTGTTGGACGAGAAGGTCCCCTGAAGCATACCAAGACATTTTGGACAATGCTATGCTTTTGTGGGAACAGTTTGGAAAAGGCCCTTTTCTATAACAGCAAGACTGTGCCCCAATGCACAAAACAAGGTCCATAAAGAAATGGTTGGAGGAAGTTGGAGTGGAAGAACTTGACTGACTTCTACTGGATTAACTTTTATCCATATTGTGTGTGTG
>VKOC01000002.1:32100885-32149603 GCA_009364415.1 Spea multiplicata | reverse complement strand
CCGAGACTGAACAGGGAGACTTGCCGCAGAGGAGAGAGAGGGGGGCGCCGAGCAGGTAAGCGAAAACCACTCGGCGCCCCTCTCTCTCTCCTCCGCTTCAAAACAAACAAAAAAAAAACGCCATTGCCCCAGTCGGCTCCATTGTAGGGCTGGCCCTGGGTGTGTGCCATCTCTTCCTCTGGACCTGAAGGTCATTACCCATGCTACTTGAGAAAGACATCCATATTAGCTGTACTTTAAGGCTGTGTTCCCCACATTGAGGAAGGAGGTGGATAATGCAGTAGCTAAAATGATTTAACCCCTTATTTTCCAGCTATAAATGAAGAAGGTGTGCGATAGCCATCCGGTAGGCAGCTGTTGCAGAATCTCAGTTCACACTATAGTCAGTAAGCAACAGGCTACCCAAACATTATGGAAGTTATGGTTTTACAGTAGTTGGAGATGTACTTGTTGGTTATATTTTCTTCTAATTTCTCCCTGCTTTGGTAACACAATGGTCCTTTCTCTTGTGTGACATCAGCAGATATCTGTTTAACTCCTGCAACACTGTGGCACTCCCAATGTGACTTTCTGAATCCCTAATCCAGCATGTTGTTTGTCCATCTGTTTCTGATTACATAATTATACGCAGGCTTGAGTGTGGCATGCTTGGATGGATGGTCATCGATGCGTGTCATACAAAAGGACCTGTTCTCTGCCCTGCCAACAGGTAGAGCACACATTCCATAACACAAGGGTAGCAGAAAGGAAATGGTCATCAGTGCCCTGGTCTCATCAGTTTGGTCTGTTTACGTTCTCTGTAGATTGTATTTGTGTAATTATCAATGATATTAATAATTCTAGACTGCCTCTGCCATAATGATTTAGGTCATCAGGAATGTTTACATCCCTGCTGCTAGTCTCAAAACAAGATGTTGTACTGCTACGTTCTATTCAGTCAGTGTTAAACATCGGTACAGCCATGGCCGGGTCTCCTTTGCGTATGTGCTCAGGTTCACTATATTTAGCAACTACTGAACAGTGTTTAACAAATATACACTCTTTAATTTTAATTAACGGAAAGAAGGGGATAGGGTGGCGTTAAATAAGGGAGCAGGTGTTGGCTGGTTTGTTTTTACTTCTCAAACGTCTCAACTAAAAAGGCCTTACTTGGGCATTTCACACATATGTGTTTTCAAAATGACCCTGTTAATCAATCTCACTTAGCGTAGTGTCAATTCCATTAGTGTTTAATGTCTGTAGCTGCTAAAGAAAGCAATGGGATTTAATTTTTGGTGTTCATGTAAGGACAGCAATCACACCCCTGGTAGGCAAGTTTCCCTATTTCTTGTTTTTTTTTCCCGTTCTATTACTGCTAATCAAAAATCACTGCTGGAAGGAACCTTCCATTAATAGAAAATCCATGTCAATAATTGTTTTTCGATGAACAAGTCACTGTATAAATATTTAGTTCTATTTAATATGTGTTTGTGATACATCAGATCAATATAAAACATGGCTAGACATTACTAGATTTATATTCTAAACAATGTAATTTGAAAAGTAGTTTTCATTGCATACTTTGATGTAAATTAGTTTTATGTTTTTTGGTGTTTGTTTACTACTAGTTAGCTAAGTAATCTCGTGACCTAGGTTTATGACAGCTAACTGCATCATGATCACATTTTACAGCTTACCTTCTGTAGAGGTTAAAATGAGGTCATAAGGTTCAGTTGCACATTGTAATCTTAAGGGGGAAATATTGCTAATTTGACTAGGACATTGTTTATAGAACTATGCTAGATATCAGTTTGATGGCACACCCAGAACTGGTTATAGTTTAAGTACATTAAATAAATCTCACTTATTTCGCTGTTCATTATGCAGGGCAAAATTGGCTCCTCTCACTTAGAACCCAAACTGCAAATAGGTTTGCTAATAAACGTGTTAGACTCCTATAGTTTCCTATATGTTTAAATATACAGTCCAGTCATCATATGCACTGTAATGCATGTGATAGCTGCATGGTCACTTTAAGTTTTCAGGTTATACCTTTTGCAAATGTATGGAGGAATTCTGCAGAATCTGCCCGTATGCATTTAACTCTTTCTCCACCCATCCGACTCTGGCTTGGGTGAATGCTACGGGAGGAGGTCTGCTCAAACCCATGCGTATGTGAAAAGTAATCACTTTAAAAAGACATTCTTTTTTTTTTATTATATATGTATATAATTTTTTTATATATTATATATATATATATATATATATATATATATATATATATAATACATAAAAGCTGCAATACAAAAGCATAACAAAGTACAGAAAGAAATGATACAAGCTGCTTATCAAGAAATATTATATCAGAACCGGGTAAGAAAATATTGTTGAATAATAGTATTAATTTAACTATATGAATTTTGTGATAGTAAATACAGGGAAAGAAAACTCTCTTTCTTCTTCAATTTATTTATTGGAAATGTACTCAACCAAGGTTTCCAAGTTTTTTAAAATATTTTATTTTTTCGAATACCCTTTTCTGTTTTATATTGTGTTTGAATTTGATGTACCATAATATTTTGTCCCTGGTAGGGATTTGTGCTTCCTTGCCCACTGTGATGCCTTAATATACATTCTAATAAAGTTGGAGTGTTAGGGACACCATGCTCTTACATCATCAAACACACATATACTGAGCTCCATTTAAAGTATAATTCACACAAACTCCAACACAATCGATAACCACAAAAACATGCGATGGATTGCTGATGTGACAACATGAAATGATTTCATTTTGTTAATGTATGTTTTAAGTAGTAATGATATGTATACAAACCACTTCTTATCCATTATCTGTTAGCGGATAAAATATCATGTTGCCTAATACTGTAGTTTGAAAATAGACAGAAAGCCATCACACGATTTACATCTCTAAAGATCAGGGATTGAAATCCTGTACAATCAATCCACTTGAGATACAGTATCAGTAAGCTACAGGTTTATCAGTAGATATTCAATTGTTTGCAAATCAGTAGACATACCCTTGACTAATTTTCTTTTAGGAAATTAACAATGCATGTTATCTCGTAATCACGTTCCTCAAAAATGCCAGATTAACACGGAGAACACACACATTTCCTATTGATGGTAAATACTGCTTACACAAACAGAACAAGTTCAACAAAAACATCTTTGAACATGGTGTTGACCATAGAAACAAGCCTCAACAGTCTTTCCTATGACCTGTTGCATTTGGAGATTAAGTAAGAACTCAGTGTTTGGCCCAGAGTCTTTGTGTTTTTATTTCAATCTCGGGGTCTCAGAGTAAAAGGGGACATACTCAAGGTCACAAGGTCTGGAGCTAAATTCTGTATGCTGTACAATGATTTACCTATATCTCAGCATCCCAACTGGTGCTTTTCTCACTGGTGTACTACAGCTGAAATCCATGCTTGAACACAGGTACCTCCTAGTAATTAATATATTGTAAGAAGCGCTGCGTAAATAAATAACAATAATAATGCTTTTCGCAAGGGCTGCTACAAAAAAAATGTATTGTGACCATTAACAAGTGATTAAAGAATTTTTACAAGGAATCATTAAATGTTTAAACACAATTTTTTTCTATTTCTACTTACTATACATAGGGAAATGTGTCAATTGCAAGTACAATTTAGCCTTTTCTTTGATAAAACATAGTATAAAGAAGGCCTTACCATTTCTAATGGCACACGAGTTAAATCTGCTAAGACTGCTCAGGATTTACAGTAAGGAATATATCAGGAGAAACGCGCAGGTACATGCCTGCTTTTGGTCGATACAGTTGACTATTATAATGAAGAGACAGGATTGGGACCACGTGCTGGGAAGCTGATTAGAGGTAGTTTTTGCTGGTATTTGTATAGATCTTTGGATCTATTTTCCCTCCTCTGTAGACTTGCATTAATATTTAATACAATAACCCTCCTATTCTTTTTTTAAAGCAAGAAGAGGCTAAGGTTATTAACTTTAAATCCTAGCCGCTAAGGTTAGCATAAAATCATACGATTAAGGAAGTCTGAAAGTTGATTGAGAATGTAGACGTAACATTTTAATAAGGCTTTGACAGAACAACTTGCAATGTAGAGTACTGGAAATTGATTATAGATAATTAACTCCTGGGCTTGCAATTAGTTATATTATTGTGTGAATTAATTGCATACTTGACCTGGTTTACAGCAGCTTCCATTTCTGGATTAATGTCTAAGTATATCTTTGCTTTTTGCCTCAGTATGTTTCAGTTGCGTTACTGTATTACACATCCCCGAATTAAGCTAAACCCCATAACCAACTGTATGAGGCTCATATAGATTTCTGGAAGAGTGTTTATTCATGGTGTTTTGTATCATTAAATACACAATTACCTAGTTAAACGATTTACCTTAAAACACTGTCAGCTTTGTTACTTAAAGCTTTCCAGACAGTAAAAACCATACCTGGGAACTGCCATGCATGATAGCAATGAAGTCTCCTTTTCCTTTTCTCTATAGGAACCAGGAGGATAAAGACCAGGCCAGGAGGAGCAAACGATGTTCTACCTGTGGCCCTACCTACCTGTGACAAATAGGCCTGAAGATTTCAAGAGTTCCCATGTAGGGTTAAACCTACAGGTGTGAGTTTAATTTCATTATACAATATAAATTAACTATAATAACTATTGGTAGGCACCTGAGCTTTGCAATACCATAGAGGATAATTGCCACAATAAAAGGTGGTGTAATAGTAAGCCCTCCAGGCATGAGGACCTCATTATTATATACTAGTGGTGCTCAACTTCAGGCCTTGAAGGCCTCAAGGAGGATATCACAGCTTAAGTGTAGGGATTTTATTAGATCAAAATAATTTTTCTCCAGCAAGGATATATAGGATATGTGCTTGTTTGAAACAGAATTTGACAGAAGAGACTAACCTTTTAGCCCATCTAGTGTGCCCACTTCTCTTGATCTAAAGATCTTAGTCAGTGCTTGGTCTTGTCCTAGATTCAGGATAGCTATATCCACTTATATACCATCATCACTTGGAGCTTAGAGCTACACACCACTGCCATAGATCATAATGGCTTAATTATATGTGCTAGAGAGCCTATATTAAGCTGCTAGCAGAAACAAAATAGCCGAACCTATCTCTGCCCACTTGGCAGTCCAATAAATGGCCATATGCCAGCAGCCATACGATATTCCCAACCATTTCAAGTGTCCTTCTTTACTGGTACTTATATAAACATTGTTAGTGGAGCTCACCAGCCTCTGTGAAATTATATATGAAATGTAGTTTGGTTCCACTATGATATCAGCTAATGCTGATAATTCTGCTGATGCTATTGGCATAAAAGTATGTGTACTGAGGCTAAAGATGTTTTCTGAGAGAATAAGTGATTCCGGAATTGTATTGGGCTTGAAGGTGAAATGAAGATAACAGAAGATCAAAGTGCTGGATGTGAACATTAGAGTTATAGTTTCGGTTTTACTTTCTTTCTTTTAGGGGTAGGGGTTATTGTAATTTATGTAATTTCTTTTACAAACATGCACAGCCATAATATTATGGTATAGCTTTCCTCGGCATGCGGTTAAACTTTATACTATGTATTGTTACTTTGTCAGAGCTCCATTTTATTTAATAGGTGGGTTACTTGTGACATTATCATTTTAGTGAGCTTTAGCTTACCTTCAACATATTTAAAAAAGAAAATCACATTGCTCATAAGCCCCGATGATATTTTCCAGCTGTAGTGTTAATCAAGCAACAAAGTAAAGCATAAATGTACAGAAAAATGTTAATACATACGTATAGAACTGAGAGGATAACATATTTGCAAAGAACAATGAATTAAGCCATGATACACAAATACAAACGTATATGCATACTGTTCAATACTGCCATCTATTGATAGGAGAATACAACTGATTTAATAAATAGCTTGCAATGTATAGTAAAACACAACATATAAAAGTAAACGCATGGCATCATTACCATGATGGCAAACTATCTTTACAATTAATTTTAAAACTTTGCAAATTAATAGTTTTATTCACTAGAGAGCCAACTAAAATATTGTATAAATAAATGTAGTATCTCAATTTAGACCATGTCTTATTGTAGCTATTCTGAATGGGGTATAAATTGTTTTATACAATTATACAATTACTTTTCCCTGTCCTTCTGAACAAACAGGGATACTGAACCTTTCAAGTATTTAGTATAGTTTACTGTGTTAATTTGTATTTGTATTGGCACGTTATGCTTTTGAGCAAATTCTTGTATGTTGCCCATCAAATCATATTCAAATATTCATTAATTGAAGTTAAATGGTTTGTACAGATGAAATGTGTACATATTTATGTATTTCATGTCCATTGAACAAGCCCTCTTCTCTTTTTGTTACTATAAGTCAAAGTCGTTATGTGATACACCTTTTTCCCATTGTATAAAGCATTGGGTGGATATTATTTATTAACATAGTGACATAGTAATTTAAGTTTAAAAAGTTCAATCCTTTTACTTATTCTTTGTCACTTTGATCCAACCCCCCCCCCCCAAAATAAGCAATTTTTCTGATTTTGCCACTTGAGGAAAACATTCCCTTGAAACTCCATGGATCATGAAGCTCTAACGTATTAGTGTTTGTTAATATGTTATTTCTAGTAATATCAATATGGTATAACTAGTTTTCTGATTTGATTGTTAGAGATGAGGAGGGGAGAAACCAGATACAGGGTGGATTTGGGCAGGTATGTATGTCTACCTTACCTGGAGAGCCACCTCGCAGCTCTTAGTTTCAGAGCTTCACAAGGTGGTCACATGAAAGCTGTGATGAAGGACTTTGCTTCAGTAGCACAGCCCTTCATTGGGGTTTCAGCTGTCAGCTCTACATACAATGTAGTAGAAATTAAAATACAAAAAATGGCAACTTGGCATACTCCGTTTAAAAAGATAGATGGTGAACCTGTAGGGTCATGTGTAACACGTAACGTCTACAACAATGGAGTAGTTGTGAAAGCGGAATGGTATTGAGGTAATAATGTAGCACAAGCTCAGTAGTCTGAGTAGAGGTAATATTTACATGCAACAAATAGAGGACCATAACAACCATATCACCACAATCTTGCCTGGGGCTAGTAAATATCAGTTTATCAAAAACATTTCCATGTTAAGAATTCCAGCAGTAAAGTATTTACCAGATATCATGAAGTATGGGCAAAAGCTTTGTGAATGTTTTGTTGTCAGATGATACAAAAGAGAAATGGGTTAAAAAGGCAATATAACGTAATAATTTCTTGATTTTTTTCAGAGGCTAGTGAAAGGCTTGCATATAACCACAGGTTTATCAGAGGGTAACTGAATGATCATACTATGTATTTAATATGCTCCTATCCTATAACTGGGAAAAAATGTAAAGGAACAGTCACACCATGCTGTCTTTCACAAAGATGAATGAGCACTGCATGCGCACACATGCCTAAAGACCTCACGGTCTTGACAGACAAGAATTGTAAGCACAATGAAATGTACTCTCTGGTAATACATAGGAATACATTTTTTTCCTGCTAGGTATATAGAAATTATAGGCAGATAGGAAACTAGTAACCATGATCCTGCTAAAATATATCTCATCTTGAGATGATTTTAATTGACATATAATTAATTTTTATTTTTAAGTGCTAAGTTATATGTATATAAAAAAATCACAGCAAATATTATCATTTTGTATTATATTATTAATATGCAATTAATATTAGGTGGATACAATTTTACTATATATCTGTATTTGGTTATAAGTGCAACGTTATGATATATTAATAAAATTAATTGGCTTTATTTATTCTAGAGGTGACTCAGAGAAGACATCACTGTGTACAAATACATTAGAAGGCTGTATTAGACCTTTGATAGGCCAAGACAGATTAGATCACAAAATGCTAATTATTATAGTTAGAGGCTGCATATTATTAGGACATTTTACACGGTAACGGCTTTAAATTATGAAAGGTGCAAACTATCGATGGAAAGTACTAGCATGGCTTTTAAGAAATGGATTGCATTTTAGCAGCAAAGATTATTTGGGGATACATAGTATTTTAAAAGTCATTGTTCCAAGGATTATTCCAGCTACCTCTGTTTCAACCCCCCCTCAACCTCCTAAGAGATGGTAAACTTACAGTATACTGTACCAGTATATTGCAATGTGTGGTAATCTTATTGTCCATTTGCATATTACCAATATTAATGTTATGGTACATTTTCATTGTCCCACTATTGTAATAGGCCTATAGAAACTGGGTATATTAGAAAGGCTAAACTCAATATAATTGTAAGGAGATCTCTATTTGACCTCACATTTTTTCTCCTCTTGTGTATATACAGTATATATATATATATATATATATATTATATATATATCATAATAATAATAATGGAGGGAGTGTATATATCCCCTTATATTTTGCAGGGTGGTTACCCTCAGTAGCCCCAGCCCCAGGGAGATGTTTGGAATTATTGCTTCCATGTTAATTGTGTATTTTGGGTCCCTGGGGTCGAGCACTTGGAGAGTAGGTCAGGCCAGTGCTCCACTCCACAGTTTATGAGCAGCAGCGGAACGGCAGGTGGGAATCCAGTCCGGAGATTCCAGCCCACTCTCATCAGTACTCACCAGTTTTCACTAATTAACAAGAGAGGCCGTTAAATAGCCTCTGGATCGGAGCAGAGAGAGATCATTTGGCTCGTGAGAGATAGGGAGAAAGCAGCTATATTATTGATTGCTGTAGCCTGGTTTTGTTGGTAACGGATAAGCCGTCCAACAGCAGTTAGGTTGGAGCAAGTATTTTGTTTTTGGTTTGTTTTGTTCTGTTGTGCCTGTCTTAAAAAATAAAAACAGGCGCCAGCCTTTTATTTAACCCTCCTTGTGTCTGAGCCGTCTCTGCAACCCCGGAAGACTGTGTGTGAGCAAAGATTCCTGGACAAAATACCAAGTTAAGGGGTATTTTGTCACTAAATATATATATATAGAGAAAAATATTATATGTCTTATTATTACTACAAAAAAACAAAGATCAATATGTTACAGCTACTTAGGTCACCTATATTATAAGGTTGGCCATATGAGAAAACATAACTTTAATTATGTGCTCAGCAAAAGATTTAAAGCCTTCGTGGTCCAGGACTTCTGTTTTAAAATCCAGTTATGAAACTGGTAATCTTGCCTGTCCTATTAAAAAAATGTGCTTTACTACTAGACATGGTGGACAAGTTAGCAAAGTGTTCCAAGACACCACAGGAACAGTTTTATGTGGTTTACAATTCAGATCCTGAAGCTTATGGATGAAGGAATAACTGTGAATAATGAAATTGTAGTTATCAGTGCCAAAGAGGTGAAAAGTGAATTGAAATAACCATTCCAGTGGGAGTGACAAAACAAACGGTGTACTCACTGGGAAGATCAAATGTAAAATGCAGGCATTTATGAAAATTCTAAAGCAAATTCCACACCTACTGTTTCCTTTCTCAAGCATATAGAGAGATAGGCAGACAAGATGCTGAGCTGCCATGTTCCGGCTTTAACATGGTTTGGAATCTCTAAAGGCAACAAGTAAAGGAAAAGAGATACCTAGGAAAACACCAGTGGGAGGATAGTTTCCGAAAAAATTGAAGCTTTGCGTTCTACCCTTTTCATTCTTGTTAATGCGTAAATTGCCTTAAATGGCATCCTATTAAACATATGGATCTTTTTCCCCCTATAGCTCTCCAAGTCTTTTTATTTTTTCAGTTTTTTAAATAAGGGGAATCAGCGATGATCAAAGAAAATAACTATCATTTCACTTTCCACTTTCAGGCTTTTGGAAACACGGTTTAGTTCAGCTATTTCAGATGTCCAAGAAAAACAAATCACTTTTGCAAACCTATGCAAGCTGAATAAACAAAGACAGTTCTGTCTGGTGACACCCACACATACATAATCTAGCAACTTCCGAATCTCACATATGCTTTAAAGTAGCAAAAGAGTAAAGAGAAGGCCATCACAAACTATATTCACTTGACTGGCACCGGTGGGCATTGTTTTATTTGTCTAATGGCCCTGCCTAATGATTAGTGCTGGGTGAAAAGTGAGAATTTGTTCAGGATTTATAGTTACAATATCACCCCTTTTCACTGAAACTCCCATGGGAACTTTTTCAAAGTAAAGATATATGTTAAAAGTAAAGACATTCCCTGTATTGGTGACAGATCTCCAGCATCATCATCATAATGGCGAGCACAAATAGCTCTACTCTATAGAACTTGGGGAACAGTTGGACGGATCTGCAGTGCCCCTCACCGTTGCACCAAATGGGTAGCATCTATGTTTTTATTTTAGTGAACTGTCAAGTTAAGCTCCTGAATACAGTGTTGCATCTACTTTGGGCCTAGCCACCAGTTTGCATGCTAAATGCTTTATTAAGCAATGCGTGCCTTTACGACACAGTGTGCTGGGATATGATGTCATACAATATCCAAGCTTTTAAGATCCAAGTGGCCCCTATTCCCTTTTGTGGTTTTCAAAACGTATACGATTTTATACAGATTCATACAAATTGATGAAATCCACAAATTTCGTTAAATTTGCAATTTCTATGAATCGGAATGCACAAGTCTACTGCTGCATGCTTTGAATAGAAGAATATAAAACATGCAATTCTCATCTTACTAACCAATTTTTCGGTTGTTAAAGTGGAACCAGTCCAAAGATGTCACAGGCATAACAAATTTCCAAAAAATTAGCAAAATCACAATAGCAGCAATGTATAAACTTTTTCTTATTATTCCACAGTTGTGATTTTAGGCATAGTGTTTTGTGTAGTGTTGTTTAGTTATGATTCGCTAACCTGCTAGTGCTCCAAATGTTTCCATTTTGTGCCAAAAACAAACATTAGCAATAATCACTTAAATATACTATATGAAAGAAATAGCAGGAGCGAGGATGATTTTACAGTGGCTCCAAGAAAATGAAATATTAGCAAAGAAAATTATTCTTATTTAGTTTAGCATTATGTATACTAATGTTAAAAAATATTAAAAGCCACCTCCCCAAAAAAAAATAATTCCATAACCGGCATGAACAATACATATATTATTAAAATATACTAGTAATTTAATTAAGAATCCTTTATTTAGTGTGACCATGTGGATCATATTCTACTCTCATTGCAGAAAATGTATATAATATGTGGCTTTAATTTACAGGAATTAGCTCACCTAATATGTAGGTGAGCCGGTTAAACGCAGTCACAATACTCTTTAGAAAGCCTGCCAAGATATATAGTCAATTATGAGCAGACTATACAACTATGCACTGTTATGACAATCAAAAACATTTTTATGCAGTCAGGCATTGCCTTCACAAATGACAGCCAAACCTATAATTAATTACGGGTGACATTCCAGGTATGTTGCCCAGGAAATTGTCCAAGCCAAATATTGCATTGTCTAGGAATTTTCTTTGCAGTTTCCTTATTGATATGTCACATTTAAATTAGAGTTACCATAACTCTTGGCTATTTCGCTGTCATTATATAATCCTGCCCCTGACTGTGCTCGCTTCCCGATACTGGTCCCTACCAGATGTGACATTGAGTCATATTACTGTTGTATTCCATTACACAAGTTTAATAAATCGTAACCAATAGGTGCCTCTTAAAAAGAAAGTTAATAATGCTCTGTATAAAATCTAAAAAACATATCTCATAATAGACCATATTTATTTTCACGTGTAATTCGTACTACACGTGAAATACAGTATGTCCAGAATGTTAATTCTTTAAAAAAAAAAAAAGATTTTCAATTATTTAATTTTAAACTTATAAAGATTTTTGTCCCAAAAGTATTTAAGAAGAATCTGTGCCTTTAAGGGCAAAAAACAAAACTAGTTAGCCCAGCAAAACTTAAATGGCTAAAAAAGTAGCAATATATGTGATTTAGATACATTATGCGATACATTCTTAAAATATTTAATGTTTGGGAAAATCCTGTTTTGTTGAACAGCATGAAAAAAGAAACACTTTCATGTTATATTATGCCTGACATAAACCAACAGTACTGACATTAAATAATATTTAAACTGGTAATAGCTCAGAGAATAACCGGAAGGCATCACACAGTGTGTTAGCTGATGATTATAGCTCTTGTTTGCAATGCAGAAATATTATGACATAATCATGACTGCATAGTCATTATTTATTATTATTAGTTATTTACGTAGTTAAGTTGCATACATAATGTACAACTGCCTCTGATCATAAATCCATTTAGGCTTCTCGGAATAACAAAACCAGGTAATTTAAGTACAGCAATTTCCTCCAAAAAGCTGTGTTACATTTCTATCTGGCCCTGGGCAAGGTGCAAAATTATGAACCCCATGTGTGCTCACTTCCTGCAGAGCATGGGCATACCTAGAAATGTCTAGGGTTTGCTACCCATGAATTGTCCCTTTCATCACCATATAGGATCAAAGTAAAGATGGTTTGAGTAGCTAAGGCCAACTACTCATAGATTTATAGCCATATAGCTATAATTGAACGGAAAACCACTTATCATACCAAGATCAAACCTGGTCCGTTCCAAAATGTAAATGCTCAATGAGTATGTGTAGCCTATGCTAAGCCCACAGGTTTACCTGGGAAGGGAGCCTTAGTAATCATTAAAATGTTTCATATTTAATTTCCTTCTACAGACCTACATACAGCAGGTGTAGGATGCCACCGAATATTAGGGTTGCAAGTCACCCATTCTGTTAAAATCACTTTAGCTGCTCAATATCTAGAACTTTGAACACCTGTAATTAAAAGATAAGCCTGCTTTGATGAATATCCTCTGTAGGATACAATAGAATAGGATCATATGTGCTGCTTGCAGGTTCATATTCCTAAAACAAATGACCGAGTTGACCATTGGATACACCTTAGAAAAACAAACAGATACATTTACTGTGGTGACAACTGTAAAGATACTGGGAAAAAATAGTATTAATTAATTTATTTAAATCAAACAAAAAAAAAATATTCAGATTTTCACAGAGGAATATTGAGATAAATAATGCTTAAAAATAAACATGTCGGCTAAATCTGTACTCTTAGGATTTGTGTTGCACTTCTGCTTAATTATTAGCATAAGTTATATATAAACAATTAGGTTCAATATTACTTTATGGAAAATTACTATGTATGTCTATTGTACCTTTTTAAATTAATTATAAGACTGCTGTACATTTATGAAGGCAATCATAACAAAAAAACTCTGTTCATGTCTTCTTGCACTTATTAGGACACCAAGCTCTCCTACAGGAGAGTATATAAAATAGAGCGCAACACTGATAAATACAATGTTATATCTGGTTTTGTTTTGTGCTCAATTCTGTCTTTGGGCAAGGGAGCAAAAACCTTGTATGAAACCATACAGCAATACGAATTAAGAGTGATATAGCTCACAATAAGTAGCAGTTATAACTTAGAGAGATGTAGATGGTGTCCAGAAGTATAGTGAAATCCATCTGGTGCATAGAAACATAGAATTTCATGGCAGGTAACAACCCATCTAGTCTGCCCATTTGTCCTAAAGTAAAGACTCAAACCTCAATCAATCTTTGCTCCACTCCCATAATCAAGTTAGCTTTATGCCTACCCCATGCATGTTTAAATTCCCTCGCTGTATCAGCCTCCAAAACTTATGCCAGGATACTTTCCATTTGTCTAAAACCCTCTCTGTAGAGTGGAACTTCCATACATTACATCCAAGTATTCTAACTTTTCTTTTCCTTTCAAATACGTTTACCTTCTGTATTTTGTTAAATCCTCTTTTAAATGTATTTAATATTACTGTTACATCTTCTCTTCTTTCCTTCATTGGATACATTGGACTTAGTCATAGGCAAGACTCTAGTCAAGGGGCAATCACTTTAAATGCATATTAAAAAAATTAAATTTTTGTTTTTATATGCTGAAAAATTAAAATGAACCCTTTGATCAGTTTTCCTTCTCTCCATGGCTGCTTCTAGTTAAGCATGTGCTCTATAGCACATGCATACAGCTTGCATACAGGTATATGGAAATCAGGTTCCACTGTTTCTAAACCATCCCTATGTCCAAATATCCTGTTCCTCTACCACAACATTTATGTATGCCTCTTTCATACATAGATTGTCAAGTGTCCTTATGTCCAAATATTCTCTTCCCGTATTACTTCATATAATTAAATCATAACGCTGGCACCATTATAGGGACTGTTTGACATTTCATCAAAGAGTTACATTTAAGAGATCCTTTTCATTCTGAACTATCCCAGCCAATTCTAAAGTATCCACAGAAGATCTACATGCTATTCAGAGAGAAAAAATAGTAATTTAAATATAGTTCAGTATATTAAATAGCAAAATTAATTTAAAAATGATTTAACATACCTTTTAAATAATTATACAATATGAGTTGGACAAAAAAACTGAATATGAGATATAACAATGTGGCAGAGGACTCTTTAATACATTGTTTTAAAAAATTGTACCTTTCAGGCTATTAAAAAAGTTTCCCTTTTAGTGACAGTCCCTGTGTCCCTTTTTCCTTCTTGATATCCGTCTTTTTCTGGGAGCTCAGAATGTTAGGTGGGTATGAATTTATAACAGTGTTCTATAAGCCTAAAATTCATCTTAGTAAAGCTCTCACAGACATGCCTCTTTTAAAAGTGTCCCCATGGGGCTATTTGAAAAGTAGTGTGTAAATATAAGACTTTACTGTAACATCTCACATATAATTCTTGAGGGTGCATGTTATCCACACGTATGAAAATAACATAGCCGCTATCTAAAATGTAACCAAAAATATAGTCCTAAATAGCCTTGGGCGCCGGCCAACCCTTCCTGTTCGTCTTCGTGGAAAAAACTGTGTATTCCACAAATATTCGCCCGTTCCTGTGTTCGGTTCTGGTGAATATTCCTGTACATTCTATCGGTCGCCTGGACGGCCCTTTATCTCCTGACGGGGAACTTGCCCTGTCTGCCCACTCCAAGAGTTAAAGGTCTTTAACTCCTGACAGCGAACATACAGACTGCCACTCCCGTTATGTCTCTGGGTTGAATAGGAATGTGCAAGTCTAGTTCTAAATAAAGACCATGTGTACATTATACCTGAAATTATAATATCATACTACATGAAACAGATATATATTTTTTTTTCGTTAAATAAACGCTTTATATATGCTTTAAAATAATTTTTTGTTTTTTCAGTTCATTTATTTGTAGATCTAACTTATATTCACTAACATAAAAAGATAGTATATTAATTAACCTGATGATGTGATAATGGCTATAAATTGATAATATTCCTACCATAATTAATTCTAGTAAATTTTTGTGAGCATGTATGCAAATTAAGGTATTATACAACAGCGAAGCTTAATCATGTTTATTAATAGTAAAGTGGATGCTAAAACCAAAATGTGAACTCAGAATTTAGAATTTTATTGTATACCATGAAATCTGTTTGAAACAACATTATTGTTGGGATGGTACATATAAATCATAACATATAATGAAAATAGCCCATTTATTGTATTGTGTCCTGTGAGATCATCCTATTAAGCCATTTTATTACCAATACCATTGTTAAACCTTTTCAGGTGAGAACGTTTATTAAGTCTAATCATTATACAAAGTATAGCCTAAAATGACTCATTACTGGGCACAATGCCTGAGGAGTGGCGGAATTCTGAAAAGGTAGTATTTGGCTAAGTACGTCTAGGATGTGGTCACAGAGTTGTCTGGTAAGAATTAATGCAAAGGTGATTTATGGGTAGACGTTTCTCAGAATGTTCCACTTGTAATAGTGTCTTATCTCACCATGTTATCTTTATCTGACCTTGCCTGGACACCGTGCTGCCTTTTACTCAATATCAGATGGTCAGGACAGTTTGAATTGTAAGATTACCTGTGATTGTTAGATCTTGGCAGTTGTTATTCCAAAACGTTCAGGAGTTTAGAAATAGCAACTGATAAAAGAGTTCTTATCGAAACGTTCACAGCATATTTGCATTGCAAACAGTCACGATGCCTTGCAAAAAAAAAAAATCTAGACTTGAGTACAAATTACAAATTCAGGTAATGAAGAATACAAAAAAAAAATAGGCTTGTAAGGCACCCATAAACCTAAGACAGCAAACAGAAAAGGTAGACTGAACAGCTGGAATAGCTGAGATTGTCCTTACCCGAGTTTGTATATTTTTTCTCATGACTATGGATGGCAATGTAGAATGTGTCTATGTTTCTAGCCTTGATTATGTTTAGTATGCTTGTAGGCTATTTGAACCACATGCTCCGGGCATGTACTTCTTCTGTAACGATCTAATGCATAATGCAGCAAAAGTAATTCTTAGTTCCTTAGTTTCTTAGTAGAGGAACAGAAGCTGCCTTTACGACTCATCTCTTATAGATCAAAGAGAGACTTTATCTTGTAATGCTAGAGTCCCCAAGCCTTCTATTCAATTTACTCTTGATTATCTACATTTACTGTATATTTTATTCATACAAGTGTGCATGGCAGTATGTCAAAAAAGGAAATATCTTCTGTCTCTTAATATTACCTAGGACGAAACGCAGAATTGCCCCTAGATTATTGAATTGAGTGTTGAAAAATAAATCTTTCTCGAATGCTTTCCTGCTTGTTATTTTGGTTGCAGCTAATTTCATTTTCCCTTTTCTAAACATGGATTAAATTCCCATTCAGTAAAACATGTGTTAAAATGTTTTAAATACTAGGTATTTTCCAGTAGTTGATTTAATAATTTCTATAACGTCTAAAGAAAACGTAAATCATTTATAGCAAATATTTTATCTGTAACTGACCCGTATTTATGACAAACGTATTAAATATTACATGAATGTAAGATTTCCTACACTTAACTGCTTCTAATTACTACAGCAAATCCCGGGTCCACAACAAGAATGATCATACTGCTTTCTCTAGTTGGTCATGAACACAGTGAGATGCTGAGAGAGGTTTATTGGACTGGTATGGATAAAAATGAACTTTGCTTATTTTTCCTCCTCTATTATACTATAAATTGCAAAACGCTGAGTACATTTTTAGCAATAAATAAATAAAAATAGTATAATTATTATTATATTAGGAAAAGTTGGCCCCTTTCACAATTTTACATTCTACATACATACACACACACTCTCATGTTTCCATTTCGGTCATGTGAGAATTACTATTCAGTTGCTTGCGATAAGTTTATCTCTGGCATTGAATACAACTCAGTGTTTTTTTAATCAAAACAGCGCATAACCATTGAAGCATTAAGATTGAAAGGATTAAGATTAAACCCTTTTGTATGACAATTGTCAAGTGCTCTGTCCTGTCTCCCATCGTCCTGTGTGCTGTGTTTACTTTGCATTGTGGATTTTTTTAAATTTTATTTCCGCTTGCCTTATTTTACTGCACTAGAGTTAGTTAGCGAGGACATAGACAACCCATAGTGGCTGTGTGTGAGTGCATGAACACTCCTGCCATTTGCAAGGAAGACATCTATCAGAAATACATAAGAAAGATGGAAAGGGACTTATTATAAAATAACTTTTTAAACAATTGTATTTATTATTCCATTGGTAGCTTAAAGTTAGTGCTATGATCTGGGGGAACCAATAAACAAGGACAGAAGTCTCAATTGTGGGGACTGCCCTCTGAAAATAGGGACATCTGGTCACCTAATTTAGTAACACACTGTATAACCAGTGGTTTGGGAAACTATTAGAAAATGTGTTATCTAGCTGCCTACTGAAGCTTATGAAATAGGTTCCGGAGTCACAGTTATCGGCGTATGTCTAGTGAATGCAGTTAGCCAATCAGGACTCATATTTCATTCTTTCTATTTTGTACGTTTCATTATTCAGCAGTGAACCGCCTTTGCGTTCATATAGTGTAGTTCTTTTCATAGGGTTAAGGGCCTATTCACAGTCTATGAATGCCAGAAATAACAATCACTTTAAATTAGACCTCACCTCAATGAAGTTGGATTTCACGCTGTCTTCTGAATTCTTACCGAACAAAGTAATGATTATTTTTCTCTACGTTCAATACTTACACTTACTAAATTTTCACATCTTAATAATCGATCTTTACATTTCATGGAAAGTAAAATATATGTTTTAAATACGCACCAGCGTTATTCAACTGTTCACGGATTGTGACTAAATAGATCCGTCGAACTACAATATTAATTAAACCAACCTTTTTCACATGATTCAGGGTCTTTCATTCTTGAACAGTTTGGAATAGTTGATTTGCATAAGAATGCACTCTCTCTGCTGTTCTTGCATAATGTTAGAATAACAGTGCTAACGGAAGGACAGTCTTTATAAAAATCACATAGCAAACAGTTGCACCGCAAATCCTAAACGGATCTTTTAAAGAAAATTAATGCAAGTGACCTAGGAGACCTACATGTCGTATTCCACGAAGTTTAAACCTCTTATAATAAATAAACAAACAAACCAAATAAAGCTGGATTTCCGATAAATGTATTTCTATACTCTGATAACTTGAAAATGTTATGTTTGTAAACCCTCATTTCGAACACGTCAATTAAGATTCTTTTAGAACAACAGCCCCATTCTTGATGTAATTGGTTACCATTGTATTATAACACATGGTGACTTAAGACTTGAGAGATTTATTCAAGAGGGCTGGTGAGATAAGAACTGCGTACTCTAGCGAGACATTTTAATTTCAAGTAGAAGGGGAAGCAAAACCTATGCTATCCAAAATAAACTTGCATTAAATGAACGCAAAGAGAAGTCAAGGTATTTTTGTAAGGAAGAAATGGCAAAATTGGTATGAAAGGATTCCATTACTGGCCGAGAGGATAGTAAACACAAGCTTTTAGGACACCGATTAGCTTAAAAAACAGCGAATAATTGTCTCTATACTATCCAGGAACGGACGTAGACCACATGGCACCCTAGGCAAGAATGCCATTTGGCCTTCCTTCTCCCAATGTTTGTTTACATTTTTTTTAATTTATAAACCAATTTCCTGCTAGTTTATCTAAACATTATCCGTAACATTTAGGACCATGGAACTCTGTTATACACTTATTCTGAAGCAAACGTTCTGAGCTTCTAGAAAAGAGAGACATGAAGGGAGGGAGGAAGGAAGGACAGGAAGCTTTAGGGCCTACTAGGGCGACTTGTCTTACTAGGAACAATACAACTGTGCCCAGGTGACCCAGAAAGCTGCACGGCATGCCTGGTGCTAAAATTGTCCCTCTGCTATCCATATAAAATACTTTTTTATTACATCTTACTACTTTATTTTAAATTTAGTAGTGCATACAATGGCCTTTACACACATAAGGTCAAAGGTCAAATTTTGACCTTAATTGCTGAAAATGGTTTTGTTCCCTATGATTTGTTGCATTGTGCACAAAATGATGTCAGCAATAAGTGACAATCTAATTTTATTGTTATCATCCAAACCTATGTTAACAGTGGTAAACAATTTCATAAATTAACTGACAAAGGCACCCACTTTAACCTTCCGCTTGTACTGAGAAAACATGAAGACAGGTTTGAACGATTACATCATTGTGACAGACTGAGAGAAAACAAAAACTGTCTAAAGTGAAAAATAGCTCAAGGTTGTATTAATTACAATTACAACTTTTTTTGTTTCCAAACAAAATTACCATATACGTTATTGCCCAACGAAAGACCCTCTGAGTTGTACGGCCTTCACCTGGCCTGGAAATCCCATGTGTGCTATTGTTTTACATAACTGTTTTAATAATGTCTGGTCCCCCACTCCCAGGCTGTTTCTGGATTTGGAATGTGGCCAACGTCAGAACATAAATTAATAATTAAATAAGCACATATATTTTTTCAGCACACACCAAGCCATAAACAAGAATGGAACACGATGGAGTAGATTAACTTTGGTGTCTTCTTTTATTTAGATGTAATACTGCTTTAGACATACAAAATATAACTACTACTAAACAACTAGAAATATGTTTAGATTTAGTAAAGGTGGAGATGCAATCAATAAGTATGTCATTTGTTTGTCATTGGAGGCAGGAAGAAAAAGAAAGAAAGAACAATATAGTAACAATAGAAGTCATTGTGTCACATTCCCAGGGAGTTCATTATTGATCACTTTGCAGATCTTATGTTCTTTCTGCAAGAATGACTGCAGAACAGTAACACAGCCCTTAATCTCAAAGTTTTTGTGGCAAATGTGAAATTGAAATATATTACCAATCAACATGCAGCACTAATGGCATTGTCTCTTTTCAAGGATTAAAACACAGAATGACATTTGTGGCCTTAACTGATAAAAAGTTTTCTAACGTGCTAACAATAGACTTGATGGTCATGCACACTACATACAGTAGGAGCAAAAACAACATCTCCATGCAACAGGGCCAAATAAATTATTCTTTGTTAAAACGTCCACCGTATTTCCTAGGCAACAGCCTGCTTTTGAGGACTTTTTCTGCTTTTGAGGACTGTTCTGAAAAATTCAGGGCTGTTGGCAGCTATGGAAGCCAAAGCGATACAATAAAAAAAGTGTAACATCTAGTGAATATTTTACTAGCATCTATTAAAAATATAAATTAGAGACAATATTAACTCTATAAGCATACCTGGGGACTTTCCGGGTTTTACCCGGAGAACTCTGGGATAAGCACTGCTTCTTTGGTTGTCCGTGGTGACACCTGAATCCTTCGGTATGCGGCAGCAGGGTCCGGACACACCTGCCAGCCCATTTCCCCCTTAAATGGGGATGAATCCCACAACGTCAACGGTTCAGTGGACTGTCCCTCCTAAAGAAGAACACCTAGTAGTTATGGGAACAGCATCAAGTGAATATGAGTAGAGCGGCCAGATCTCAGCGCCATTTATTGAGCTCACACCTAAGCTGAGCCATGCTCTTTTACCAAATACACATGTGCCAGTCAAAAGGGGGGGAGGTTATTAGCTTCCTTGACTTCATCTTGAACCCCTTTTTGTTCCTGACAACAAAGGTCAAGCCTAGCACAGCTCACCCAACCATATTGCCTGTCTGTTATGCTCTTTATGATCTTATAATCATGTTTTTGCTACATTTAACCTGCCCCATCCTGCTGTTTTGCATGTTCAGTTTGTCCCATGCCAATAGCATGTATCCATCCATAGCTCAGATTTAGTAAGTTCCAATTTAACAGGGTTAGTGTTATTCATGGCCTATATGGTGTACTATGATTAGATAGAACCAATACCTCACTTATCATCAGTACCATACGTTCCAGCTAGCCATATGTGTTACTACATTTATTATGATTATTGCATTTTGAAGTTGTTATGAAGATATAACATAGGGCATACAGATATATAAAGAGAAGAGTGCCCTGCTTATCAGGAGGTTGTGTGGGATTGTGACAGAATGTTTGTGATATGTGTGGTCCTTTACTTTCTAATCTACTCTGTGCTGTGGCTTGTTCTCTATGTTCACCTAGATTGTAAGTTCCTGCGGGAACAGGGCCCTTCATTCCTCTTGTATCTGTATGTCAATTGATGTATTGTACTTGTCGTTATAAAGAATAATAATAATAATAATATGTTCCTCTTTTCTGCTTATGTTACCACATGCTTGCCTATACACCTGGATCCAGCGAACCCAAATATTGTTTCCTCTCGACCATGTACTCTACTCCTGCTTTAATCACATGTTATTAGCATGACGGCACACAAAACCCAGGTCTCAATCACTGAGACCAGGTTGCTGCCCAATTCCTGGACAGCAATTTCATATATTCCATGAGACTGTAGGACACTCTAGTTTGATTCCTGGTGCTCCAAGGCCCTGACAGTGAGTCTTTAGGCTAAGATTTATGTCTGCTGTACCTTTGCAGCTCTGATATTTTGTCCTTGAAGCATATGAGTCCTGCTTCTCTATGCTCTACCTACTTTTGATGTCAGTGGTTTTCTTCTGTGTCCTCGCTTTCTGTATTTTGCATATCTGAGCTATAAATTGAAGACATACATTTTGTTGTGTAGTATTCTATTTATTCAAAATATAAATATGAGTTTTAAACATTCTGCAGCTAACATTACAACACAAATAATGAAATTGATAGCAAATGGGCATATCAATGTTATTTTATACAAAATCAACAAAAGAGATGTGCTTTTTTATTAAGTATTCAAGCACTATTGGAGCTTAATGAGTGAAATGAAACACCCAACTCTTTTAAGTTTTTATTTAAGTTTTTGTTTGCTGCTTGCTTCAGCAAAATCCATGCCTTTTATAGTTTGCATGAAATATTGACCTGATAAACCTTTTTTTATGAGAACCGGTCTCTAAGTTTATCTTTGGGTGACAAACCATACAGAATAAATAGTTATCAAAGTTATCAAAGTTTATACAAATACAAATTAATAGTGCTTAATTTATTTTAAAATTAACTACATGTATAGGTGCTGTATGTTATTTTATGTCCCAAGAGGCAGTTTAGTGTGTGAGTAGTGTGATTTACAGTGTGTGACATCTTTGATCAATAAGATGTCCAACTTCTTGTCCCTAAAGATTTTTTTGCAGCCTCTATGCTGCCTAAAAATACCACAGGGTCCAAACTCCCAACCCATTGTAGCACACCCACATGGACATCTTGCAATCATCTGAAGTTGAGCAATGCAAGGTAGCCTCTACTTCTCACTCTGCCACCTATGGATCACCAACTGCCCCTTCATGGCCCCCATCCTCACTGATAAGGACTGGGATATGACTTCATATCCTAGGGCTCTGTACCTTAAAGACACAAAACATATTGGACGGGTCTGTGGATGTTTGGCACAGCTTCCATAGTGTAAACGGGCTAGTTGGGGAGATCAGAGATATGTCCTGTGACTGGCTCATTTAGCAGCGACACAACGGAAGGCCAAGGAGTGGTATGTGGTTATGTAGAGTTAAGTAAACCAGGTAGGTAATTTTGGTAACATAACTTAGTAAGTAGATATAGATGAGTGTGGCATTAAAATCCGAAGGTAGCTAATTTGACTATATCTATGCAATTTAACTAGCAATTGCAATTATCATATATGTATGTGTATACAGTGTATACAGATATATATATATACATTTCTTGAAATGAAGAATAAACACAGAAATGCACAGATTACAGAGTTACTTTAGATGTTGGATTGATGTTTAATGAATAATAGCATTTTTCATTGTTTTTTTTAATACTGTTTGCAAATTTGAAATTTTAACTGCAAACGACACTACAAGCCAATTCACATAAGTCAAGGAATAGACTAAACTAGAAGATTTTAAATCAAATAGATCTGACAATATAGTTTGCTTAGCTGGCCATGAAAATCAAGACTTTCCTGTACATACTTTTAGTATAGGCTTAGAAAAGCCATGAAACAGAGAGTTTATTGAATTTAGCAATACCACACAGTACAAGAACATATATTTTTTAGGTGGTCTCCATCTGGATTTACATGTCGGTTCTACTTTGTTGAGGCTACATGAGTCTCCTATGAAATTTCATGCTTTCCGTTGCCTGTCTAGTTTATGGATGCAAAATCTGCTTATGTCTTATTAAAACAGCATGCATTAGCTGTCACAGCTCTTTATTTTATTTTATGCATTTAACCTGCTAATGGCCTGAATTAGAGTTTAGAACCAAGTGGAAATACTTCACATTAGACCTTTATCTGAAACATGACTTTCCCAGAAATGTATGTGCATGTCTTAAGATATGGATATATGTTAGATTTACAAGCTAAGCATATCCACACTTAGCATCTGAGTAATTTAGATGTGATATTATTATAATAACAATCTATAATCTAAAGTGGGCTACTGAAAAAAAAATCAGATCCATTTGATTTAGACTCTGAAAGATTTATGTTTCGCTGTAATTATATATGTCTGCAGGTTATTAACTGGCACACATTCTTTTTTAAATAAATCATATTTAAATATACCCTTTTGACTGATTATTGAGTGTATTCAGTTATAATATAATGGGATATAGTGCCCATAGAGAATAATAATAATAATACCCATAGGGCATCACCAAAGAAGATGCCTGTTAAAGTACTTTATATCTTGTTCAGAAAAAAAACCCATTCCTAAATAGCTTCCCCAAGTTTCATGTCAATTGCGTCTGGCTGAAGAAACCAATTACTCCAATTGAAACCTACTGTAATTCTTGCGCTAGAGCTGGATGGTGGTGGGTATACTGCGCATGTCCACTGGTCAGCAGGAGATGCATTCGGTCGCTCCTGAAACTCAAAGAGCTGGGTGACAGGGAAAGAGAGCAAATGCATGGGGTGGTGGATTCTAATTAACCCCTCAATGCATTTTTGTTAAAAATTTTTATTTTTTCAAACTAAGACTAGATGGGCCAAATGGTTCTTATTCAGATTCTGTGTTATGCTACTGGTGAATCTTATGACCCTCTTCATATTACTTGTAGTCTGCAACTGAATATCAATAGCTGAATGATGGGCATGTCTGAAATTTAACTCAAGTACACTTGCTTAACTACAAATCATCATTGTAGTTTTGCTCAAGATGCTTCAAAGACATTGGGATAATTAATGATATGGAAAATGTCTTTCTATTGTCTCGGAAAATAATAAATTCTGGTCAGCACAGCTGGTCACTGTCTATGTCATATGTCTGACATCAACTGTGTGTTCAGTATTTATAAAAGATTTACTTGCTAAAATGTGGAAAAATAGAGCATAGAGCATGCTTGACAACATTTCGGAATGCAGATTTGAAAAAATCTGCCAGAGTAGTAGACTATTAGATGGTTGTATGTATTTGAAAAAATCATTACATTTTATTTCTAAAGTAGCTGCAGATTCTGCTCTTATACTGTAATAGGTGGACAATGAAAATTAACAATAACATTAACATTTACAATAAACAAATTGATAATAACCTTAACAGATTATAAGGCATACTGGCACAGAAGGAGGGCCCCGCTCATGCAACTTTTCAATAGGAATGGATTGATTGAATGAACCATAATTCCAGAAAAGGTTCTCTAAGTTTAAAAACACTCTGCGATGTAGAATAGCCATTATATGTTGAGGTCTGATTATTTCACCATGTTATTATAGTCATATTTAGTTACCTGATTTAACATTGTAAACCCACTCATTGCTGAATATAAATACTCTGTATTCACAGTCACCCCATGCCACATGCTTATTAACTCAGAAATGAGGGTAATATTTTTTTTTTAATTCTATGCAATTGTATTGCTTTTTTTATTCTAGCACATCTCTGAAAATTTGACATATCTGAGAAAACCTTTGTTAATCCCAACAAAAGGTACAGAGATTATACTGACTCTTTACCAAGCAATACAAAAGTAGAAACATATTCTTTTAAGAGTTTAAAGTTTTACTATGATTGACAAATCTGTGTGCTTGACACATGGAGCAGGTCACATAATATCCAATTGCTTGTTCATAGCCTTTTCTATCGTTTTGCCTCTTTTGTTCCTTATCTTAAGTGGATATCTAAAAATATGGATTCAATGTCCCATAGAAATCATTGTATTTCTGTCATTCTCATATTAGAACACCGTAAAATAGTAATTCATTTATAATAGGGCCATGTGGTCCTATCTGGACCTTATTAAGGAAATTAATATGTATATTGTTATTAGTATACATCAGAGCTCGCAGTAGAATAACCATAAGATGAAACTAGTCTATGTGGTATCAAAAATGTCATACTGCTCAATGCTCATATGAGATATCACATAAAAATATTAGTGCTTAAATAGCAAATCATTTTTCCAGCATTTCAAAAATGTAGAAGGTATAAATTAAAGAAATTAAAGCATTGTACAGATTAAAAATGTTCTATAAAACCAGTTGAGTACTGTTAAAGGACAGATTATCTGAATCAGAAGCTAAATCTGAAAGTGAAATAATGGACCATTTCAGACCATTTCACATAATGTAACCAACCATGCACCAGCCTTAAGTGTAGTTATAATGTTCCATGTAGTTACCTTTTCCTTAGCACAGGCACTGGCGTAACCTACAGGGGTAACAGCGGTACAGCTGAGACGGGCTCGTGCCTCGAGGTGGTCCGGTGCGACCCCTTTTTCCTGCCTCCTCGTGCTGGCTCAAAATTGTCTAGAAAGGGCCCTTCTGACCTGGACCGTACCGATTCAGGTTGGAGGGGACCTTTCTAAACTATTTTGAACTGGCACGGGGAGACAGGAAGGTATTGAGGTCACGTGACATTGCATCTAATTGTGTAAGCGTGGTGTGTGTCAGTGAGTATGAGTAAGTGTTTGTAATTTGTGTGTGTTAATATGCTGGAATGGGGGGGCAAGCAGCAAAGAAGGCACAGACGAGCTGTGTGTGATGGCATACACCAGCTCTTAAAGTTGAGGGGCCTAGGCAATTTTTGACACCAGGCTCCCTGGTTTCTAGTTATGCCCCTGCTTACAGGATATGATGTCATATGCTAACACTTTTAAAGATACATGGTGGTAGGCATTGCATAGTATGGAGGCTGTGCCTGTTGAAACAGTCCTCTGCAGTGTAATCGGAGCAGAGTTCTCCTTTGTAAATAGCCCATTGAGCAATGTCGCAGTTTTTCAGCAGAAGTGCTATTGTTCCCCTGGACCTGCCACCCTAGGCTTAAATGGCCTAGGTCAGAACACGCCACTGGTTACATGAGTTACGGCCAAGTTACTGACCAACATTCTGAGGTGGAACATGTGAATGGATTGAGAAGACTATGATGGGCAATTATTTATCAAGAAAACCTAAAAGCGCCTGAATGCACAGTTTTGCCCCTTGCTACAATGTGTTTTCTTTAAAACATGACTTGGTATTCATGAATTAAAGTCAAAATTAAAAAAAAGAATGAAGTTTCTCAATGAATGTATAAAGGTGCAATGCTTGAGCTCACATTTGGTAATATTCAGTAAGTATTATTATAGAAAGAAAATGCATGTGGCCTTGTGAATGCAGCTGAACTCTTTTCCAGTTGGAGCATTAAGCTTTGATTTATGGACTATGTGCCAAGAACATTACTTCTCACGCATTGCAAAAATATGTATTTCCTTAAACTTATTAAGGATACTTTTTAACTTTTTAACACTAGTATGAAAATACTCCACTATATATCACGGCTACATATTGAAACAGGTGGTCTTGTCTTTTGTCTTCCAGATTTATGATACAATTCAGGCAACGTATATGTCATTAAACCAGCATATTTCTTCATTATTTGGGATAGATAAACCATGCTTACTAACCTCATTTTATCAAAGAGTACACATTTTCTTAAGAATATCCATGCGATGTATGATTCGCTTTATGTTTGCTAAGGGCTTTGTATTCTAAAAATATGTATGTAACTCAGTCTAGGAACAGCTTTAATTATTAACGCCTCAAATAATTAGCTCTATAGCCGGTATTCAAACACAATTCATGTATTTTGTAGCTTGGTTAATGTTAATAAAGATTACATTCTTTGGTTAGGTCAACAAATGACCACAAAGGGGGAAAATAAACAGCATGTAAAAGTTTCACCAATAAGGAAAGAATGCTTCCTATGGTGAGGTCTCTGGCAGCTCCGTTTCCCTAGCGTGATATGTTTGTTCGAGCCTGTTGTGCAGAGGAAGAACACTTTAAGTGCCTTAAATACCATAAATAAATTAGTAATAGTGAAAGCCGTTATTGAGAATACCAGAGCTTGGTAAAAACCATTTAAAATATAGCCTATAATTTATTACTTTCATTTCCTTGCTAAATCAAGGTACACATTCAAATCATTGGCAGGAAGTGTAATATTGTGGGGGTTTTTTCCCCCCGTGCTGAATTAACTCTTCACCCTTCAAAAGTAATATTTTTTAATTTGAATAAGGAAAGAAAAAAGGAAAAACGTTTACTTTTTCATTGTCATGCTCCGTTAAATCAACTGTTTCAAATCCCCACAAGCCGTCTAAACATACGGCTTGTGCAGTATTCTTTATGCGATGACAAGACTCACTCTCGCCGTCGTTTATTTCTTGTAAAATATATCTTTGCTCCTGGCAAGGAAATTATAAGGAGAACAAGTACATGTCTCACATTTACAATAACAACAAAATAAATAATAAATAAGATGAAGACAAATTGATCACATTCACAAGATCAGTGTTTATCAACGTTTAGAGAATTTGGATTGTATACACACCATCATGATCTTGCTTTATTTTAGTTCAATGGAGATCATGTTAATTATGTTCCTTCAGTTTATTAACCATTTTTTGGGCTGACCATTTATTTGTAGCACAAATTTGCATCGCACACAAGTTCTCCATTCAGATACTTTATGTTCTGGGCATGTCGGGAGTGATGTATCCATTAAGTTCATTTGATATCGATGCATAAAATGACTTATGGCTGAAACAAGTAAGCTGGTATTTTAAATGTAGCCTCTCTGTTTTGCAGTAACTGCTCCGTCTTAGCTGAGCTGCATAGCAAACGTCAGGACTTCTAGTGGATTAACTGGCTGTGTCTCTCATCACCTTCTGGGGCATGTGAGCTGCTTCACCAGTCAGGGGGGATCTCCCAGGGGTTTGTGGCTGCAGGATCTGGGCAGTTGGAGAGAAAGAGATATTAAAGAAATTGTGGAGGAGGGATCCCCACATGAGTGGACCCCAGGAACTTGCAGGACAGAACAATGATATCCTGGTGTAGCTGCCAGGTGTGTAAGTGATCCAGGTATCCTGCCATTACCAGGGGAGTATATCCTGTGTTCCATAATCCTGTGCCCAGCGCCTGCTGACTTTGGATTAAGGAAAGATCCTGGCATTCATTTAGAGGGTAGCTTTCTGTATGCTGCCTGATACCAAGGGGACCCCTGTGACAGAGTGGAAGAAGCGGGACTTGCAGCGCTTCCATATCAACCTAAGGGCCTCAACACATGTGCCACCGATTTCTTCAGAGGTTATTGGAGAAGGCTGGAGACTGGCTGGAGGGAATGAGACTGAGTAGACGGGGTTGTATGTTTGACTGTTTAGATTTATATGTTAAGTGATATCATTTGCATAATTTAATACATATTCCCTCTTAAATATTAAGTCCAGTTTTATTGTGTTTATCCAGTTTTGCTTATATCATAAGTTCCTGGTTAGGGAACATAACCTGCATTCCAGGTTTTTAGCCAGATGGGGCACTGCTAATGACCCAGAAATCTGTCTCTCAATTCATCGTACAGGCTCAGCATTCCACAGTGGGCTCCAAAGCAGTAACCATGGAGATGACTGGTAAGTGCAGATTATCCAGCCAGGATAATTTTATTTCTACTTTCTTTTTATATCAGGCACTGCTCCATAAACTTGCTGATTAAAGTCAATCTTTTCTCACACACGATATATACAGGGACACATTTGTTATTCACAGGGTCATCTTTACGCAGGGAAAAAGGAGCAGCTGTCCTGGGCCCAATGAATGAATGAGCATCTGTGAATGAGTGAATGAATGAGTGTGTGATAGCATGCATGTGTAAGTTGGGGGAGAGGCACTATGGGGGTGATGACAGGGGAGGGGGCACCACAGGGCTGGCCCAAACATGGCACTTGAGCACCTAAAGCCAGCCCTGATCATGACTCGCCTTCCGCACCATTCATTTGCTATGCAAATAGGCATAGTATTGCGTTCCTCCCCTGCCTATGTGACTTCTCGCCTGGAGCCACATTAGGGTCAGAAGGAGCAAAGACCATGCTCACTCTGACAATCTGCTCCTAATCTGTAGAGTCTGCGTGGCAAGTACTTTTTTGTGGGTTTTTGTTTGGTGTTAGAGAGGAAGGTGTGATTGTATGCCAGGGAGCGTGGGGGCCCAAGCAAATGCTAGCCCAGAGTCCAATTAATATTAAAGGCAAACCTGGTTATTCAACAGAATGTGCATGTGTCTGGGGCTCCATGGTTTAGGGGCTATGAGGGAGGATGGAGGGCATAAATGTGGTCCTGCTGATAAAGGGCTAGGCTCTGTTGACTTTGATTGAACGCCACCCATTTTCTTCATATGTCACTCCCGTTTTTAATTATGCAACTTATAGGTTCAGGGACATGCTGGGGCACGGGGGCAACTGGCCCCAGGCTGCTCCTACTTCTCTAAATAGAGACATCCTAAAGCCCAATTTTGATTGGCCCCTTTCCAGAGGTGAGGTTTAGTTAGGTTAACATTCTTAACTGGAGACAGGATCAGGTTCTGCACAAAGTGAGGAAGTAAGTGTGTGTATATGTACGTGAGGGTGTTAGAGTTAGCGTGTGTCTTTGTGGGGGGGGGGGTTAAAGCACCTCATTGCCTTCCCCTCACCATAGTTAACACATACAAAAAATAACATACACTCTGTGTGTGTTTGTGTGTTTTAGCTATAGTGGATGAGGGCAACAGGGGGCTTTATATGCTGAAGAAGACATAAGAAGCAAAGAACAAGAAGTGGAGCTGTGGAAAAGAAGACATGGACAGAGAGGCAGTTGACAAAGAAGGTAGGGAGACATTGAGGGAGAGTCTGAAAAAGAGTGAATGAGGGTGCGCGACAATGAATTTCATCTGAATCGAAAGGGCAGGAAAAGAATGGATAAAAAAAAAAATGTTTTTAGCCTATGTGCACAAATCTACTGGTTAGTACAAAAGCCTCTTCTATTGAAAGCACAACCACAAAGTATAGCTTATGCAACTAGTACAGGTTAGTAATTTATACTTTGTCAAAGCTATCTGATGTAGGTAATTTATATTTTTATGATGGAAAAAAGACATTGTAATACCTTTTATTCAGTAATGTTTTTGTTGACAACAAGTGATACTATACAGGCGAGCTGCAGTGAAATGAAAAACTCACCAACATTACCATACACCATGCAACAAAGTGCCAACCTTCTACAAGGTGTGCTGAGATGACCCTACATAATCCAATATTGAAATTGGTTATTTTTTCAAATGTTATCTAAACTCAAGCATTGTTTGGTAAATTGCATCAATTCATTATTCATCAGTGCTCACTTTTAATTGCTTACATTTAGTTTTCCTTCCAGGTGAAACACTTCATCTCAAAGAAGTTACCGTTGCTGTTCTTTTGAAATCTTCTCCCCTTGAGCTTATATTTCCTAAACACATTGCTCAGTATTATGCTTTGGAAGTATGAGCCTCTCTGCATTCTGTAGAGAAACTGACAATCTCCCAACAAACAATAAAGCACTGTACCAATGGAAGAACTTCAGATGGCTACTATATATTAGACTTGTGCATTCAGATTAGCATGAATTCCAAACTTACCAAAATTTGGCAAATTTGGTGATTTGTACAAAGCCATGAAAATGAGGCCAGACCACCCACAAAGAAAATGAAGCAAAAAGCTCTGGATTTTTGCCTGATCTTCATCTTCATCATGTTTTTTCATCTTTACAAAGATGCCACCTCCAGTGACGTCCTCTCCCTTGATCCCCCATCAGGGAAGAGAACATCACCGTAAGTGCCACAATTTTGGCGGACGTTCATGTTAGGGGAAAATGGGGGCGCTTCCGGTAACATCCTCTACCCCTGATCCTTCAATCAGGGGAGAGGACCTAAATGAATGCTCTGCCATTTTGCCTAAGGTGAACTTCTGCCTAAATAGTGGTGCTTCCCATGACGCCCTCTTCCCTGATCCCACAATCAGGGGAGATGATGTCACCAAAAACAACGAATAGGCAGGCAACGTAAGTCATTGCCCAAAAATGAATGGGCCAAAAACTGAAAAATTTCTCCCAATCTTTTTTGGTCCATTTGCACATGTCTACTATACAGTATATTATATACCATACTATAATGAATCCATTCTTACAACAACAATGCACAACCTTTTAAAAAAAAAATAAAAAAATAGTACATGGAATAGATATGAAAATATGAACCAAAGAGTACCCATATGCATGTCTTACATTTAGCAGAAATGTGTTAGCTTTCCAGTTTAAAAGCCAATGAATTGCAAAATAAAAACCTAACAACACAAGTGTTTCTTTGCATTTGTTATTACCTGCAGTAATTAAATGTTCCTTTTGTCAAACGTGTTGCTATTCTTTATTTAAAATCACAAAACAGCATTTCTTTATAATGAAATATTTTCAAATTTTAATTACAAAGCTGCAAAGTTAATGTTATAAAAAGTCTGAGTATTTTCCATTTCCCATTTTTAATGATTCATTGAATTATAAATTCTCAAAGATTAATTTCCTATTAAAACCTACATCTCCGTGCCACTAAAACATATTCTGCTTTATGTTATTTCAGAACTATTTGATAACAGGGCTCTGTTTATTTGCATGAAAAGTATAATATTTACACCTTAGATTTTTTGTGCTGTGATATTAAAATGCAAAATTGTTAAATTCCAGACACAAATTTTTCATAATTTTTCTTGAAAGAAATCTATTTCTGCTGAAACCCGTCTGGACCATGTCATGCGTTTTTCTATTGACTGTGAGAAAGAACCAGCAGGTACTTCACAACGCATAAATACAGATTCCTGTAGGGAATGGCAGTTATTTATTAAGTGCAATGTTTCAAAGTGGCCTTATCACCATAGCAACCAAAGCAATCTTCCTAATAATATTACAAGTCTGCTACTTGTTATAGTGAGAAGACCACTTTTAAAACTTTACAACAGAATTGCTCATAATAATGACCCTCAGTGTTTTAAAAATGTACTTGGTGCACTTTGGGCTATTAAATGTGCCCAAATGTGTCATTGCTCCAACAATGCAATAACCTACAGAATAAGTTTCCATTATTCATGTAGAATCTGATTCTCCCATGTCCCAAGCTGGTCACTTTTAGGGGCCTCTAGGAAGCAAACTTTGTTTTCAAGCTTATATTATTTAATGTTAAACGATTGTTACTGTTATTAATTATATTTAAGAAAAAATATATACTCTGCATGCAGCAAATTAGGGCAAGAAAGAATCCCCCTAAGTGTTTGAAAGGACTCCTCAAATCCCAAAAGCAAATATAAATATAACCAAACACTCGGAGACACGAGTGGACATATGGGGAACAGCAGGATAGAAAAGGCAATATGATATGACACTATATATAAAAATTAAAATAAGTATTACAATTTGTTAAGGAAATACACTCACAGACAAAAATCAGATCCACTGACTTCCTGACACTCTAACGTGGTTTGCCAGTGGAGATACGCTGATATCTCAATTCCAATACCTGCCTGAATCTGAATGGTGAAGGAAGGACACTTTTTTCTTCCCAGCACTTTATTCACTGTGCAGAAGCACTTTATTCGATGGCAAGGAGCTGGTAACCTTTCATTTACAACACAAGCTTTTGGGTGCACTTGAGCTGGTCCTCAGTGCACATGATTTTCGTCTGAGTGTGTTTCCTTAATAAATTATAATACTTATTTTAATTTTTATATATAGCGTCATATTGCCTTTTCTATCCTGTTTAATTGTTACTATTTAAAATGTATTATTCATTGAATAAAAGCTTTAAGAATATTTTTACGAATCATTAAATTGTAACTATTTTATGTAATTCTCCTTGTATTCATCCAAAATGCAGCTGCAAGATATATTAGAAGAAAAACACCAACAATCTACAGTAACAATAAAACAACAAATCAAAACGGCTTTGAGTATTATCTTTTCTAAAATAGCTAGAACGTTCATCTAGCAGATACTTCTTTTAAAATGGTTCCTTTTTAAAAAAAAATTGAGATTCATTTAAAGTAGCCATAACTGTGCCAAATAATTGGATTAGACCCACACTGCTTGTTGAACTGATCTTTGTATCAACGGAAGAGAAAATCGACCTTAAGAGTAATTCTACACCACCCAAAGGAACCCAACATATGTATATTGGCACGATGTACAACACCAGGCATAATTTCCCCGTAGTCTACCTCTGTGATGACGGTATATTTTGAAAGGAATAATACTTTTATCATACTACTTTTTGCCCTCTTCTTCTTTTTTTTTGGTTCATTTCAGAAACGCATTAAAAAAAAGATTAAAGGTCATATATATTAGTAACATGCATACTAGTTTACATTCGACCTTTTCAGCTGCTTAGGGATTTGGGGTAATACCTAAATTTCAGTTCTGTTCTCTGTTTGGTTATGCTGAAGGTTACATAGCAGGATGAATTAATTTAACTCTTGGGAAGATTTTCTTTTCCATTATCTCATAAGATACTTAAAATGGAAATGTCAGTTCCGCAACATAACAAAGAATGATATGCATGTGTATGGTATAAACTACTATTTTTTATAGTAAAAGTAATAAAGATTTACTATAGCAGATTAATTTGATGATTAATTAGCTGTATTAGTAAAAATGGTCCTGCATTTGATCATTGCAAAGCAATAATGTTTATGGTTCAGTGTAATGATGATGTTAGACGCGTGGACTTGCTGATGATTGAACAATAGATTAGGACTCTACTCAAAGGGTATATCTTACTATTTTAAAATTACAGGTGGGTTCAAAAGTAGAACAAAGGTATATTGGCCCTCCAGTTAGCTTCATCCAGAATCCAGAACCCAAAGTGTTTTGGCTCATCTTGTCAAGAGGAGAGCAATGTGAGCTTGAGCAGAGCTGGCTAAAATGTTTCCTCCTGTTCAGTACTTTGATCCTTTTGTGCATCCTTATGTAGTAGGTGAGCATAGATTGATGAGCCAAGGTAGGGGTTTTGGTCTATCCTGGCTCAGCTTGGCCGCATCACTATTCAGTGTTTTGATCCTGGCTTGTCTTCTACAACGTTTTCTAGACCCCTTAGCTATGTCATTTGAGTATTATCCAGTGATCCTGCTTTTTGTCCAATCATTACCAGACATTGTGTCATTATAGCCACTGCCCAAGAACACTTTCTCACTTACCATTGTATGGTATGCAAACAGTCCTCACAACAACTGGGTATCCAGACACTTAACTAAAGTGGAAGAGGGTCTATCATAGATGATAATGCAATAAATACAGAATATTTTGAAAAGCTAACTGAATACTAGTCATGTACATTTTTTGAGATACTGTCTGAGATAATTAGGAATAAGCAGGCATATGATTCTTTCTTTCTTTCTTTTAAGTCCCACACATTTATGTTTAGGCTGTGTTTCAAAGCATGTTGTGTCTGTTTTGTCACGCATCCCACCTTTTGTGCACCAATATTATAGCCTTACTTACCCTTACTTACTTTGTTTTAAGTAAGTGTGTTCAACTGGAAAGGTCTATGTTGCTCTTCAAAGACAAAACACCAAGTTCTTATCGTAATCTCTTGTGGTAACAATAGAATGTCTCAGTCTTAACCACCCAGAGGTAGCCTGTGAGTATATAAAGTGTATGCAGAAGGAACTTCATTAGCTTAGCATTGCATTGCCCTAAATCTAAATCTGCCACTAGTCAAATCAGAATTAAACTCTTAATTGAGGCCAAAAAAAGTTCTAAAAAAAAAGACAAATACCGCGGAATCAAGTAACTTCTACCCTTTTATCTCCCAAAAGTTCCCTTGATTTACTGACAATATAGATATAGAATTTTATGTGGGCAAAGATAAAGTGACACTGTACTTGTTTCAATAAAACTCAATAAAAAGGAGAAGGCATCAAAAAAGTTGGATTAGTTTCATTTTCTAAACGCCGGAAAGGCCTTTAGAAAAACATACCATTTAATTTGTAGAAAAGTGTATATTTAAATAAATCATCCTATTTCCACTAATAAAGCTATAATGCAACCAGATTTTCATTTTCTACTGTGTAGTCTTTTGCAGAACCAAATTCACAGTTTGTCAGTTTATACCTACAGGATTACATATGGGTATTTCAACATGTTTTGTTTACACATATTATTAGGTTAGGATTCATGAGAAACAAAAGAAGAAATCTTTTATTTGTAAAAGCGTCTTACACACAAATGTCTGTGTCAATAAATAGGATTCAAGTAACTCAAGGCATCAAACCCATGACTAGATGAAAGACTTGACTAGAAACCTGAAAACTGAGTTGGTAAAATAGAGAAAATTCTATTGCATGAGTTGCAATTGTGAACCATTGTACCATGGTGATATATTTATATACATGTACACTATCATTCAAAAGTTTGGCAAAATTTGTCCACTAAAATAACATTAAATTGATCAGAAATGCAGTGTAGACATTGTTCATGTTGTAAATGGTTAATGTTTCTGTAAACGGCTAATTCTTAATGGAATATCTTCATAGACGTACGGAGGTGCTTTTTTGCTGTGTACGCTATTCCATGTTTGAGTTTAAAAGGCTAATTGATTATCAGAAAACCCCTTTGCAATTAGGTTACACAACTAGAAATGTCCTTGTTAAGGGGAAACCTTTGACCGGTAATGTGTGTATACAGGCATATAGACATAGACCTCTCTACTAACGCTCCCTTCTGGCCTGTTATTCCAAAACCCCGAGTATTACGTCACATCTCGCAAACCAGCATAATGCATCACACAAATTTGAAGGAGGAGGACCTCCACCTGATGCTCAGGTATAGTAGGGGATGAATCTTCCCAGGCATTTGGTCGACAGCTGTCCATGCTCCCCTGATCAGTTAGATATCACCAGAAGCTTGGGGAAAAGGGCCAAAATGAAGGTACTAAATGAACTTGTTATGGTGCCTTTAAGAAAGGTGCCTGTTTGCACTTGCACAGAATGTGGTGTGTAATACACAAAGGATGACCTAACATCAGTGGGCTAATGACACTGACAGATAGAGGACAAGCTACTTTATATATACGATCTACTAGAATATTTTATGTTCCTGTCACAAATTAAATCACAAATATATATATATATATATACATATATCACTTTCTATACTGAATGACATGATTAAACTGTAATCCTAGAGAAAATCGTATTTGTTTATTTTCTTAATATTAGCCATTAATTAAACATTAAAATGAAACATTATCCACCCAATCAGTCTTAATCAAACCTAAGTGACTGATGCCGTAGGGAGGTCCTGCTGACATTGCGGGGGTGCCCCTGATGTTGCCAGCAGTCCTGCTGACACTGCTTGATAAAGACCTCATTGTGAGGTCGAAACGTTGTTGTCTGTTTCCTACAATAAATCTGTCTGATGGAACCCCTGCGTGCCTGGAGCCTTCTTCTATTTCTGCTGACATTGCAAGACACACGCTATTGTTGGATGGGGAGTAGTTGGGGAGTGAGGCATGCCACAACGCTGCTCCCACAACCCTAAGAGTTTCCTCTTAGTGACCTGGTGACCAGGAGAAGTAGTTCCCAGGTATGGTTCGGTGTGCCAGGTCGCCAGTCCGGGCCTGCTGGTTCTGTTTTGTTTACCAATTGTACAGCACTGGGGAATATGATAATATTTCATTTCAATATGGAGACAACTCGTAACGATTCGCAGCATTATTAACGAGTAGAGTAACCTTAAAATGATCTTACTGAACTCGGTGATGTTAGCCAATAAGATAGGCTCTAAATACCTTGGTAAGTACCTTGGTTTGAAAATTGTTTGAATTTCAACACTTTGAAATTGAAACACTACAAGGCTTGTTGATTTCATGATAGGTATCTTCATGCTACTGATCACAATATAATTTGTTTGTTTATGAAGTCATTTCTCTAGGTGAAAATCCATGTATTTCCGCAATCATAGAACAAGCTCTCATAAATGTTTCAGTTTTAAATCATATGAATTTGTCCACTGAATGAACCCACACATGTGTTTAGCTGTAAAATATTGGTATTATTCTTTCTATGTTAAGAGAGATTTCTTTCTAAAGGTATTTAAATGTTATTGCTATTTCTGAGGAATAAACATTTCTTGCAATAAAGCACCATAAGGCAATAATCACTGCAAACAATATGGAGTACAGATGTATAACAATAAAGAGATGATGAGAAGCTTTGGAAGTTTGCAGTCTGCTATGCGTAAGGGAGCACAGAACAGCGCAGGCTGCACCTGTAACACAACTTTTATGCGGTGTAGACATTTCTCCTAAAGGGAAAAATTACCCTGTGAGTTTAGGGGACCAGGACATTTTTTCCTGCGTGTCACTTTTGTTGAAGATTTCATATGTTGGCCAAGTACTGTCATGCAGACATCAGATGTATAAACTCAAAGAAGAGAATCAGCTACCAAGTTATCCCATGTTTCCATATCTTTAATATGTGTCATTGAAAAAAAGAATGGAACTTATGGCAACCAAAGTTAAAGAGTGGACCACTGGGCCGGCCTTAGGGGTGTGCGACAGGGGCGCCTGCCCGGGACATAAATTAAAACATCGGGTTTTTTTGTTTTGTATTTGTTTTTTTAACTTTATTTAACATCCTCCATGGAGGATGTTAAATAAAGTTAAAACAACAAAAAACAAATGATGCTGTAATTTAAGTCCCGGGCAGGGGCGGCAAGCGGTCGCTTGTGACGTTTTCACAACTGTGATAAGGGGCAGAGGGGGGAAGGCAGTGAGAAGGGGCAGAGGGGGGAAGGCAGTGAGAAAGGGGAGTTTTGTGACAAGATTTTTTTCCCTTTCTTTTTTGGGGCGCCAGAGGAATAGTCCACACAGGGCGCCAGAACACCTACATGTAGTACCATTACAAATCAAGAGCCATCCCTGAGAAAAATGACATTGTTTAGTGCTAGTTTGATTTACTAACGAGGAACCAATATGCTTTGCTTTTTATACAATTAGAAATGAATACTTTGATGATGGAGAAACTAAGTCCCCCCCTTCTCACTCTGATTACACTTCCTGCAGATCATGCAGTGATTAGGAAGCAGGGATCTGCAGCCCTGTTTTAATGATCATAGTACATGTGATCAGGCACAGGGCAGTCAGCAGAGATCTGTACAGACAATATTCCCCTTCAAGGGAAATGATTATTATTGCAGCTTTTAAGTGGAGACCTGGCTGGGGCTTGCTTATACAAATTACATTTATTAATAGTTTTATTAAATATAATGTCAAAACCCTTTCCCTATTCTTCTATATTGCAAAGCACAGAATCGCTAGGCTCTGTGGGGAAAAATAGTTCATAAAAAATAAAGACTGTCATGACTGCCAATATGGTCATATGGGAACTGATCAGTCAAGATTCATATTATTCTAAAATGATCTGATGAAATGTGTGCTTCCCAACTGGTGATTGCTCACTTGTTTGATTCTATTTAAAGTCTTAATCTGTTTATTGTAATATGCTGTTAAAAAGGTACACAATTACAGTGGTCTCAGTGTCAGTCATTTACAAAAATATAAATCTTAGTTTGTCTTTGGAATGCCATCTAATGTTTTTTTTATGTTTTACAACTCCAACAGTGTACATATGACCAGATTACACTACTATATTCACATGAGACAAACATACGTGGTATTCAAACCTTTCACTTAAGTACATGAAAAGCAGTATTCATTTGAAATGGTGGATTGCTTTTGTCCAAATATATCATTTATTTTCACTGCAGTATATTAGAGAGAGATTTTGGTCATACATAATTAATTATTTATACAAACCCTGGAAGATCCACATCAGGGATTTAGCTAGCATATGACTTGATTGTTCTGTGTTGGTCTCAGTGGTGGTATAAGAAAAGCAAGTGGACAATCAGTCATGTATAATTAGACCATTTAAACAAATATTGGCAGTAACACAGTAAGGGATTTGTAAAAAAAGCAAACCCCAGTATGAGCTGTGACAATTATAGATTGAATTAATGCTATTGTCAGGGCTGATCTGGTCTGCTAATGTAAAATACTGTAAGGGAAAATTCAGGGAATGCCTTTAAAATATTAGACATTTTTACTGCTGAAGAAAGTAAGTGAAAACACAGATCCCATATACTTATATAAAGCAACTAAATAATACATTTTTGAGACATTCCTGGTGTAGCATCCAGGTTGGTACTAAAAAAAGAAGAGCCAATGTAGCCCACCAATGTGATCAGAAAAGTGATCAAACATCAAAGTATATAGCAACACAAAGTGTTCAGGAGACCACAAGCACAATAACTCGCATGACAGGAGGCTGAAGATGCAGCCAATGAAGTCTCAGATGTTAGAAGATCCAAGGGAGCAATTCAGAAGAGATTATTATGCTACAGTAGAATCATGGAAAAAAGGGTGGCAAAGTTGATACAACATCAGAGACCCACTCTGGAGAAGACCCAGCTACATGTTTAATGGCCTGTATAAGAAGCTTTATAAAAAGCTAAACTACAAGATCTAATTAATAATAATAATAATCTGGTTTTTTTTTTACATACATGTGTACAGGTATAGTTGTCTTTTTCTTCACCCTCAGTTCTAGCCACATTTCCAAAAGAATGCAACCTGATACATAGAGTTCATCTGGTGGAGAAGAACTAGATGTTGGCGGCTCAAATGATTTTTGTCTAGCTGTATTCATTCATCAATTCCAACTTCCACATTACTAATCCCTCAGCCAACAAAACCTCTTCAATGGGGTTTTGAAAGGTTTATTTTCCTTGGAGCAAAAGGACTATTCTCTCCAAACCTTGCCTGGAACAAACATACCTGAACATTCAGCTGAGGAGACTCCCTTAGTGTGCCATGCAGAACATTGTGTCCTAATAATACCATGTCCATATCACTTTAACGACTTCCCTCATCACATATGTTCATTGAATGGACGTCTTTCATGTTTATATAGAGATGTTCTTCCTACCAGGGAGAAGGAAAACCTCAAATATTTGCAATCCATGGATATGACATCTGGGAACCATGTTGGGGAGCCTTATGTATGCTTGGCGCAGCCAGCTAAGATGGGGTGGCAGTGTGATAGGTACTGCAACTAGATATTTGTGAGCATATAAATGTGAGTAGATATATTTAAGAATTTGGTACTGGTATTAGTCGGCTTTTATTATGAGACTTTCATTTGTTCCAGGGAAGAAAGGGCTCAAATTGATTGCGTGAGGCAGCATGTGCATTGTTTCCAGGAATGTATACAGGCCTTATGTTCAAGGTATACATGTTTCCATTATAGTGGATCTAGTGTTGCTATCAAATGGTGATAATGTAACATTTTAGAGTTTCTAATATGTAGAAGGTAGCAGAGGCATTAACTTCTTCATGACAAAGGCCGTACATGTACAGGCTCACAATTCATTGCTTTTAATGAGTTTCAGGACCCATTGTCTTTAAGGGGTATAATACACTGTCATCCACCAGGCAAGCCAGAAGACATACTTTTCCCACAGAAATATTGTAGTGCACCAGGGATTCTGCAAGGGATTCTGGGTAGGTATATGTAAATACGGCCAACAATGATCACCCTTTTACCTCTATATCCAAATTATACATGGACCCCTTGGAGCAAATGTCCACTGTACTAGACACTGTAGACAGTCTTTAAACAAAGCCTAGTACATAGGTGCAGAAGCTAGATAAGCACTAATGGACAGCTGTTTCATCCTTCATTGGACTTATCAGCATGAGGTTGGATACTGGCATACTGCTTAAGGCTTGGCGTAATACATGAAGTAGGATTTATAGAATCTATAGAATATTTACCATGCCTTTCTATAGGCATGCTTCTTGGTGGCTGCTTAATACCTTTTAGATGCATTTTTTAGTATCAGATATATAGTTTTTTTTACTGAATTAAATCAGAACCATTAAGGGTGGTAGTGCCATTATTATATGAACACATTATCACAACATTTCAGTATGTCAAGGGTTTTGGTAATTAATAACTTCTTTGCTTGGCCTGCATTACATAACTCACCGATATCGGTTGCAATCTTGAACTCTGGTAAGGAAAGACTATGCAGTTTGTTCTAAATCTTGAGTTCCTGTGTTTTTGGTGTCATTAAAATAAACACTAATTCAATCTAGCACTTATGAAATACCATGTGAGTACTAAACCTTAACACCCATGGGTCTTGTGTCAATGTAATTTGCATCAGGAAGGATAATAGGTATCTAGTGTGGTCTGTCATGGTAGGTTTTGGAACTAACACAACAAGAGAAAGAAGATTGATTAGGTTACGCAGTAAATAGGACATACTGGTAAAATAACTGTCAGCTATCTAAAATGGGCAGAACAGATGGAGCAGTGGGACAGCTGGTCCTTACCTACTGCCATAATCCAAGTCCCTTTGCTGTCTCATAAGAATAAGTAGCACGGTGGAGTTAAATGTAAAATGATAAATGTTGCAGTGAAAAATGATACTTACAAATTCAATTTGGATTTTAATAAAATACTTGCTTTTCCTTCTGGCTACCAGAACAAAAAAAAAATGTATGTCAGACCAACCAAAGGAGAGATTTTTAACAATATCATAAAGAGATCTATTAAGTATGATGGCCACAAGCCCAGGATTAATATCATACCTATATTTACCGATATCTATGCAGCAATTTCCTCCTGTTTATTAATTTGAAATGCATCCAAGACAGGAAACCGCTTGAACTCTATTGATAATTCACCTTAATAAAAATGGGTTTATTAGTAAAATGAATGTTGAGATATTTTGTACATGCCTGATAATACGTGCCAATTTCTGGTCCAATGACTTTAGCAGTTATTTGCTAATAAGCAAATATGTGTTATGTGCTTACGTTACTGCTATATATCCAGGGACAAATGTGGAACAGACATCCCTTGTTCATCCCCAAGTATTTCAGAGGGTCTACAGTATCATTGGTTTAGTAGGCATGCTTCATACATTCATAGACTAGATATCAAAACCAGTCCATGGCTCCAGTCACTCTAAAGTATGTTTAGGAATGAAATACTTTGCCACTGGGTAGACATTAAATGAAAATGTGGTGCATTGGCAATGGAGTTCTTTGGGTATGTTCTAGCAGAAACCAGGGCTAGAGCTAGAATGAAGTAAAGGTATGGGTATTGACAAAGTCACAAATAGGGTGCAGATCATGCATTTTTATGGCAGAATTACTTATGATTAACATGACTTTATTAAAGCAAAAAAATATTTGTTTGTTTTTCTTTGGAAAATACGGTTTTACTCCATCTATCATTTTCATCTGCTTCTCTTACCGTACATTATATATCTGCTACTAACACATATTGTAAATCAGTTATTCTTATTTTGATACATTTGTGTTTTTTTTCTCTATCCTGAGAATAAGAACAGAAAATATGTATCCAGTCAATAGCCGATGTTTAATTCTACCGAATAGAAGGGCTTTTGTCTATGTGAACATAATTTCTTCTGCAATTTCAAACTTGTACATTTTTGCAATGTCAATTAAACATGAAGAAAGACATTGTTACTTAATACACTGTTTTGGCAGAAATCTGGTATCGTATTTTATTAAAGTACTTGTGGTGACATTGAATGTAATCGCTTCAAATGTCTTGTTTTTTTTTTAATTCTATTTTTTTTCATAAGTAGAATTATATGATGAGATGAAAATATGATGTTTAATGTCATCCAACATTCACTTTCCTCAAAAGTGCCTACTCTTTAAAATTCATGATGCAATGAATTCAGCCGAATATATTTCTGCATTGTTTTTGAAAACAAAATTGATTATGCTTTGTTTAAATTTCATAGTGAATAATAACAGTATAAGTAGTCTTTGAAGTATGGAAAAAAGTTTAATTAGAATTCATTAAACTGAGATAAAATGTAAAGGATTATAACATAAATGTTTCCACGCCTAACCTTTCAAACAGAATATTGGATTTCCCGCAAAGGCCTGTATAAAACAAAGAATAAACAAAATGCTAACTGAGTAATTCTATAAATCAGCATTCACCAAGTATTAATAAAAAAAACATTCTCAATAAAATTTGCGTAAAATGTGACATTTTAAGTACAGCAACAGTAACAATGCACATTAGAATTGTGAAATACATTAAGAAATGGCAAGAACAAAGAATAAATCCATGATTACTTTAATGACTTCGGGTGGTAGAAAGGGAAACTGAACAGTTATCTTGTGGATGTTGTCAATAAATTATCCAAGCTTTAGGAAAGAAATTGATTTCTGTATGCCAAACTTCTTACTGGGCAAACTGCTCTTTAGACCACTTTGCCAGCACAGCTATGTCTGCCCAGTAATACAATTTAATTAATATGACTTTGCCTCGTCCCATCAGACATTAACAATACTACAAAACCCTGTTTGGGAGAAAACACTCAAAAGCTAATTGTATGCGACAACTGAGACAAGTTTACAAATGATATACATAGAAGGTGAGCTACCATCTTTGCAATGGGAACAACCGTGTTATGGAGCTGTTTCTCTGCATACATATATATATATATATATTTTACTGTTTAATTCAATATAATAATATCATTTAATATACTGGGTGATGTATAATTTTCATATATTTAAAAATACAGTACCAGAATAAAATGTATTTCCATATTTAATTTGGGAAATTAAGGGATATTAACTCCCATCCCAAAAAGACGGCGATTATCGCTTCCACCTCACTGTGTGTCTCTGGGTAGCGGCAAATTCACTATGCTTGCCGTGTAAAGTCAAAAAACTGGAAATTAGGACAAAACAAAGGTAAAAAGACACCACAGGCTTTAGATATTAGGGAGACGTACTGGAGAACCAGCAACCTTCTCCACCAATGGTGAAAATCAGTATTGGCACGCTATCTCATTTATCTCATTTTTTTTCTCCTTTCCTCATCTTTACCCTAGGTATTTTTCCTTTACTACCATGATACCTTTATCACACTTTTTACCAAACTGGTCTGAATTTGTGCCAGAGAATAAACATAGTACATATGAGTTTGCTAGGCCTTTTCTCCGCAGAATGCTTGAGGATTCAGCAATATACTTTATACCTTTATGCCATTGAGAATCCCCAGAGATTCTGAAATCCCATTCTCTCATGCGTCGGTGTTTAGCAGTCTGAGTATGTTTTTCCACAATTCTTGATAGAAAAATTGCTTTTGCCTTTAAAATGCAATTACCATAGCTTGCTGATTAAGGAAATAAATCCGTACAAATTGTTTTTAGTTTATCAAACAAAAATACCTCTAGAGTGAAATATTTTTATCTCAGCCTGTTTTAAAAACTTAGCACAAACTCGTTGTGATCTAAATACCATGACATAATTTATATTTGCTTTTAATGAAACCTGTACTTTTTCCATTCTCCACAGTTTGTCAGGAAAACACACATTTCATTTTAAAGATTGAGAGGATTCGCTAGAGGTATTGCTTGGAAATAGATGAGTCAGCTGTGACAGATTTCTGGTGCTGTGATTTCCAATTAAAACCTGAAAAAAAACAACATTCTGTAATTAAAAAGAAACAATGAAACACTTAGTCATGCATTCTTTGATACTAACGCTTTAAGAAAAAAAGGCACAATGGTCTTTTTGTGAGAAAAACACTTGCGATGACAAGTAACAACGCCTACTTCTTAAATGACATTTTGCTTTATTTGCAGTATTTTTTTAAGTGACATACCCAAAAAATATCTAGAAAATATTTGGTCTGGCTTGATAATGTCCGAAATATGTTACGTTTTTACCTTTTTGATAGTAAATATATATATATATATATATATATATATATTAAGGTATAATTCGTTACCATTTTGAGATCTCTCTGGGTTTTACCCAGCGTCTTCAAGTAGAATGCTGCTTCCTTGAGTCTCTGGGCTAGTCTTCTATTCTTCTTCGAAAAAAATCCAAATAAATCAATTTGGCTTGTGCAAGAACATTTCATGCCACTCATGGCATCAGTATTTATGTGATAAATACGTGTTGCGAGCTGCAACATACCCAGTGCTCTGTTCCAATCCATAGGTTTAGTGAACTAGCTTCTCGAAGTGCAGAGGATGGTGGGTGGGCGAGTTGTCACGTATAGAACATAGAAATACATGATAAAGTTACTATTTATGTGACTTTTTGCAACAAATACTACATTCCTTACAACCATACGACACGTTCCTTACAACCATAGGATGTTAACAAAAGAATATGAAAGCACGGTGGGAGTTCGTCTTTAAACATTAGTCACGTGCGTCGTGACCGTACATACATATGGTTCATTTGTTTATACGTATGCATTGTTTAGTTTAATCAGTAAGCACAATTACTTGGATTTATTTCGTTTATAGAACTGCAACATGTATGATTGGGAAAACAGTATATTCACACTGACATATTCAGAATGTTCACTTTTCCTCATTTTGTAGCAGTGTACACAGCTCTATGATCATGAATTCTTTGTGATAATCTTTTCCATATACAGGCATTCGCATCACGCTGATGCTTTCAAAATAAGAAAAAACAATGTTCCATTTGAAGAATTATATGTTTCCATTTCATGTTTTTCCTAATCAGAATCAACAGCCCCTTTTCATTCCCACGGTTCTATATTTGATCTCTGGTATGTTTCCTGTTTAAGATGCCGCTTGGTATATTGGTGCCTGAAGACATAAATTACACCAGCGGTTATACATGGACTGGGTACATTTTTGGAATGATGATGATGATGCAGACTCTACAGTATTTGTAATATTATGTCTAAGATTACATGTTGGTTCTATACCGTTCCAATGATTAACACCACAAGTAACTGTCTATTAACCCCTCCGCTGACTGCAATTAAAAAACAAATTAAATATATATATATATATATGATTATATATTATGTATGATATATCTATATATATATTATACTATATATATATTCGGGCGCAGATTTAATTAACTGAAAAGTATCACTTTTTAGTCGTCATTTTTCCATTGGCTATTTCAATCTACGTGTGACATGTGTAGCTTTTGCATTGAATACAGCCCAATGCATATAGTACTTACTGTCAGAAAATTCAACTGCAAAATAAAAATTAGTCATACTATTGACATTTTATAAATATTTTTTTTGTAGTATTTTAATAAAAACACAGATGACCTTTTGTGGGCTACAACTCACATCAACCATAGCCACCTGCAAACTCTGGTGCACCAGGGGTGCAAAAAGAGTGCCATGCTTCTGGATATTTATATATTCTCTCTCTATTTCATGTTTTTGGCACATTTGGTAATTTACTTATAATGTGTCTTTAGTCTGCAGGTTTTTTTTGCACCATCTATGTGTGTCACCTACATGTAGGTACCACTAAGGTGTATGTACATTCACTTACATAGGGGGTAAAGCTTTTTAGACAGTTATTAATTTTCACTTTTTTTTTACAATTTGGGAATATATTAGGATATATTGGTGGGGTTTTGTTATACTTTTACCCCTATATCATGTTATTTTGCTTGTCCGGAATGAAAACATAGACAGGTTTTCCTAGGTTAAGTGTAAACTGGTTATACGGTTGTCATCAAAATCTGACAAGCAAAACGACAAAAATTGTTCCAATCTCCTATGAGCAAAATTGTGCCCCGACAGTCCTGGACTGGACATCTGGCAAACTGGGCAAATGCCCAGTGGACCTATGCTGCTGCACATTCACTTTTAATGGTGCCTGAACAGCTGATCCAGTCCTTCAGTGTGCAGCTGCCGACTGGATACACAGGACCCCAAGCTGTAAGAGCACAAGATTACTTAAATGTAAAATTGTTATAAAACAAATCAAATTCATGCGGAATTTTTTTCTTTGTTGGGTCAATAATTGCATCACTAAATTATATACTTTTAATTCTCAACTTTGTATTTCCCTGAAAATCGCAGACGTCACCCCATTCCCTTTTGCTTTGGATTGTATTGTGTACATTACGTCTCAACGAGACGGCTAAAAGAATAATGTATACATGCAAACAATATGACAGATAAAAATGATATGACATAGGATTCTATTATTTATACACCAGTAAATCTCACCAATAAGAAATGTTTTCTTTAAAAAAAAGGAAAAAAAAGATAAGATACACATACCTTATTTACACATGGGAAATCAATCTTTGCATATCTCGCACAAGCACAAAAAGCCATGTTAGGCTCTTGAGGTAAACTGGTTGGCTTCATTTACCTTTCGGATGACATGTCTTAAAATACGTCGGCTTGTATTTGTTCAGAATTCAGGAAGTACAAAAGCTAAACCAACATAGTAAAATCGATGTATATTGTGTAAGTGCTGCTGCCTTTCGTTTTTACACTGTTAACAAAACAAAAGCAATTAAAGATGCCGGGGAAATGACACTTTGCTTACTCAACGATAAATGAAACCTCCTGGCAACCAGCGTGGCTAGAAATTAGTGATTATATTTTTAATATATTATGAACAATGTATAGTAAATCCTATGAGTATTGCTAGCCAGTATGAAATATATGCCATGTGTCTTGTTTATGAGAGAGAAAGACATACCTACTGGAAAACAGAAATTTTCCTCAATTATATCATATATATATAATTATATATTATACATTAGAAGAATTCATGACAGGCAGTAAATAACTCTGATCAAAAGACGATGGTGTGTACGCCAGAATTACTTTTGCAGCCGGGGGGGGGGATGCCTGATACTCCCCCGCCCCCCCAAGTTAAAATGTAAAAACACCCACAGAAAATTAATGTTTGCAAGCATATTTATTGCACAAATTTGCTTTATACCAGCATTTGTTCTCCCTTTCTGCACCTCCAGGATTGCTTACTTGTTCCCTGGTATTCTAGTGGGGTGTTTTCACAAGGGGACACGCAATGACATTCAAAGTTAGCTAGCAGTGGACTTGTAGGACCAGTGGCGTCTCCAGCTTTCATATTTAG
>VKOC01000002.1:32087823-32100785 GCA_009364415.1 Spea multiplicata | reverse complement strand
CAGAAGCTGCCTTTACGACTCATCTCTTATAGATCAAAGAGAGACTTTATCTTGTAATGCTAGAGTCCCCAAGCCTTCTATTCAATTTACTCTTGATTATCTACATTTACTGTATATTTTATTCATACAAGTGTGCATGGCAGTATGTCAAAAAAGGAAATATCTTCTGTCTCTTAATATTACCTAGGACGAAACGCAGAATTGCCCCTAGATTATTGAATTGAGTGTTGAAAAATAAATCTTTCTCGAATGCTTTCCTGCTTGTTATTTTGGTTGCAGCTAATTTCATTTTCCCTTTTCTAAACATGGATTAAATTCCCATTCAGTAAAACATGTGTTAAAATGTTTTAAATACTAGGTATTTTCCAGTAGTTGATTTAATAATTTCTATAACGTCTAAAGAAAACGTAAATCATTTATAGCAAATATTTTATCTGTAACTGACCCGTATTTATGACAAACGTATTAAATATTACATGAATGTAAGATTTCCTACACTTAACTGCTTCTAATTACTACAGCAAATCCCGGGTCCACAACAAGAATGATCATACTGCTTTCTCTAGTTGGTCATGAACACAGTGAGATGCTGAGAGAGGTTTATTGGACTGGTATGGATAAAAATGAACTTTGCTTATTTTTCCTCCTCTATTATACTATAAATTGCAAAACGCTGAGTACATTTTTAGCAATAAATAAATAAAAATAGTATAATTATTATTATATTAGGAAAAGTTGGCCCCTTTCACAATTTTACATTCTACATACATACACACACACTCTCATGTTTCCATTTCGGTCATGTGAGAATTACTATTCAGTTGCTTGCGATAAGTTTATCTCTGGCATTGAATACAACTCAGTGTTTTTTTAATCAAAACAGCGCATAACCATTGAAGCATTAAGATTGAAAGGATTAAGATTAAACCCTTTTGTATGACAATTGTCAAGTGCTCTGTCCTGTCTCCCATCGTCCTGTGTGCTGTGTTTACTTTGCATTGTGGATTTTTTTAAATTTTATTTCCGCTTGCCTTATTTTACTGCACTAGAGTTAGTTAGCGAGGACATAGACAACCCATAGTGGCTGTGTGTGAGTGCATGAACACTCCTGCCATTTGCAAGGAAGACATCTATCAGAAATACATAAGAAAGATGGAAAGGGACTTATTATAAAATAACTTTTTAAACAATTGTATTTATTATTCCATTGGTAGCTTAAAGTTAGTGCTATGATCTGGGGGAACCAATAAACAAGGACAGAAGTCTCAATTGTGGGGACTGCCCTCTGAAAATAGGGACATCTGGTCACCTAATTTAGTAACACACTGTATAACCAGTGGTTTGGGAAACTATTAGAAAATGTGTTATCTAGCTGCCTACTGAAGCTTATGAAATAGGTTCCGGAGTCACAGTTATCGGCGTATGTCTAGTGAATGCAGTTAGCCAATCAGGACTCATATTTCATTCTTTCTATTTTGTACGTTTCATTATTCAGCAGTGAACCGCCTTTGCGTTCATATAGTGTAGTTCTTTTCATAGGGTTAAGGGCCTATTCACAGTCTATGAATGCCAGAAATAACAATCACTTTAAATTAGACCTCACCTCAATGAAGTTGGATTTCACGCTGTCTTCTGAATTCTTACCGAACAAAGTAATGATTATTTTTCTCTACGTTCAATACTTACACTTACTAAATTTTCACATCTTAATAATCGATCTTTACATTTCATGGAAAGTAAAATATATGTTTTAAATACGCACCAGCGTTATTCAACTGTTCACGGATTGTGACTAAATAGATCCGTCGAACTACAATATTAATTAAACCAACCTTTTTCACATGATTCAGGGTCTTTCATTCTTGAACAGTTTGGAATAGTTGATTTGCATAAGAATGCCCTCTCTCTGCTGTTCTTGCATAATGTTAGAATAACAGTGCTAACGGAAGGACAGTCTTTATAAAAATCACATAGCAAACAGTTGCACCGCAAATCCTAAACGGATCTTTTAAAGAAAATTAATGCAAGTGACCTAGGAGACCTACATGTCGTATTCCACGAAGTTTAAACCTCTTATAATAAATAAACAAACAAACCAAATAAAGCTGGATTTCCGATAAATGTATTTCTATACTCTGATAACTTGAAAATGTTATGTTTGTAAACCCTCATTTCGAACACGTCAATTAAGATTCTTTTAGAACAACAGCCCCATTCTTGATGTAATTGGTTACCATTGTATTATAACACATGGTGACTTAAGACTTGAGAGATTTATTCAAGAGGGCTGGTGAGATAAGAACTGCGTACTCTAGCGAGACATTTTAATTTCAAGTAGAAGGGGAAGCAAAACCTATGCTATCCAAAATAAACTTGCATTAAATGAACGCAAAGAGAAGTCAAGGTATTTTTGTAAGGAAGAAATGGCAAAATTGGTATGAAAGGATTCCATTACTGGCCGAGAGGATAGTAAACACAAGCTTTTAGGACACCGATTAGCTTAAAAAACAGCGAATAATTGTCTCTATACTATCCAGGAACGGACGTAGACCACATGGCACCCTAGGCAAGAATGCCATTTGGCCTTCCTTCTCCCAATGTTTGTTTACATTTTTTTTAATTTATAAACCAATTTCCTGCTAGTTTATCTAAACATTATCCGTAACATTTAGGACCATGGAACTCTGTTATACACTTATTCTGAAGCAAACGTTCTGAGCTTCTAGAAAAGAGAGACATGAAGGGAGGGAGGAAGGAAGGACAGGAAGCTTTAGGGCCTACTAGGGCGACTTGTCTTACTAGGAACAATACAACTGTGCCCAGGTGACCCAGAAAGCTGCACGGCATGCCTGGTGCTAAAATTGTCCCTCTGCTATCCATATAAAATACTTTTTTATTACATCTTACTACTTTATTTTAAATTTAGTAGTGCATACAACGGGCTTTACACACATAAGGTCAAAGGTCAAATTTTGACCTTAATTGCTGAAAATGGTTTTGTTCCCTATGATTTGTTGCATTGTGCACAAAATGATGTCAGCAATAAGTGACAATCTAATTTTATTGCTATCATCCAAACCTATGTTAACAGTGCTAAACAATTTCATAAATTAACTGACAAAGGCACCCACTTTAACCTTCCGCTTGTACTGAGAAAACATGAAGACAGGTTTGAACGATTACATCATTGTGACAGACTGAGAGAAAACAAAAACTGTCTAAAGTGAAAAATAGCTCAAGGTTGTATTAATTACAATTACAACTTTTTTTGTTTCCAAACAAAATTACCATATACGTTATTGCCCAACGAAAGACCCTCTGAGTTGTACGGCCTTCACCTGGCCTGGAAATCCCATGTGTGCTATTGTTTTACATAACTGTTTTAATAATGTCTGGTCCCCCACTCCCAGGCTGTTTCTGGATTTGGAATGTGGCCAACGTCAGAACATAAATTAATAATTAAATAAGCACATATATTTTTTCAGCACACACCAAGCCATAAACAAGAATGGAACACGATGGAGTAGATTAACTTTGGTGTCTTCTTTTATTTAGATGTAATACTGCTTTAGACATACAAAATATAACTACTACTAAACAACTAGAAATATGTTTAGATTTAGTAAAGGTGGAGATGCAATCAATAAGTATGTCATTTGTTTGTCATTGGAGGCAGGAAGAAAAAGAAAGAAAGAACAATATAGTAACAATAGAAGTCATTGTGTCACATTCCCAGGGAGTTCATTATTGATCACTTTGCAGATCTTATGTTCTTTCTGCAAGAATGACTGCAGAACAGTAACACAGCCCTTAATCTCAAAGTTTTTGTGGCAAATGTGAAATTGAAATATATTACCAATCAACATGCAGCACTAATGGCATTGTCTCTTTTCAAGGATTAAAACACAGAATGACATTTGTGGCCTTAACTGATAAAAAGTTTTCTAACGTGCTAACAATAGACTTGATGGTCATGCACACTACATACAGTAGGAGCAAAAACAACATCTCCATGCAACAGGGCCAAATAAATTATTCTTTGTTAAAACGTCCACCGTATTTCCTAGGCAACAGCCTGCTTTTGAGGACTTTTTCTGCTTTTGAGGACTGTTCTGAAAAATTCAGGGCTGTTGGCAGCTATGGAAGCCAAAGCGATACAATAAAAAAAGTGTAACATCTAGTGAATATTTTACTAGCATCTATTAAAAATATAAATTAGAGACAATATTAACTCTATAAGCATACCTGGGGACTTTCCGGGTTTTACCCGGAGAACTCTGGGATAAGCACTGCTTCTTTGGTTGTCCGTGGTGACACCTGAATCCTTCGGTATGCGGCAGCAGGGTCCGGACACACCTGCCAGCCCATTTCCCCCTTAAATGGGGATGAATCCCGCAACGTCAACGGTTCAGTGGACTGTCCCTCCTAAAGAAGAATACCTAGTAGTTATGGGAACAGCATCAAGTGAATATAAGAGTAGAGCGGCCAGATCTCAGCCCCATTTATTGAGCTCACACCTAAGCTGAGCCAGGCTCTTTCACCAAATACACATGTGCCAGTCAAAAGGGGGGGAGGTTATTAGCTTCCTTGACTTCATCTTTAACCCCCTTTTGTTCCTGACAACAAAGGTCAAGCCTAGCACAGCTCACCCAACCATATTGCCTGTCTGTTATGCTCTTTATGATCTTATAATCATGTTTTTGCTACATTTAACCTGCCCCATCCTGCTATTTTGCATGTTCAGTTTGTCCCATGCCAATAGCATGTATCCATCCATAGCTCAGATTTAGTAAGTTCCAATTTAACAGGGTTAGTGTTATTCATGGCCTATATGGTGTACTATGATTAGATAGAACCAATATCTCACTTATCATCAGTACCATACGTTCCAGCTAGCCATATGTGTTACTACATTTATTATGATTATTGCATTTTGAAGTTGTTATGAAGACATAACATAGGGCATACAGATATATAAAGAGAAGAGTGCCCTGCTTATCAGGAGGTTGAGTGGGATTGTGACAGAATGTTTGTGATATGTGTGGTCTTTCTAATCTACTCTGTGCTGTGGCTTGTTCTCTATGTTCACCTAGATTGTAAGTTCCTGCGGGAACAGGGCCCTTCACTCCTCTTGTATCTGTATGTCAATTGATATATTGTACTTGTCGTTATAAAGTATAATAATAATAATAATAATAAAAATATGTTCCTCTTAGTTTTCTGCTTATGTTACAACATTGCTTGCCTATACACCTGGATCCAGCGAGCCCAAATATTCTTTCCTCTCGACCATGTACTCTACTCCTGCTTTAATCACATGTTATTAGCATGACGGCACACAAAACCCAGGTCTCAATCACTGAGACCAGGTTGCTGCCCAATTCCTGGACAGCAATTTCATATATTCCATGAGACTGTAGGACACTCTAGTTTGATTCCTGGTGCTCCAAGGCCCTGACAGTGAGTCTTTAGGCTAAGATTTATGTCTGCTGTACCTTTGCAGCTCTGATATTTTGTCCTTGAAGCATATGAGGAGTCCTGCTTCTCTATGCTCTACCTACTTTTGATGTCAGTGTTTTTCTTCTGTCCTCGCTTTCTGTATTTTGCATATCTGAGCTATAAATTGAAGACATACATTTTGTTGTGTAGTATTCTATTTATTCAAAATATAAATATGAGTTTAGAACATTCTGCAGCTAACATTACAACGCAAATAATGAAATTGATAGCAAATGGGCATATTAATGTTATTTTCTACAAAATCAACAAAAGAGATGCACTTTTTTTTTATTAAGTATTCAAGCACTATTGGAGCTTAATGAGTGAAATGAAACACCCAACTCTTTTAAGTTTTTATTTAAGTTTTTGTTTGCTGCTTGCTTCAGCAAAATCCATGCCTTTTATAGTTTGCATGAAATATTGACCTGATAAACCTTTTTTTTTATGAGAACCGGTCTCTAAGTTTCTCTTTGGGTGACAAACCATACAGAATAAATAGTTATCAAACTTATCCCTTTATAATATGAAAGTGCAAAGATCGAAAAGTTCAGTCTGTTTAATTCTCAAATAAAATGTAATGATTCCACGTATAGCTATTATGGAGTTCTGAAGAGATTAAACAAAATAAAAGAAAATGTTGAGGATCTCAACATTTCCAAACACTGTATTTTGTTAAAGTTGATTCTTAATTTGAGATATTTGTGTTGTTTAAATATGTACTTCACTTATATGGTTTTAAAATCCTGAAACATTACCTGTGTATGTATACTATAAAAGTAATAAAAGCAAGATTATATTATACAAATTAATAGTGCTTAATTTATTTTAAAATTAACTACATGTATAGGTGCTGTATGTTATTTTATGTCCCGAGAGGCGGTTTAGTGTGTGAGTAGTGTGATTTACAGTGTGTGACATCTTTGATCAATAAGATGTCCAACTTCTTGTCCCTAAAGATTTTTTTGCAGCCTCCATGCTGCCTGAAAATACCACAGGGTCCAAACTCCCAACCCATTGTAGCACACCCTCATGGACATCTTGCAATCATCTGAAGTTGAGCAATGCAAGGTAGCCTCTACTTCTGACTCTGCCACCTATGGATCACCAACTGCCCCTTCATGGCCACCATCCTCACTGATAAGGACTGGGATATGACTTCATATCCTAGGGCTCTGTACCTTAAAGACACAAAACATATTGGACGGGTCTGTGGATGTTTGGCACAGCTTCCATAGTGTAAACGGGCTAGTTGGGGAGATCAGAGATATGTCCTGTGACTGGCTCATTTAGCAGCGACACAACGGAAGGCCAAGGAGTGGTATGTGGTTATGTAGAGTTAAGTAAACCAGGTAGGTAATTTTGGTAACATAACTTAGTAAGTAGATATAGATGAGTGTGGCATTAAAATCCGAAGGTAGCTAATTTGACTATATCTATGCAATTTAACTAGCAATTGCAATTATCATATATGTATGTGTATACAGTGTATACAGATATATATATATACATTTCTTGAAATGAAGAATAAACACAGAAATGCACAGATTACAGAGTTACTTTAGATGTTGGATTGATGTTTAATGAATAATAGCATTTTTCATTGTTTTTTTAATACTGTTTGCAAATTTTAAATTCTAACTGCAAACGACACTACAAGCCAATTCACATAAGTCAAGGAATAGACTAAACTAGAAGATTTTAAATCAAATAGATCTGACAATATAGTTTGCTTAGCTGGCCATGAAAATCAAGACTTTCCTGTACATACTTTTAGTATAGGCTTAGAAAAGCCATGAAACAGAGAGTTTATTGAATTTAGCAATACCACACAGTACAAGAACATATATTTTTTAGGTGGTCTCCATCTGGATTTACATGTCGGTTCTACTTTGTTGAGGCTCCTATGAAATTTCATGCTTTCCGTTGCCTGTCTAGTTTATGGATGCAAAATCTGCTTATGTCTTATTAAAACAGCATGCATTAGCTGTCACAGCTCTTTATTTTATTTTATGCATTTAACCTGCTAATGGCCTGAATTAGAGTTTAGAACCAAGTGGAAATACTTCACATTAGACCTTTATCTGAAACATGACTTTCCCAGAAATGTATGTGCATGTCTTAAGATATGGATATATGTTAGATTTACAAGCTAAGCATATCCACACTTAGCATCTGAGTAATTTAGATGTGATATTATTATAATAACAATCTATAATCTAAAGTGGGCTACTGAAAAAAAAATCACATCCATTTGATTTAGACTCTCAAAGATTTATGTTTCGCTGTAATTATATATGTCTGCAGGTTATTAACTGGCACACATTCTTTTTTAAATAAATCATATTTAAATATACCCTTTTGACTGATTATTGAGTGTATTCAGTTATAATATAATGGGATATAATGCCCATAGAGAATAATAATAATAATACCCATAGGGCATCACCAAAGAAGATGCCTGTTAAAGTACTTTATATCTTGTTCAGAAAAAAAAACATTCATAAATAGCTTCCCCAAGTTTCATGTCAATTGCGTCTGGCTGAAGAAACCAATTACTCCAATTGAAACCTACTGTAATTCTTGCGCTAGAGCTGGATGGTGGTGGGTATACTGCGCATGTCCACTGGTCAGCAGGAGATGCATTCGGTCGCTCCTGCAAGTCAAAGAGCTGGGTGACAGGGAAAGAGAGCAAATGCATGGGGTGGTGGATTCTAATTAACCCCTCAATGCATTTTTGTTAAAATTTTTTATTTTTTCAAACTAAGACTAGATGGGCCAAATGGTTCTTATTCAGATTCTGTGTTATGCTACTGGTGAATCTTATGACCCTCTTCATATTACTTGTAGTCTGCAACTGAATATCAATAGCTGAATGATGGGCATGTCTGAAATTTAACTCAAGTACACTTGCTTAACTACAAATCATCATTGTAGTTATGCTCAAGATGCTTCAAAGACATTGGGATAATTAATGATATGGAAAATGTCTTTCTATTGTCTCGGAAAATAATAAATTCTGGTCAGCACAGCTGGTCACTGTCTATGTCATATGTCTGACATCAACTGTGTGTTCAGTATTTATAAAAGATTTACTTGCTAAAATGTGGAAAAATAGAGCATAGAGCATGCTTGACAACATTTCGGAATGCAGATTAGAAAAAATCTGCCAGAGTAGTAGACTATTAGATGGTTGTATGTATTTGAAAAAATCATTACATTTTATTTCTAAAGTAGCTGCAGATTCTGCTCTTATACTGTAATAGGTGGACAATGAAAATTAACAATAACATTAACATTTACAATAAACAAATTGATAATAACCTTAACAGATTATAAATCATACTGGCACAGAAGGAGGGCCCCGCTTCTGCAACTTTTCAATAAGAATGGATTGATTGAATGAACCATAATTCCAGAAAAGGTTCTCTAAGTTTAAAAACACTCTGCGATGTAGAATAGCCATTATATGTTGAGGTCTGATTATTTCACCATGTTATTATAGTCATATTTAGTTACCTGATTTAACATTGTAAACCCACTCATTGCTGAATATAAATACTCTGTATTCACAGTCACCCCATGCCACATGCTTATTAACTCAGAAATGAGGGTAATATTTTTTTTTTAATTCTATGCAATTGTATTGCTTTTTTTATTCTAGCACATCTCTGAAAATTTGACATATCTGAGAAAACCTTTGTTAATCCCAACAAAAGGTACAGAGATTATACTGACTCTTTACCAAGCAATACAAAAGTAGAAACATATTCTTTTAAGAGTTTAAAGTTTTACTATGATTGACAAATCTGTGTGCTTGACACATGGAGCAGGTCACATAATATCCAATTGCTTGTTCATAGCCTTTTCTATCGTTTTGCCTCTTTTGTTCCTTATCTTAAGTGGATATCTAAAAATATGGATTCAATGTCCCATAGAAATCATTGTATTTCTGTCATTCTCATATTAGAACACCGTAAAATAGTAATTCATTTATAATAGGGCCATGTGGTCCTATCTGGACCTTATTAAGGAAATTAATATGTATATTGTTATTAGTATACATCAGAGCTCGCAGTAGAATAACCATAAGATGAAACTAGTCTATGTGGTATCAAAAATGTCATACTGCTCAATGCTCATATGAGATATCACATAAAAATATTAGTGCTTAAATAGCAAATCATTTTTCCAGCATTTCAAAAATGTAGAAGGTATAAATTAAAGAAATTAAAGCATTGTACAGATTAAAAATGTTCTATAAAACCAGTTGAGTACTGTTAAAGGACAGATTATCTGAATCAGAAGCTAAATCTGAAAGTGAAATAATGGACCATTTCAGACCATTTCACATAATGTAACCAACCATGCACCAGCCTTAAGTGTAGTTATAATGTTCCATGTAGTTACCTTTTCCTTAGCACAGGCACTGGCGTAACCTACAGGGGTAACAGCGGTACAGCTGAGACGGGCTCGTGCCTCGAGGTGGTCCGGTGCGACCCCTTTTTCCTGCCTCCTCGTGCTGGCTCAAAATTGTCTAGAAAGGGCCCTTCTGACCTGGACCGTACCGATTCAGGTTGGAGGGGACCTTTCTAAACTATTTTGAACTGGCACGGGGAGACAGGAAGGTATTGAGGTCACGTGACATTGCATCTAATTGTGTAAGCGTGGTGTGTGTCAGTGAGTATGAGTAAGTGTTTGTAATTTGTGTGTGTTAATATGCTGGAATGGGGGGGCAAGCAGCAAAGAAGGCACAGACGAGCTGTGTGTGATGGCATACACCAGCTCTTAAAGTTGAGGGGCCTAGGCAATTTTTGACACCAGGCTCCCTGGTTTCTAGTTATGCCCCTGCTTACAGGATATGATGTCATATGCTAACACTTTTAAAGATACATGGTGGTAGGCATTGCATAGTATGGAGGCTGTGCCTGTTGAAACAGTCCTCTGCAGTGTAATCGGAGCAGAGTTCTCCTTTGTAAATAGCCCATTGAGCAATGTCGCAGTTTTTCAGCAGAAGTGCTATTGTTCCCCTGGACCTGCCACCCTAGGCTTAAATGGCCTAGGTCAGAACACGCCACTGGTTACATGAGTTACGGCCAAGTTACTGACCAACATTCTGAGGTGGAACATGTGAATGGATTGAGAAGACTATGATGGGCAATTATTTATCAAGAAAACCTAAAAGCGCCTGAATGCACAGTTTTGCCCCTTGCTACAATGTGTTTTCTTTAAAACATGACTTGGTATTCATGAATTAAAGTCAAAATTAAAAAAAAGAATGAAGTTTCTCAATGAATGTATAAAGGTGCAATGCTTGAGCTCACATTTGGTAATATTCAGTAAGTATTATTATAGAAAGAAAATGCATGTGGCCTTGTGAATGCAGCTGAACTCTTTTCCAGTTGGAGCATTAAGCTTTGATTTATGGACTATGTGCCAAGAACATTACTTCTCACGCATTGCAAAAATATGTATTTCCTTAAACTTATTAAGGATACTTTTTAACTTTTTAACACTAGTATGAAAATACTCCACTATATATCACGGCTACATATTGAAACAGGTGGTCTTGTCTTTTGTCTTCCAGATTTATGATACAATTCAGGCAACGTATATGTCATTAAACCAGCATATTTCTTCATTATTTGGGATAGATAAACCATGCTTACTAACCTCATTTTATCAAAGAGTACACATTTTCTTAAGAATATCCATGCGATGTATGATTCGCTTTATGTTTGCTAAGGGCTTTGTATTCTAAAAATATGTATGTAACTCAGTCTAGGAACAGCTTTAATTATTAACGCCTCAAATAATTAGCTCTATAGCCGGTATTCAAACACAATTCATGTATTTTGTAGCTTGGTTAATGTTAATAAAGATTACATTCTTTGGTTAGGTCAACAAATGACCACAAAGGGGGAAAATAAACAGCATGTAAAAGTTTCACCAATAAGGAAAGAATGCTTCCTATGGTGAGGTCTCTGGCAGCTCCGTTTCCCTAGCGTGATATGTTTGTTCGAGCCTGTTGTGCAGAGGAAGAACACTTTAAGTGCCTTAAATACCATAAATAAATTAGTAATAGTGAAAGCCGTTATTGAGAATACCAGAGCTTGGTAAAAACCATTTAAAATATAGCCTATAATTTATTACTTTCATTTCCTTGCTAAATCAAGGTACACATTCAAATCATTGGCAGGAAGTGTAATATTGTGGGGGTTTTTTCCCCCCGTGCTGAATTAACTCTTCACCCTTCAAAAGTAATATTTTTTAATTTGAATAAGGAAAGAAAAAAGGAAAAACGTTTACTTTTTCATTGTCATGCTCCGTTAAATCAACTGTTTCAAATCCCCACAAGCCGTCTAAACATACGGCTTGTGCAGTATTCTTTATGCGATGACAAGACTCACTCTCGCCGTCGTTTATTTCTTGTAAAATATATCTTTGCTCCTGGCAAGGAAATTATAAGGAGAACAAGTACATGTCTCACATTTACAATAACAACAAAATAAATAATAAATAAGATGAAGACAAATTGATCACATTCACAAGATCAGTGTTTATCAACGTTTAGAGAATTTGGATTGTATACACACCATCATGATCTTGCTTTATTTTAGTTCAATGGAGATCATGTTAATTATGTTCCTTCAGTTTATTAACCATTTTTTGGGCTGACCATTTATTTGTAGCACAAATTTGCATCGCACACAAGTTCTCCATTCAGATACTTTATGTTCTGGGCATGTCGGGAGTGATGTATCCATTAAGTTCATTTGATATCGATGCATAAAATGACTTATGGCTGAAACAAGTAAGCTGGTATTTTAAATGTAGCCTCTCTGTTTTGCAGTAACTGCTCCGTCTTAGCTGAGCTGCATAGCAAACGTCAGGACTTCTAGTGGATTAACTGGCTGTGTCTCTCATCACCTTCTGGGGCATGTGAGCTGCTTCACCAGTCAGGGGGGATCTCCCAGGGGTTTGTGGCTGCAGGATCTGGGCAGTTGGAGAGAAAGAGATATTAAAGAAATTGTGGAGGAGGGATCCCCACATGAGTGGACCCCAGGAACTTGCAGGACAGAACAATGATATCCTGGTGTAGCTGCCAGGTGTGTAAGTGATCCAGGTATCCTGCCATTACCAGGGTATATCCTGTGTTCCATAATCCTGTGCCCAGTGCCTGCTGACTTTGGATTAAGGAAAGATCCTGGCATTCATTTAGAGGGTAGCTTTCTGTATGCTGCCTGATACCAAGGGGACCCCTGTGACAGAGTGGAAGAAGCGGGACTTGCAGCGCTTCCATATCAACCTAAGGGCCTCAACACATGTGCCACCGATTTCTTCAGAGGTTATTGGAGAAGGCTGGAGACTGGCTGGAGGGAATGAGACTGAGTAGACGGGGTTGTATGTTTGACTGTTTAGATTTATATGTTAAGTGATATCATTTGCATAATTTAATACATATT
>VKOC01000002.1:32044145-32062510 GCA_009364415.1 Spea multiplicata | reverse complement strand
CCCCTACCCACTATATATCCCCCCCCTCACCTTGAAGTCCAGCGACGGGAGCTTGATGCACCGCTCTCTCTTCCTGCACCGCTCGCTGGTGCCCGCTGCTTCACTGCTGAGCGCCGTGATATGACGTCATATTTCGGCGCCCAGCAGTGAAGCAGCGGGCACCAGCGAGCGGCTTTTAAACACTGATGCGGAGGAGAGAGAGGGGCGCCTAGCAACCGCTCGGCGCCCCTATCTCTCCTCCGCATCAGTGTTTAAAAGCCGCTTGCTGGTGCCGGCTGTTTCACTGCTGAGCGCCGCAATATGCCGGCATATTGCGGCGCTCAGCATAAAATGCCGGCACCGGGGCGGGGGTAGAGGGCTCGTGGAGGAGAATGAGGGGCGTCGAGCGATTGCTAGGCGCCCCTTTCTCTCCTCCGCATAAAAAAAAAAACGGCATTTAAAAGCCGCTCACCGGCGCCCCCCTAGGGATGGCGCCCATGGCACGTGCCATAGCTGCCATACCCTATATACGCCTCTGCGCAGGCGTCCACCTGCTGCCGGAGAGTAGGATCCAGTTCCTCTACAGCGCTGCGGGGCATCTGGATCCTAACCCTGCCCGGCTCCTGGAACTGCATAAATATTTAAAGTGAGTGGGGGGGGAGTTTCTATTTTAAAAAATATGGTACCTTGATACCTGCATTGACTTGTTCCAAGAGGGGTGCAAGATGAGTATTTGCCTTGGGCCTTGGCCTAGGGGGGGCAATTGCCTCCGGGCCAACCCACCCCTGGCCAAGGCCCAAGGCAAATACTCATCTTGCACCCCTCTTGGAACAAGTCAATGCAGATATCAAGGTACCATATTGCCATAAATCTATCTAAAATAGCTGTGCGGCCACGGGCTAAAGTGGCCGATGATTGAGTATCTGTGAATAATTTTGTATCTGTGAACGAGTGAAGGAATGTTTGTGAATGAGTAAATGAATGAATATGTGTGGCACAGGGAAGCTGAGGCTAGGATGGTACTGGAAAGCTTTTGGGAGGGAAGTGGCAAGTCCTATGCTTCTAATCTGGGTGTTGGGCAGATCCTGTGGATGCAATCAGGGTGCCAGGGCTGACATGATACTAAAGGGGGGCATTAAGGGGGTGCTGGCTGGGGGCCTCACATAAATCAATACTAAAGGGGGGGCTGGGTGGTGGGATAAATATACAATGTGGGGCTAGCTGGGGATGGCCACATCTGCCATGTTTTCCAGGACACATTTAACTTTTACATATTACTGACCAGATAAAATGCTGCCCTGCAGACTCATGAAAGAAACCAGTTAGTCAAATATACATCCCTCATACTGCAGGACAGCATTTTATCTGTGCTGGCAGCATAAATACACAAGGGGAAAGCTGGGGCCATTATATAAATCAATACTCAAGCGATAGGCAGGCTGGCGGCATAAATACTCATAGTGCTGGCTGGGGGCAATACACAAGGGGACAAAAACACAAAAAGGGGGGGTCAACAACAAAGCAGTGTGGTACATACTTTTTTTTTTTAAATTGTTGTAGCTTTGCCCATCTGGATGTGGGTGTCAGTGGGGCAGAGCCTGTACTGGTGTGTGTGTGTGTTTGAGTGTCTGTATATTTTATTAAAAAGGATTACTGGCACTAAATTGTTGCTTCAGGTCCCATGTATGATGACTTGATTTTTAGTGTACTGAATTCCAGTCCCTTCACATAAGATTGTATCCTAAATTAATTGCATAGCACTGATGTCATCTTTATCCAGTACTATGTGTACCATGTGATGCCGTAAAAAGGCCCACCAAAATCCCCAGCACCAGGCCCATGATGCTCTTAATCCAGCCCTGCCCAAAAGATTTTTTTTTAATCTCATGGACAAAAAGTGAGAAATAACATATATATCATACAATCACTTCATAAACACATACCAAATACACTGCATATACAGTTTTAAGAAATTATGTTTATAAAATAGTTTTTTTTACCATTTACCAATTTAAAAAAATGTGCCCAGATTTTATTTTAAACATCCTGTCACTTTATTTACGTATTTATTACGCATTATTCAAAATGCCTCTTGCCATATGCAAAAGCCTGTATGCTGACCAGAAAACAGCAAGTGTCTAGAGAGAGGTTTGTGCCACCAGCTGCACAGACCTTCACCTCGCAGTCAGATACAGGCAACCATGGAAAGAATATAGCAATCAAGACCCCAACCAACAAGCCATTACCTCTTTCTCCAGGACACACCATGAAGTCAATCAGCAAAGAACAAAGCACAGTAAGTAGGCGAGTCTCCAACAAGACCTGTCTACTTCATATTCTTTGTTCTTTGACCATGGAAAGAAGCTTGCCCAAGCCGACAACTCTACCTGGAACGTATTCAAGGATTGACAGCTGCAGAGCCAACTTAGCCCTTGGTAGATACCGAATTTCTCTTGCACAAAGGGCTCAGCTGGCACCGCATAATGCATTAATCCATTTGTGATGGGACTTTTAAGAAATGTTAAATGTTAATTAAGTTAAATTAGCAAGTATCTTAAGAACTCGTACTTTAGTTAATAGACCACTCTAATAACAACCAATTTTTCTGTCTCCTTTAGAAAAATATCACCCTTCTGCTCCCTTGTCAATAAAATACTACTAAAATCCATCAGCATTTATGAAGACAATGCTATTTAGGTAATTTATTTAAGTGAAAATTGCACTTTAGTTAAGATGCTTTTGCTTAAATTATATTTATGTAACACCGTTACTTCCATGCTTTTGACAAAGCTAATAATTGATAGCGTGAAAACAGCAAAGTTTACAAATTTTCCTTTATCCAGAAGCATTATTAGAAAATATGTACACACGTCATGACAGCATAATTCATCATCATGTGGCTTGCAGTGAATAGCACATATATCTAATCACTGCTTAACTTACACATATTATATATTGCCTGTGGATGCCAGGCAAGACAAGGTTTGACATGAACTCTATGTGACTCCTGTGTTTGGCAAAAATTTTTGTGTATTGCAAAATTTTGGTTAACGTAAAAGAAAAATAATGAGCACCTGGATTCTCGGAAAACAAGCTAACTACTCATCAAAAGAACAAGTACAGTTAATTAAAGCTATGATGTGCCAAAAGATAAAGCTAGGCGCGTGGGACACAAAAGGTAAAATTGCCTAGTGCCAAATGATCTATGTTCACAAACATTCAAGGAAGTTTCTTTTTTTAAAAAATCAAAAAGTAGTAAACATGCTTGGTTTTAATATAAATCAGCAAGTTGGGATATTCTCGATATGTAGGCCTGTACTTTAATGCAATACAATAACCATTATCAGATAACACAGATCAATAGGATTGTTAAATATATATTAAATCTTTTTCAAATCCAGTATAAATATTCATAAATATAATATAGATGGGGATTCCACTGAAACCAGGATTTAAAAAAGCACAACCATGATATGGTTTATACTCTGCTTGGCTACTGAATGAGGCAGTTCTGGTTGAGTTTGCCAATGATTTTAACGGACATTTTGCTGAAGACAAATATATTTGGAGAGTAATAGCACACTGGTGAAAGACTGTTTTTTTTTATTAAACAGTGGTTGGTATTCAATTATAAATAAAGTGTCTATATTGTGAAATCAGATCTATTTTTATGTGTTATATCTTGATAACTTGAACATTTTAATGGTAAAAAATGTTGTATAAATGTATAAATCACCTTGGATGACAATATCTGTGCTACTTCCCACCATCTTGGGAGTGACTAATGGACTGAATTATATACACGTCTAGTATAGAGAAGCATTTTATCTTTGGCATTTTACAAGGAATTTCATAAATTCAACATATTAAGAAGAATGCTTTGAAGTATTTATTGAAGTATTAACCCTCAGTAAAACTGTTTAATGGCATATATAAACATTACAAATAAATGACCTAGGACTGAGGATATAATCTGATTTCTTGATAACAAATCAATGCACCGAATCAATGTAGAACAGTAGCAGGATACTAGCCAGAATCACCTCTCAGAAATGCAAATTTGATCACGTATCTGTTGGACTGAGGAAACTTAATTGGCAATCAACAGCGTTCAAACTCCTCACAATGATACACTTGGCACTATATAAAAGTAGACCATTATATCTACGGGAGATGTTCGCCATACGCCTTTCCTCCACTGCCCTTGCAACAAGCAAGACATACTGCAAGGAAAAATGAGGAGGCCGTTCACCTTCTGTACTAGGTACACAGTTCTGGAACGTCTGCCTTCCATATATCAGGACAACAGAAGACCAACCCACGTTCAGGAGGAAACAAAAAACTTGGCTGTTTGACAAGGCATTCCCAGTCATCACCTCTCAATAGCTTTACATGGAAATCCACCCACATACACCCCAGCCTTTTTCTCTGGCCCCCTTAACCAGTTAATGCAATATGTAAGCTGATGATGATAGATAGATAACTAGATTGATCGATAGATAGATAGATAGATAGATAGATAGATAGATAGATAGATAGATGGATGGATGGATGGATGGATGAACTTGTGTGATTGCCTAATAATCTGCAGGGGGATTATTTTTCTGTATATGTGTCTACATATGAAACATATTTTTCTCAGAGTAAAGGAAAACTCTTTTAGAAACCCTGACACCATACCTTATATCCCCACGTTTTTTTGCTTGCCTCTCAGACCATCAGGTAGTTAGAAGGAGATAATGAAATAGCATTATATGAAACATTTAAATCAAATAGTTAAAATCGAGCTTATCGGTGTATTGTCCCTCATAGGAAGAGTTCAGACAAGTGTCATCTATGATTAAAGGTTAGAATATTTAAAGGCAATGTAAACATACTATATTCTAGAACGAGTAGTTCTTGTAGTGTACCAGGTAAGCACTAAGCAGACACTGTTAGTAGCTATTAGAATATAGGACAGATAGCAAAATGAAAATATTTAGCCTAGACTAGTAGTGATTTTTGGTATTCACGCAACAGAGTAAAATGATCAAACTTTACGCTACCCCCTTTTTTTTTATTTCAAAAAATACAAAAACAAAACATGCTTATTGACTATGTTTACAACGTGGAAGGAAGTGGCAGAGTTGCTTTTAAAAATGTGGCTGGAGTTAAAAAGAGAGCACAACTGACCTCTTTGTTTAGTTCTTGACAGTGTCGGAGACCTTTGTGACCTGTTGGTGTAGAACAAGCTAGCGCAAAGTGATAAGGAATGTGAAAGACATGGTAATATGGATGCTGTCTTTTTCGAAGCCTTTCAGTCTAGGAATTCCCTAACATTTCTTCCTCCTGTGTCAGTGCGTACTACATCTCTCAGGAATTTTTAGCCATGCGTAGAAAAAAAATAAATAACCTGTATTTTGAAAGCCTATATAGAAGCATTCTTGCCATATCTTGATGCGATCCTGAACAGTCACATTTGTGCTACTGTTGATTTAAGTCATTCTTTCGTTTTTAGCTACATTAAGTCATTGTCATTTTTTTTCTTTGTTTTATTTTATATTTCTTATTGAAAGGAAAATGATGAATAGATGCTAGGTTTACAATTATGCATGTTTTTAAAAACATTTTTTCCCATGCTTAGATTATGCATTGCACAATTAACCTTGTAATGAACCTTAACACAGAAATTGTAAATAGCGCCTTACATACCTTTCAGATATACATGCGTCGCTTCAATTGTTTTAACACTTTCATTGTGCACTCATACCTTTATATTACACTTTATCTTCACAAACATGTGAAGTTTGATCCAAACTAACACCAACTTCTTTGGCTTTTTTTTCAAAAGCTTCTAGGATTTAAACCAGCACCAGGGTCCAACTTAAGGTTTACATAAAAATATATGCAAACCATGTAAATGTGGCAGGTATCAATCACTGCTTACATCATAAGATGGACATTTTTATTATTGTGCTTTTTTTTCAATTTATTTCAATGTATTTTACTGGATATGTTGATGCCTCCAGTTTGTTGATAAATTTGTTCTAAACAAAAGATGCTTTGTGATTTTTTGTCATTTTGAATGTATTGATAGCCCCTTCATGTCTTTTTAAAAGATTATCTTTTTTTTTCAAAGAGACATGAATATTAGCTTTGTTTCTTATCACAATAACAAGACTTTTCGGGATGCATTGTCCAAGTCAAATATTATATTCTTCCTGTAGACTTAATTTGTAGAATGACACTATATATCTTTTTATCATTTTTAATAATAATAATAATAATAATAATAACATCATGCTATGGAGGCAGCAATGTATGAACACAGGTAACCATTCATATAAATTAGGCATTTTGATACATTTTGGACTAATTATTATTATTGTGAATTGTTTTTTATTGTAATATTTTATATGTACATAAATTATGTATAGAATTATGTACAGAATGATTATGTACAGAATTATTTTTATATATCTAACACATTATATACAGTGCAAAATTATTCATACCAAATACCTATTCACTCATATTATTGAATTACAAATGGTACTTTTGTACATTTACAAACATTGAAATTATTTTTTTCTTTTGTTAAATTGTATTGGGAAAGTATGCACAAGCTTTGCACACACCAGAGTGATTCTGGCACATTATTCTTGACAGATTTCCATTCAGTTGTTCAGACTGGTTGTATTTTGCTTGTACGTATACGTTGTTTTTTGAATAATGCCACAGATTCTTATTCGGATTGAGATCAAGACTTTGACACTCAAGGATATTCAGTTTTTCCTTTCAATCCACCATTGCGTTGGCCTTGTGCGTGGGATCATTACCTGTTGAAAAGTGAACTTCCTCTCATTTTTCTGCTCTTATAGTGGCCTATGAATTATTGCTTTCTCCAACCCTTCATATGCCTTAAGTCTTTCATGTTTCTTTTGCTCAAGCCTCTTACTGGTAATAAGTTTACTAACAAAGCTCTTTGTCATTAGGCGGTATTGGTGGATTCTCATCTGGAATATAAGGTGCAGAACATTCTTGATTTCAGAATTGAATTCAATACCTTGTGCATTAGAAGGGTTATAGTCCAGAGGACAGGTTGTGGGTTCCATTGTGTAATATTCATGCTCTTTCTCTTCTTCAAGAGTTTCATAAATGTTTTCCTGACAAACCTGGAGTATTGTGGTCTTTGGCTGGTCATCAAGGAGAGGCTAATGCCATGTAATGGATTCTCGCTTGTGGCAGCCAAGCTAGAGGTTGGCAGAGCTCGGTCTCTGTTCAGAACTCACTTATCCGATGGTTGTCTCCTGCGTAGTCATTTCGAGTCATGAGTAGACCAGGAGGCGCTCCCATGATGTGCACTAGGGGGAGCGTCCATGACAAGTCTTTTGGGGGAGGCGCAGGATCTTGAGGCTCAACGCTTGGGTAGTTTATCAGAGTGAATAACTCCTAGCATGTGCTCCTTGGGTTCAAATATAGCATGACAATAGGGACAAGATTTTAATAAGGGGTCCATTCTTCAGATGTAAACTGACTATTCATCACAGAACACTACATTAAAGTATTTTAGAAACAAAATTACACTTTCCAAAATGACATTTTAGATGCAGACTGGCAATGTAAAATTCTTTGGAAACCAAGACCTCCCTTACTGAATCGTTGTGTAAATCCAGTGATGACATGTACACTGTATCTATACAGTTTATCAAAGTTCTTATAGGTCTCTTGTGCCCATGTCTCTGTCCAGCGATGAACATTTTCCTTGTAGTAGTAAAAGGTACTTACCACTATTAATGTCATTATAGCAGTTTCCACCCAGACTGGTTTGAGATCAGAGATTTATTACTAGACAATTTCTGAAAATAGTTAAAGATCACATTTAGGTTATATCAAGACCCGATTGTTTCAATACACTTGAAAGTCCATTATATGGCGATAGATCAAAGTAATAAGTAGGAATAATAGGAAGGAAATTAACATTAGTATTGCAAGTAACAATAATGCATGCTTATACAGTACATCATGCCTCCATTGTATGATACCTGATCTAAAGCAGTACCCTTTGAATAACTACAATGCTCAATGTACTGTACATTCTAAATGTGCTTGATGTAGTTAAATACATATTATATTCATGGAGATTAGTATAAGACAATTGGTTATCAGACCTTAGGTCAGGGACATAACTGCATTCATGTCATTTATTTCTACAACAATTATCCGATTCAGCTCTCAGCTTACATCACCTTTTCTAGAACAAGTTTGAAGAGTTCCTGTACTTAGTTAATTGTTAGGATATACATAAAGTCTTAGGGCCATTCTCTTGTATTCAGTATGTTATAGCAGAACGACATGGCTGGCAGCAGTTGGGTAATGATACATTAATGACAACATTCTGTATATATTTGTGTATGTTTGTAAGTCAGCCAAGCTGCACACACCACCTATCTAAACTAAAATCCAAACTGCTATTGGTCAATTAAAATGAAAGTTGACAATCACAGTGTAAAATAGAGAGTAAGAGTCAGCGTGATAGAGGTCATATAGGCCAAAAATCATAAACATGTAGGTTAATAAATATGTATCATAAGGGCCGGATTAACCAAGGAATACATGGAGCAATTGCCCCAAGGACCCAACATTGTGTTAAACGAACTTGATTAGTAGTAGGAGCTGAACCACTGCTGTCATAAACTGTGCTGACACTAGCAGAGAGAAGACAGCTGTACAGCAGGTATGTACGTTACATGATTACCGAGTGCAGATCCGGCTCCTTTCTCCCAGTATCTGTGAAATGTGATGCCAAGAGGTAGAGCTTGGGAGGTAGCGCTACTGAACTTGAATTCTTCTCTGTCCCCGTGTCCCTCCGGGCTCTACCCCTGTCCCGAAAGTTCTCCCAGTATCTACACCCAAGCAGGAACAGTGGGAGATCTTTTTGGGCACAGAATGTGATCTGATTGACTGTTCAGTATGCTTCTTCTTTCTTTAACTGAGGCCCTTTTCCTTCCATGTTACATCGGCTTGTGTTTCCAGTCACTGGATGTGTAGGGGTTTTTACCCAGCTTATGACAAGACTGCAGCCCCCAGACAATAAGGAAACATCTTGAAGTGCAAAGTCTAGGTCAGTTTAGAGTAGACTTGTGCATTCATATTGCGGCGAATATGAAAACGAACATAAAGGGTGCGTTTTCGTTGTTCAGCCCAAATACCGAAGAAACGAACATGGTGGCGGCAAAACGTATACGAAGACAAAGACACAGAACACGAAGAATCCTCGTGTTCGTCTTCATTTACTAATCTACCTGGTGCCTTCCTCATCAAGCCTACCTTATCTACCAGAGTGCTAGCGACTCTGGCATCAACCAAATGGCTGATGCTAGAGGAGGCCCCTGCCAACGACCAATAAAGTCGTATGAACAGAAAATGTCACAAGGAATATAGAATAATCTGTTATAAACAAAGGATTAGCCAGTTATTTTGGTTTTATTTTTTATTTGTGTTGATATGGAACAATAGTGCTTTGAAAATATGTAAAAATATACTGTAATATTTAGAGTGCCCAAAGCCCATAGGAAAGATTTACTAGGCATCCCAATTGTGAGAGGTTTCCATGTTGCGAGAGCTAGCCTCACAAACAGAGGATCATGAGTATGTGATTGCTTTTGTGAAATAAATTACAAAGTTACTATGTATGAGACCATTAGTGATATATGAGAGCATTTCATGTATTCCTTAAAACCACAGGATAATAACTCAAGGATATACAAGTATAGTGACATTTCCCCTTCAATGTGCTTGGTTCAAAGATGTGAATGAATAGGGTTAAATACATTGACACACTCAAAAGAAAATGTCGCTGAAGGCTCGCCAGTATGTGATATCAAATCTCTATTGTGCACATTTTAATTTCTGAACCACATACAGTACTGGGTAACAAAACCAACCTGTCATCTGTAATCTGCAAGGTTTGCGTATTGTTGTCAACAATTAAAGGATTACATTCAAACCACGATAGGTTTTCCTTTTCTTCTTTCGTTCTTGGATTTCTGCCATCTTTTCATAGCTTTCCATAAGAAAACACCCTGGTTACTGGCATTATGAATATTAAAGAATCATTATAAAAAAAAATACTGTAAAAAAAATGGACCTGCCTACAATGTTACAAATATATCTATAGCTAAAGAATATATATATATATATTTTACAATTTCCTCTGTAATTCTAATACATGACTTTGGGGTTGGATTATATTGTATTTAGTTGTAAATTTGGGATGCTTCCATTTAAATTGCAGAAGTTATTTGTACTATAATTGAAACTCAAAAGTTGAAATTCGTATTGCTCCATTCCTTTGAAATCTGTATTCAAGGCTAGATTATACCTATGAATTATTAGATTTTACATGCCAGAGTGGCTAATGGAGAGTTCCCCTATTTTGTTTGAGAGGTTGCATTGTGCATTATGAAATGTGGTTCAGTGGTTTATTTTTGTTACTACTACAAACTGTTGATTATGCCGTTAATCATATATTTTATACCTTTCCTTTAAATTTAACTTTTTGTCAATAATATCCATTGAATCACATTTGAACAATATTGAACAATGATTTTTTTTGAACAATTTTTGTACCATTAAACTGAAATTTGAATATTATTAAAAAAAAAATCATACTAAAAACATTACGTCCTTACAGTATTCTTTTTACACGTTGAGACTTTCATTTTTGCATACATTTAATGATTTAGTGATTACAGTTTACCGTTTTAGGAATGTAAGCAATTTAATTTGTTTGTAATTGTTATGCAATTAAAAGTCTTACTCATTCATCATATCTATGCAGTAATATTTAGAGTGTTATAACATTATGCTATTTTTATGAAAATAGATGAGAAACAACACTTCCCAAAATCCAAAAGGTGTATTTAAAGTCTCAGGTGGCAGTGTGCTGGAGCTTTAGAATAAATCGAGGGTGTTCCTACTGACCTCTGATCCTTTCTGCACACACTAGGATAATTACACATCTCACTAAATTATATGGTCTGTGATATGCAGTAAGGTATAATTTATTTCTCTCTTCTCATGCTCTGTGTTTAGATCCTACCAATCAACAATAAGGTCCCTACTTGTGATTGAGGTGAAATCATCACCGTTAGAAAGAAAATTAAATAATAAGGAAAGGCTCATTGGTTTTTGAGAAGTCTGATTAATTTATAACTTCATTCTGTTTAAAAGACTAATTATCTTTTCTGATGATTTATATATTTGTATTCCTTTGGAACAATGCAGTTGCTAATTAATAAAAAATTAATATACTGATTATCCTTAACTGCATATATTTTAAGCAATCTCTGTGTCTAGCGATCACATTTATTCGGCATACTAAAGGTTACAGCTGGTGTGGGCAAAATCTTCCCGATTTTACATAAGCATAATGGTTTCTTTTTAATGAAATTGGGAATTATTCAGGTATCAAAAATAATTGGTTTTAATGATGACTGCAGGTTAAGAGCATGAAGTGATGCTAATCTCCGAGTAATATGCTTCAAAGTCCATTTATTTTAAATGTGCAGTATTAAAATGTGGCGAAGCAGCGTTTAGTCTAAAGCATGTCTATTAAATTAAAGTGCTTATTGTAGTTTGCAGATATGAATATTTGTCAAATATAAGAGTGATTAAGGATTCTGTGAACGTTTGTGCCATAAAGCAAAAGAAGTCATAGCTTATTTCCAAGAGCAGAAAAAAAGACCCTCAAACTGGCCTACAATTTCTTGTAAGTACTTTGTTGCAGGTATGGGGAAGAAGCTACTGACTACCTCTATGCTCCTCCTGAAGAAGCCTCTTGTTTTCATCCGGTGAAACACGTTGAGGACTGAGTATTTGGAATATGTTTTGGGACATTATTATCATTGACTTTATATTTTTAATTATCAATTTATTTATGTATTTATTTATTAATGTATTTCCTTTTTTGTTTCTTCACAGGACAGTATATAGTTGGGTAGGTAATTTAGGGCAATAACAAAGTACTTTAAAAGTAATCTACAAAATTAATCAAAAGTAATCAAGATAATCTACAAAATGCAAATTTCTAAGCACAGCCCCGGCAGCACATACACACACACACAATCATTACATAGTGATATACAGATTTCACACAAAAAAAACCAAAACCTTGCAGATAGGAGAAATGCGTTAAAGATAGACAGTTTTGGGTCCAACCAATGAGCTATCCTTATGTTAGAAAGACATTTGGGAGCTATGCCTACTCCAAAGTAAGTGTAAGAACTTTGAGTTTGAGTTGCATATTTGTGTAACGTTCCTACCTTCCTACTACCAAAACATATGCGTTCCCAGCATTATTACACTGTAATGCCGTAGCTGTATAAAGTAAAAACAAGTCAAAGAGATTTACTGGGAGGAAAGACAGCAATGGCCTTTTAGTAATGAGGTGTAACCTGTAAAATTCTGCTGCAAACACTAATATTAAATTAATAATCTGTGAGGAGTTTCACATGCACAGAAATTGCTTTTTTTCCATAACTGTGTGTCAAATGTACCATACCACACTCTATAATTTTGATTTATGCAAACTTCAGTTTTTGAAAAACACCTCTCAAATATTCTTTAAATTACTTGTAATTAAGCCATATATATATAATATAAATATCATGTAATAAAGTATTAATAAATCATCATCATCATGGATATAAATCAATATCTCCTTGAGAAAGAAAATAAAAAATAAAAGACTATATAAGTATAAAATATATATATGATATATACTTAATATATATATATGTGTGTGTATATATATATACGCATGCTTGATTCTGAATCTTGAAGGTGAAGAAAATACATTTAAACCATTAAATACATTAAATCTTATACGGAGAGAAAGGTTATAAAAGGTACCTCATACCAATCTACCTGTGAAGTTGTTTGGAGGTTAATCTGCTGCTTGAAATTCATTGCACTAGTGGTCATTGGCCCAGAATTTCAGAGCAGGATTATGAGCAATTCCATCAACTGATAAGTGTATTACAATGAATAAATGTGCCACTGAGCCATGCTTTTAACAATATCATCTTATAAATGCTTGGAAAGCATTTAACTGTGTTGACTATTTTTGCTCAATTCCATTTGCGGTATGGATTTTAGCTACAGGAGGAAAGGGTCGGGCGTTGCATTTTGGGCATCTGCTTAGATCATGCCAAAAGCATCCAATAAAGACGCATAATAAACTTAAATGCATTAGTGAATTAATCAATATACTCAAATGACACATTCTTAAACACGTAGAAAGGTTGTGTTCAAGTACAATGGGCTGAAAATCAAATAGTGTTCGCGGAAATCAATTCTTCATGAGGAAAAGAAAAGATTGCCCGATGAATTGGTTTTAATATAACAGATTTGTTAAGGGAAGTTTCCAGCAGCAAATACTGGATCTATTTAAAGACCATAAAGATATCTAATTTGAATATAAGATACACAAAGCGCTTGGGGCCCTGAAGCACTTATAAGCAATTGAAACCAACAATTTTCCCAAAGCAACACAAATAAATCATAATTTACAGGAAATAAAATGAAAATATCTGGTTATAGGAGATTCCTTTGTGACGTGAAGGATGTCAAACCTTGTCCATATCAAGCATTGGCATCCCATGCCTCCCAACTGTCCAGCTTTTCGGGACAGGGGTAGAGCCCGGAGGGACACGGGGACAGAGAAGAATTCAAGTTCAGCAGCGCTACCTCCCAAGCTCTACCTCTTGGCATCACATTTCACGGGTATAGGAGTTGGGCGGCATGGCATCCCATTATACCCCACCTAATGCAAAGCATAAAATAGGCACTGTGCGTGTGCAGGCAATAAAGTGGCAATCTCTTATGACATTGGACAGGACTGTTGGCAAATAGTACATAGCTCCTGGTCAAAACTATCCTATTCATATCAGGATAATTGGCAAAAATAGAGGGGCAAAACAAAATTTTACATAAACCACACAACACAGGGGTAGGGATTACACATCCAATATGTTCACTGCTACAGCTGTCTTAATAGGCATGTAGTTCTATCAACAAATAAAAACTTTCAGTGTAGATGCAAACAAATGTGTTGAATATTCAGTAAAGAGGGAGGTTTTAAGTGAAATGCTTTCCAAGTCTGGGCACAAATAAACTTTGCTGAATAAGACTTAAACACCATCAGTCTTGACCTGTATTTATTCCTTTGCTTGACAGCAATTGGCATTTTCATATAAAACATCATTGAAATGCAACAGGTTAAAAGTAACCCACCTCATGATCTCTAGTAGATTTTTTTTATTGTTTATAAATGTATCTCTTACTATATACTTTTGTACAATACTCTGTCTAGGTGTTCTGGAATCATTCTTTATACCGAGCTGGTCTTCAAATTATATTATAGTGGTGAAGGATTTAAGGAATTCCCATCAATTTTATTATGTAGGTGTTCTTAAACAGTTGTGAAAGGTGCAGTAAAGGGAGGATTAGAACTTTTAGCCTTTTTTTGATTTCTTTATAAATTCACATCGGGAAAAAAGCTTGTCCTTTTAATAGTATGACCAGATTACTCTCTGTAGTATAAATAAAGGAGATTCTCACCATAAATTTGGGACATGTGATTCAATAATTTGCTATAATGTCTGGAAAATATCCGTGTTATTCTGACACAGACCACCGTCTCAACTTATTACATGGAACTATCATGCTGTGCATCTCTGGATAACTCCTCTGCGTTTTCACTTATGTTAAATCACTTACTGTAAATCTATTCGTAGTGCTGAGATATTCTGTGTGGATTTGTAAATGATCCATCAATGCATAAGACAAAAGCACATAATAAATTATTTTAACACGTTGGAATATATTGGTTCCCCACTATCCACTTTTATTCAAGTTCTGTTGTAGCCAGCCTATATAGATTTATTATGGTTTTGACTTATGGGTTCACATTCCTAAAATACAAAATGTAAAGAAGAGACACCAAGAAAATGTTAAAAGATTAAGGTGTGATGAATAAGAATGGAAGAAAGGGTGATTCATAACTGTGCTTTTCTATTAGCTTGGTAGGGTATATGGTTTTATCTTACTTGTTAAATGCTGCTGATTTTATTTCCTATTTGCACAGGAATGAAATCATATCAGTTTTGGGTCAATTTAATAAGAAGTCAAGTGGTCAGGTAACCTCACATTTCTACACAGACATTTCTGCAAGTTGTGTGCAAAGACATGCAAGGCATGTGAACTCACATGTCTCCACCTCTAACTTGCAAAACTAACCCACCATCGTTAAAAAATAAACAATATAAAAAAATAACTTATTAAAAAGAAAATGACAAAACAGGAGTCCTCATGAACCAGATTGGTTCTATTACACTTAAAACAGAATGCTCGGGAGGTGTGGTACACATATTCAGAACTAGGATATAGCATTAGGCTTTTCCAAGAAACCTGTACCCTTGTGAACTAATAATGATACTAACAAGATCTTGAGATCTACTGTGGTTTCCTACTAGAAGAAAAAAATGATTTCCTTATTTAATAAAAAGGTGTTACAGCTGTATGATTTTATTGTTATTGATGCAATTAAATTTATCTTATCCTCTTTTTGTTCCTGAGCTTTGTATAGCTTAGTATAGCTATTGGGCAAATCAAGCTCAGTTCACGAATAGCTCTGTGGCCCAGCATGAGGTCTGGCTGGCCCCAGATTGGAACGTGCTACCCCATGGCTAGGTCATCCGCTTCTAATAGTGTGTAGATTCATGGTTTACAAATGAACATCATCCATCTATACAGATGAACATCTTGCACAATAAAATTGATAATATTATTTATGATAATTATGCTATAGGAATATAGGAGTATATGCAGATAGTGATATAATGTTAGAGAATGCATGCTGTTTTTCTTTAATAACCCTAAAGAGCTACATATGTCTATTTTTTATTTTCTTAATGAAAACCATGCTTTATTAACCTCCCTAATATGAAACTGTCTACATTATTTCCTTTTAATTTAGTATCAGTTAATCTACCATTACAATCTCCTATTAAATCAGATTGCATTAATGATACAACATACAGAAGTATTTTTCCATTTAACAATAGCACAGCTCTGGATGTCCCTAGCTCCTCATTAGCCCAGAAGGCACCATACGTGATTTCAATTTCTAAAAAAATGTGTTAGGTTTTCAAGAAACCTTGAAATAAGTCTGTAGTGATTTCCTGCAACAACAATCTCCCTCTCAAACTCAGGTGCATGTCTAATTTGGTGTGTTGTAACAAGACACTGTAAATCTATACATTTTTGGTCGCCAGATGTTCCCACCATGTTGCAGCTTTAAACATATGAACTATATTTTTAACTCTCGTGCTGTGTTCTGCCAATGACTGTATGTTGTGCATCGATCCAGGCACCTGAAAAAAATATGTGGAACACACAAGTGGCAAAAGGCATAGAGCTGAAGCAGCAGTTTCATGTTGTTTCTCTTAATGATGCCCCTTCTGTAGGAAAAACACTCTGCATAACTGCTAAAGATGAAAGTGAACAAAGGAATTTCCAGGTATGAAATGCCAAGGGCATCATTGGAGCATCATAGGGTTGTACCCAGAGCCCACCGGCTGCAGAAGAACGCATTGAAATATTCCCTTCCATAACATGTTTGCCTTTCAGTCCTGCTGATGTTGATGAGTGGTCCTGCTAATGGAGGTTGAAGGTCCTGCTGACATTGCATCTGGGTCTATCACGATGCTGTGGAATATTTTTTTCCTTCTAATTTTACCTACACTTTCATGCGACATCCTAAGAACAAGAAAATAAAAAAAAATGTCTGTGTATATTTAACATTCTATTTCTGCACACTAATCATGTTATATGTGTTTCACCTACTACAGTTTGGTCTAATTTTAAGTGTTGCTTTAGAACAATGATGATGAACCCTTGAAAAGTGCCAATGCCTCTGTTGTGGCACGTTGCCAGATTGTTAACTGCCGACTGAACAGAGGGGGATTGGACTGCCCGCCACTGGGACAACATAGCCAGCTGGGGAGATTATGGATCAACCTGGCCCAAAAAAATGAAGCGTGAGGTCTGTTCCTACAGGCCTCTGTTTCAGTGCTCCCTTGCGGAGCATGCCGGCTATTGTTGCTTATCACTGTATGAACAAACCTCATGCTGCCGTCACAGGACTTTAGATGGGGAAAAAGATGGGGAAAAGGGGAAAGATAGTAAAAAGGGGAGAGACAGAGAAAAGGGAGATGAGGAGAAATGGGAGGATGGGGAAAAGCAGAAATAAAGGAGAGACAGAGAAGGAAGAGAGATTAAAAGAAAAGGGGAGATGAGAGAAATAAAAGAGATAAAACATGACAGACATAATGAGAAAGGGGGAGATAAAGGGAAAGAGGAGAAATGAGATAAAGAGAACAGGAAGATGTAGAGAAAGATAAGAGATAGGTGAAAGATGACATAAATAAATAAGGGAGAAATAATGAGAAAGTGGGGGCAAAGAAAAGGGGAGTAAAACCCTGTTTAATCTAAATATGTTTATCTACGTTTAGATTAAACAGGATATGTGTAAGGTGTTTGATTTGTTGTCCAAGTTTCTTATCCCTTTTTACAATCACATTCAGAAGGATAGCTGTATATTGGAAATGAGAAGAATATGGTTTTCAGTATTCAAGAAAAAATATATAATTTTGGAGATTGGCGTTTCTCATGCTATATACTATATTTATACTGTAAATAAAAAAATAGGAGTATTTTCACAAATTGTTCATTCAGAGACGCACAGCTGCAAAATGCAAATGGTTCCAGTTTCCTAAACTGGGTTTGGCAACTTGTTTTATATTGGCCTGTAAAAGTGATTAGAGGATAAGGAGCAAGAAAGGATTTACTCACTGCTGACAAATTAAGAAATCAGACCTATAACTTAATAAACCAATGAATGTTTAAAATAAAATTACTTGAGTTAAAAACAAAGCTGAATAATAATAGCCATAACAATAATAATAATGACATGAGTGAAAAAAATAGTTATAACTTATTAGGGTTTACTGATAGAGAATAGTTCTTGCTCAAACAAGAGTTTTAGCACCATCCAAGCAGGTATACCACAAATATATATATATATAAATATATACACAAGTCTTTGGTATTATACATTGGCAGGGGCGTACCTAGAGTATTTGGCACCAGGGGCGGATCCTGCATGTGGCACACACACACTTTAAAACTGCATACCTTCTACCGTTTTATACCGGCGCAGACACTGAAGGTGGTACAGCATAACACTTACTGTTATCATTATATACTGAGGCAGACATTGACGGTGGTACAGCATAATACTTATCACTATATACTGAGGCACACATTGACAGTGGTACAGC
>VKOC01000002.1:32019326-32035065 GCA_009364415.1 Spea multiplicata | reverse complement strand
TCTTGAAGCAGTATGCTTTGTCAAATTCACACATTTTGAGCAAAGAATGCTCAGTCTAGATTTGTAGCAGTTGAGAGTCTAACAGATAATTGAACTGATACTACTTTTTGCCACATATTTGATCTGTAACACCTGTTCATACAGCTTCCTTCTTGGCTGTGAATGCGGTCAGTCTGCCAATTCTTAGCAAGATTAGTGTATTTTTATTCATATATGTCATATGCCAGAACTGGTTGAATGATGGGTATGTATAAGCTTTGATGCTTTAGTGCAAAGTTTGAAAAGTGGTCTTATAACCATAGCAAATTACAAAAACAAGCTATTTAACATATTTCCCCATGTTTCTTGGGGTCTAAAAACTGGGTGCGTTTTATGCAGTGGTGGTAGATTTTTATTTTTTTTATCGGAAAGGGGACCTGCTGCTTACCTCTGTGTTGCTCAGCAGCGACTCTTGATCTGTCGAGGTGACACAGGAACCCAGTGGAGTCATGTGAATGTACATCACATCACATGACTCCACTCCGTTCCTGTTCGAGCAACGCAGAGGGAAACAGCGGCCCCCACGGAAGTCTGCGAGCAGCACCAGAAGATCCGCAGTTCAGGTAAGGGTGGGGGAATAAATGAATGAAGTGTGTGTGTAATAACATGGATCCGTGTGTGGGGGGCACAGGGAGGTGGCACAGGGAGGCTGAAAGTGATGTGCATGTACTGGCTGCCTGAGCATGATAGGAGTGTGATTGCTAACAATTGCTAGCAGCTAACATCAATCACACTCATATCATGCCCAGGCAGCCAGTACAATAACTTTATGTAATATATATATTTTTTAATTTCGGGCCCCAAAATTAAGGTGCGTCTTATACTTGGGAAAATACGGTATCTCTATTACACGCAGAGTGTTCCAAATTCCTAAAAATTCAATAATAAAAATATCCATACATATTAATAAATAGCTCGGCAGCAAACACAGAATGGACAAAAGGTAGACAAAATTGTAAATTCCTCTAATGTTTTGGTAGCTTTTATTACAATTTTCAAGGGCTTCATCTACCTTTAAAATAACAGATAAACTAAGATAGAGTGTAAGTCCACTGTTTGAAAATAGGGTAGAATGTATCTGGGTATATGAAACACCTCAACAACTTGTCATTAAAATAAATAATTGTTAGACAGCATCCTTTTTAATAACCTACAGCCAGTTAAACGAATCACAACCAGGAAGTATTCCAAGAGATTAACGTACCGTGATTAAACAAATGGACATGAACCCAAACAAACCATTATTTTTCCATAACTCCAAAAGTGCTTCTAATTTTTAAAGCAACATCATTAATTAGTGAAAAGTATTGACTATATGGATTAAGAATAAAGGAACTGACGTATGAGTTTACCAGTTAATTTAATGAAAACTATAAAGGAAAGCTGCTTAATTGTCAACTGTTATGACACTTATATAAATCATATTAAATCAACAGTACCACCGAAAATAAATTATTAAAATTATTATGTTTATGTATTCTGTGCATTTACCAAGGTTATTTGTTTTATGGACATGCATTAACTGTCCCTCCCCTTAACATGACAACACTGTACTTTCACGTATGTGTCTCTGAGCAGCTGAAACGGAATGATAGGTAATTTTTAAAGCTTCAGACAGGGGTGCCACATTTCCAGGTTTTACCTGGACAGACCTGGAATAAGGAGGCGAGTCCTGGGTACTGGATTTAACTCTTCATGACACTGGCATTCAACTGAGGAAGGACTGGACAGCCATTTGGCAAATAAAAGCGGCAAGGGATCTGCCTCTTGTGTGGTATGTAGAAGGATGACATTCATTTTGGATGAGCGAGAGAGAGTTGACATGTTGTGTATGATCATACTGATGCTTGGGAGGAAGGATGCACTACAGTGTCAAGGTGTGCATGTGCTGTAAATTTGTAAACTGAAGAGATGGTACACTGCGCTGTCAGTGCAGATTCTGTTAAAAGAAAAGAAGAAGGAAATTGCTGCTGTCTGGAGCACTGAACGCTATAAGTATGTTTTTCTTCTTTAGGTGTAATGAGTATGTTATCTATTATCTGATGCAGCTGCTGGGGGTCCATATTTTATAACTCTCCATATCCTTTTCTTGATTCTCTCTCAAAATGGATTTTACAGAATTTACCTTAGGAGGTTATTTCTTAAGTTTCAGTAACACAACACAGAACAATATTCCTCATCACATTTGGTACCAAATTGGTACATAAAAGTCAGCTATGCTTTTTCTACATCAGAACTGTATTTTAAGTCTGACTCCTGTAAACTATTTCAAACTAATAATAAAACATTGGTGGAAAGAACACATTGTTCAAAAGAAACAAGATCAGTCTTGATTTGGTAAACTATTTTAGCTGCCCACACAGTATATCAAATACTTTATCTGTTGTATTTTTAACCTCTTAATGGCTTTTATATATTTACTAAAATTCTGCATGATTTTTTTTAAATTCTCCTTTTAAGCAGTGAGCAGTTGATACAAATGAAATAGTTCATATACCTGGGATTTTCATCCATGCTTAGTATTTACAGGCAAACACAAGGAGATGCTCATAACCTTTTACCTAAACTCTTTTTTCATTCAGTACATTGGAATTATAGGCTTAATATTACTCTTGCCATTCAAAACACATTATTAACTGCAGGAAGATCATTTATATGACTCTGGTAACCATTTGCTTCTATCCAACACACTATGGCTAGAGGAGGAGTAAAGAATGACAAAGGCCTTCACTTTGCAAATAGTACAACTGGCTGTTAGAAGCCTTCCTAAATCTCTTGGCAGCCAGCATTGCCAGTCTTTCTGACAGTGGCCACTATGTCAAATATCAAAAATGCTTGGTAGCCAGTGTTAAGATCCACCGCTTTATGTAAATACTTGCCATTCATTTTTACGTGGTTAACAATTAGCTGCCTGTATGATTACCCAATACTATCATGTACCTATTGTTGTTGTAACTCAGTAGTTGATCCATTTGCAGATTGTTCAAATGCATTTTTAAATCCCATTGAATCATTAGTTCAATATAGAGATTTATGGGAATAATCCAAATACGAATTTAAAATGAAGGCACGTGGCATATAAACATGTTAATCTGTTAATTAATTACTAATCTTTTTTTTAAATATATGGATTTACTCAAAATAGGTTCTAAAATATGAGGCAGATGGCAGTGAGTAATGTTTCTTGTATTTTCCTGTTTTACTAAAATTGCTGCCAGTTGATTGCTGATGTTTTATGTATTTATTATAACACTCTTAATATGTTATGGTGAGGACAAGAAAGGTGATGAAAAACTCCTTCACTTAAATAAAGAAATAAGAGTTGCCAAACACTAACTTACAGCCACCAGGCAAGCCTACAGACTTGTTTTTTCCCACAATAAATATTATAACATTAACTATGCATTTTGGTGGACAGAATAGCCCCATATTTCTTTGGGAGGAAAAAGATTAAGAACTGTTATTTCCACTGCATTTTATTGTAATAAATGAGATTCCTGCTTCACCTTTCCATGGAGGCAATTTATACTCATAATCTCACTTTTTTAATACTAAAGTCATCGATAATTTTTTAGAAACATTCATTTCTGAAACACCAACATTTACTCATGCACAATCTAGTGAACAGAACTTTAGTAATTGTAATACTTTGTGGAAAATATGTACCAGCTGGTATAAACTAAAGTATGAATCATTTGAGTCCTATATTTGAGTCATAGATTCAGATGACATTAGGTTACTGAACATAAGGAGCATTTTAGATTCTAGAGATTTTTGTTATTCCTGTAATGAATCAGCTTTGAATATGCATGATTTAGAAGATACAATCCCGCAGTAGAGTGGCTAGGAATGGAAACCAAAGAAGATATAAATAATTTCTGAAACAAGATATAAGATTCAAGTGATTGGGATTTTTGTCAAGATATAAATGACTATAGAAAACAAGTGGGCATGGCAAGCATTATTGTGACAGTATATAGTAACTGCTTAGGACAGCTTAGGACAAATAACAATATGCAACTAAATCATGAGGCATGTGGACATTCATGTGACATCATTAAACTATTCCAAACACTGGAAAAAGTAAAAGTTAATAGCATACCAAAATGTACAAGTTGTTCTGGGATATTTATATGCATTTGAATTCATAAAAAAGTCAATAAAATGTATTAACAAGTGTGTTGAAAGACTCAGGTTTCTTTATTGCTACTGAAGAATCTGTAATAATGCATTGGCAGTTGTTGAAATGTGAATCCTGATAAACTACAGAAGTTTACACAGTGAGTTAAAGCTTACACCCTGGGGTGCCAGCCTCTTCGTGGTGAAGAGAGGGGCAACATGCATTGTGAAAAGGAATGAAAATGCGTCCATACTTTTCAGCTGTTTCATTTTTCAAAGGACAGTATGGACTTAGTCTTGCTGAGCGACCTCACTCTCTCACTTTTGTGAGTGGTGATTGTGACAGAGACCTGTACTCAGTTTGAGTAGCTCTGTCATAGACATCTTCCTTGCTGCTGAAAGGGATTAACCCTCAATATTTCCCAAGCCGAGACTTAGTGTAGGGGTAAAACAGAACTCTCTTTATTGGGGACAGCACAGATATTTATGCACCAGACATGATAGGATTAGGGGTTTAATCTCTTCAACTACCAGACAGCCCAGCGCCTCGATACAGTTCTATTGACAGCGATGCCCACTCCAAAAAGAGTCCTTAGTTTGGAGTGATCCTGAAGGAGCAGCGTCAATCCGAAGGTGTTGTGATGCAAAATGCGACGTGATCCGACGACGGGGCCCTGAGTGACAGCGTCAGAAACTTCTCTGGGAATAGTCCATGCGGTAGCTGGGCCATAGCCATGGCTGGGTAAGCCATGGTCCTAAAGATTGGTGATAAAACCATGGTTCCCAAATGAGCTCAGTCTATGTAACCAACACTGAGTGTTGCCCACCACAAGCTTAACGCAACATCAAAAGAGTGCATGGTGGGGCAAAGGGCGTCAGTAGTGACGCTGTTCCAATTGTCGGTGGGCATCGCCACGATTTCTAGCCGCAAGTTCCATGAACTTCCGGCTAGGTCCCGGTCAGGTGCATCGAGCATTTTCTGGCTTGTAGAGCCCCCATAGCCGGCTAGTTCATGGGACTCTGGTTCCAGCAGGGTTTCCCGGTCACCTTGTACCGCCCAATCAGCAAAGAGTTACTTATACATAAGAGGGGACTGGGCAGGCAGGCAAGGAGTCTCCCCAGGAATCCACCAGTGCCCCCCCAAACTAAAACATGCCCCCATGAGTTTGCAGCCTTAGAGGGTTACTGTGACAGTAATCAGAAGCCAATTATACAGGTTAAAACAACCCACTGTAGAATTGACCAAGTTCTGTGCTTTTGATACCTCACAACATACTCAACAGCTTCAACAGATCAGATTCTGCTCATGTTCCCAGACTCACCTCTAACAATGCCCTCCAAGAAAGGTATCCATCTTTGGGCACCTGAGATGGTATGTATGGTGCGAGGCTATAAAAACTGAGAAAATAAAGCTGTAAGGGTGTAAGAAAGGTAAACAGTCTGTGAGGATATTACATTTTTTAAGAAAACATGAATGAACAGCTTTGGTAATGAATTATCAGAAAAGGCATTGCTTTTTAAATTAAGGAATGCGTAATAATTTTAGATATTCTGAAAATGTCTCTCTTTGAATATCAAACAGTTATAAAACTCCTCTCTAGATAATAGTTTTCCTACTAGGTTGTCTTCAGGTCCCAGAGTAGAGCTTGGTAAAAAAAATTTAGTTTTGTTCCTCAGCTGTTACCACAAACAATGCTCAATTTCATCCTGTTTTGTAGTAACTTCTACATAAACTAGAACTCCAGTTAGATTGGATTCTCTAACAGATCCCATGGACTTGCTCAGTAGCAGAGGCCAGCAGATACTTGCAAATATGAGCCCCAATGATACTTAAGTAGGATACATATCTTAGGATAGAAGACGGTACCATGTTCTGAAAAATCACGCGAATCTGCTGTCAGAAGAATTCAAAAACAAAGTCAAACAGTCTAAAGGTCAAGACATGATGAACAGGTTTACTACTGATAAAACAATCAGGGGCACCAAGCTGTTGGACACCAAGTGCCAGTCATGAGATATATGTTATGTACATGAACTACTATAAATATCCTGGAGATCTCATGAGTTTTATCCATTGTCATGTTTCATGTGCTTGCAGTTTGAATGTCTAGTGACACAAGGACTGCCATGCCATTGCATTCTGTGAGATGCAATACTTGCTCATGGCTAGGCAAAATGTATATACCCAGTAGCCAGTGTCTGTGGCAAGGTTTGTGGAAGTCTTTGGACAGAAATGTCCATTTCTACCTCTGCCATCAGGTGTGACAATGCACGCAAAATGAGAGTTCATGTTACCTGCTTCTTACAGTTTAGTAAATAGCCAACATGGATAGGTTGTAGGTAAAACGTTTACATATATATATTTTCAGTATAAATGCTTAGTCACTGATTTGTGAACAATAGATGCATTTTGTTTCTTCTCTATAGCTATTATTGCCAGAGAGGTCTTGCTGCTCATCGGTTTAAGTTTTATAATTTGCCTACATGCTGATACTGTGTAGCAAACACCTTCTAGATGCTGTTTATGTCAGAGAAGCACATTCATAGGTAAGATCTGAACATGTTGTACCCAAGCAATATTGTTATTTGTAAACCCAATGTTCCAATTTAATACTTTAATCCAATAATGTATACTTTAATTGTGTAATTAATTTACAATAGAAGAATATATTAAATGAGTGTTCCATTAAAACAGCAGGATTTAGGAGTGGATGTGGAAGAGATAAAAACAAGCATGTGAAAGTAATTTAAGCTCTACAAGATAACCAATACATTTCATCTTATTTTGTTAGCATAAAAATCACAACACGTAACCTAAAGCAGCTTACTTAATGACATTATGTTAAAGCATTTCACTAAGACACTTTTGTGGAAACTAATCCATTAAAAATTCATTTTACAATGTATTAATTATAATTGTATGCCATCTTTTTAAATTGCTAGCAAACCTTAAACTTAATTCATTCTTCCTAAAGCTTTTTTTTTAACACAGCATGATGGTAAGTACTGCTTATATTAATGCACACACTAGAAAATCGAATATTATAACATACATTTCTAGATTATATTTTTTTTAAACAGCTCTCTCCTTACCTTTGGTTTCTCAAACCCCAAACTTGGAAGAGTTGCTTTGCTGCTAAGTTATCATTACATAGCTCTTGTCAGATTCTGAGGGTGCAAAATTAAGCAAATCAAATAGTGTGATAACAGATCGTTTCCAGTTAGCTTATGAAGAAAGAGATTTGCTTTTTTTACACATTTCCTAATCACTTAACATCTAATAAAATCAAGTGCATGCACCATAGAACACAGTAAAAGAAAGCAAGGATAACCAAAGTAGACATCTATCTACGCTACACTTTAGTTACATCTGAAGGTGTTATTCACACCTCGCTACATCACAAACAAACAGTAACTACGGTAATAGCATGTTACACTTTGAGAGTTGTCATCCTGTCTCTCTTAAGAAGATGTTTTCTTATCGGCCAGTATTTAAGAATTCACAAAAACTGTTCAGATACCATGAATTATGCTAATGATGCTAATACAGTTAGCGAATTCAATCATATCCGGGGTAGGCATTAAGTCTTTGTGAATCTATGACAAGACCAAGGACTGATTAAGATCTGAATCCTTACATGGGCAGACTAGATGAGGTGAATGGTGCTTATCTGCCATGAGATTCGATGTTTGTACTTATACCACACCCCTTCATTTTGCATAAAGGGTTGAATATATATTTAAAGAAAAAATCCCCTATGCTGTGGGACCCAGGAAATATTTAAAAAAATTCCTTCCTGCCCCCATCTACTTTTAAGTAGCACCGGTGAGGGGGTGTTAAGGTTCTTCAATACATAAAAAGCACTGTTATTTAAATAAATAAATGTGAAATATCTATGTTTTTTATCTCACAAAGCTTTGCTATTGAAACAGGTTATCAGTGTTTCTGGTAAGAATTAATATAAACTTTTAAATGTAATGTGGAGAAATCCTCCATTTTTATTCATATATTTAAGTCATATATATGTTCTGTCACAGTAGAATAAACACACAGAAGCTCCAGAGAGCTGGTTTGTCATCAAATAATTATTCCAACATGGAGTTTGCTCTAGAAAGAATATCTTTTCAACCTTGCGAGGGACAGTCCCGATTTTGGTACTTTTCGGGAGAGAGATAGGGTTTGATGGAACAGTGGGATTCAGGACCACAATCTTGCAGTCACAATTTCCTCCCCTGAGCAGGGGATGAGGATAGGGGTATATAGGGCACTAAACCAAGTTTCTTTTACTACCCCTACTTCACTGCAGACAGGAAGGAATGATTGATAGAGTGTCCTGGGACCCCCACTAACTAATTGAAAGAACCATTTCCCAACAAGAAAGAACCTCGTGGAAGCATACCCTACCAAATGGTAGACACAACTCCAGTTTTGCAGGCCTGATACTATATCTTTTCCGCGAAGATAATAATTCACTAACTGTGTTTATGTTACAAAATAGGTTGAGGTTTAATATTTTATAAAGGAAAAACCACGTTATATTTTCCTTTTTTAAATCAAAATATATGTCAACATTTCAGCTTATGTGATGTTACTGACCTTCTGCAGTACTCAATGACTGGAACAACTCACTTCTCCTGAGAGTTCTTACCGTCAATCCTTTTTTTTTTTTTACTATGTAGGCGTCCTTTGGAGAAAGTAATATCATTACAATGACATGTATGACAACATGAAAAAAGTGATATTTAAAAGGTTAAAGTACTAGGGGTCCCTAAAGTTTTGAATAATGCTTTTATTGCAGACCAAAGAAGACAAACAGGGAAAAGTGCCAAAAGCTATAGTGCATATTTTACTATTTGTTTTACAATATTTTGAAGAAAATATTTTATATAACAATTTAAATGATGCTGCTATGATTTTGGATGCAGTGATGAACTAATAGAACATAGTATTAGTTACAAGGTTTAAAAGAATTTAACGTTTTGTTGGTATTCAATGTAACTTCAGCCAGCTCATATTAGTAGTGTCCACTGTCCAAGGTGTCCCATGTACAACTCAGAAGTCCATTAGAAGTAGCTACAAAACGGGATCTATTGTGCTAGCCAGCCTGTTGATTATCACACTTGTTTTGGGGGCATACTGACAATGTGCAACACATTAACAGCATGCTATTGGTTGCAGATAAACATAAAGGGTCGTGGTAACAGCAGTAAAATAAATTAAAAATTTATATTAGAGAGCATATTATCTTGGGATTCAAGAATGATGACCTTTTAAGTTGCTATGTTCTCATGGTAATTGCTAGTTGCTTTCGTGCAAACGTATACGGTGTCACTCTCCAGCAATACATTACAACAATAGTTTGCTTATGTGGAATTGTTTCCAGATGTATTCTATTCTCTATTCAACTCCCAACAATTCAATAATTCACTTACATTTTAAGTACATACAGTATAACAATAAACATCTTACATGACTTTTAAAATACTCTTAAACTCATAAAATATATGCTTTTAGGAATCACATTTTCTGAAGCCTGCAAAATCATTGGGGAGGGAGAGGTTAATTATTGGATTTTGCCAAGTGCAAGTGGAAGAAACAAAAAATTATGTATGATGGTGGTGTACCAAAAACAACATATGGATTCAAATTCCTCAAATAAATTCAATGCATAGGAATTTTACTACCTATGAAAAAAACAACTTATTTTCCAAATAAAACTAATCAGTTTTCAAACATAAAACAAAATGTTCAGCAGCAGAGACAGCAGGGACTCTAAGCAAAAACATAGGGCACTTTGCTAATGCAAATATCCTATTACTGTCAAACCTGTTAATACCCCAGAACTGATCCCCATGAGCTTTCTATCTACTGCTCCTTATGGGAAGTGTGAGTTGGTGGAGCTGATTCAGGAGGTAGGGCAAGGGCCGAGGCTTTCTGTCAGTAGACTTTAAAGGGTTGGGAAGCGGGCAGGACCAAACTGGACTTTGGCAGATATTCCTTGCTCCCCTAAGAGCCCTGTAATCAGCTCTGACCTGGGGAGTTCCCAGGCATGTCCAATTTCATCTCTCCAAAAATTGAGAGAAACAGGTCTACTATAGCAGAGTGTTGGTTGCACTCACAATAGAGTTTACACGTACCTCTCATTTCCCTTTCATAACAGGATTAAACGTCAATAGAGAAAAGGAGATGGCACAAGCAATGGTGTGATATTGTTTACGCTTGTTTATAAATAAAATAACAAATGGTTGCACTCACGGAATCCAATGCACATAAAATGATGTGCAAGGTACGCTCAGAAAAGGGGGGGGAGAGAAGGAGCCCCACTGTGTCCAGGATCTCTCCTCCAGAATTCGTGGACATTCAGATCCAATCCCCCAAAAGCTGTGATGCGGCACAGGAACCCCTTTAAACCGGGATCAGGGAATCCACCCCCAGGGGATAATAAAGAACTGGTTGTAATTTGTAAAAATAGATTTATTGTGGGACAAGCCCTTTAAAAGAATTAAATATGATATATTAAAATGCCAAAAAAAATTCGAATCAATAAAAATCAAGTAATTAAATCAAATTAAAAGTCTTTCCTCAACGCGTTTCGCCCATAATGGCTTCCTCAGGAGGTATACAGTCTCCGACCGCTTCTTCCAATCTTTTTATGTGCTAATGCTGTGTATATTCTAACGTATGTGCTAGATGGCGCTGTTACGTTGTTTCACAGGATATATAGACGTATTGTACAGTGTGGTTGCTGAACATGCACTCTGTACTGACGTTGATCCATTTATGCATATACCCGTAGTAACGCTGTGTTCTTTTGCAGGTACCGCCTTCTCTTTTGCAGGTACCGCTGTCTCTTGTTGCAGGAATGTCTTCCTTTCCTGATGGACGCGATATATCGGGTCCTGTTATTCTGCTGTGCTGTGGAGTAGCGTTTGGAGACCAAATAACATGAAGATGGTGTACATGTTGTGGAATATAAACGTTTAGGTATATTTATCTAAGTATAAGAAATGTTAAACATGAATGTGAGAGCTGTGAATAAAAGTAGTACAGAACTTATTATACAGTATATTTTTATATACATATTTATGTGAATCTATAAAAGAGGAGTCATGAAAATAGAGAGGCATCCAGTATTAAAATATTTTATAATAAAAAAGTTTAAAAACCCATAAATCGTCTGTGTGTATTCATTTCAACCCGGGGGGAGGGGGGGGTGTAAAAATTCCTATATGACTGTACATATACTGTGTCCTAGGTAAAAGTCAGGATATCCCGATCTATATTTAGGCCTCCTTTTTTATATGTTTCTAATTTAAAAATTCTTGAAATTATTCCCATAACTAAAAATGTATCAATTGAAAAAACAGGGCATGAATTACAGTGTTCTTCCTACGTACTGTGCGCTGCATGGACATTATCATTAATATATTACAAATTTGGTAGTACAGGTAATACATTTTCTAATTTCGTATGTTGTCCCTGTTCTGCTACTGGCGAAACTACTGGTTTTCCTAGGTAGGCGAGTACACATCTTGCACCTGTCACATGAGAAAAAACCCAGAAAGGTGCTTTTTTCTATTTTCTTTATTGAAAGGACACTGGAAGAAAAAATGTTTTTTTAAATTGTTTGTTTTCTTATATATAATTTGAGGTTTTTCAGGTAAAAGAGGACCTAAGATAACATCACTCTTCAGGACTTAGGACATTCGCTTAGACAACTTACGCTGCAGCCGGAAGGAGGTGTGGCTAGCAGCGAGGGTTGTCTGCGTCCATCGCTCAGACCCGGCTGTCAGAGATCAGAGTTCCTCTTTGATCTCTGACAGCCGGGGAAGGTCTGTGCGATGGACGCAGACAACCCCCGCTGTTAGCCACACCTCCTTCCTGCTGCAGCGGAAGTTACACACCGGGGACTCAGAAGCACCGGCAAGTGGGGCGAGGGGGGGAAACAGGAGGATCCAGGTCCCCTGCAGCTGCGGGAGATCTGGATCTTAGTTGTCTCATAGTTAGACCTATTTGAGGTCTGATTATAAGACGACCCCGATTATAAGACTATAAGGGGTATTTTTTTAGCGCATTTGCTCAGAAAAAACCTCGTCTTATAATCGAATAAATACGGTACTTCTTTTCAAGTTATCTAGTTTCCCAATTCCAAAAAGATACATCACCATTCTACTGACTCACACGGGTTTACCACCTCAAATAAAATCATCAATACACAGTAAGCACTTTAAATAGTTACCAAAATTTTGGCTAAAGATTCATCTTTACACTAACTATGCTAGTCCATTGCAGTGCCCTTGTAGTTTGCCTTGTCATTATGGCAGGGCTTGACAAACCACCGCCCAGGTCACCATGGCAACTAGAAACCACTTCCTGGTCCCCAGGGTTTTGTAAGGCTGCCATTGTGAATCCTGTGTATTATGTGAACCAGCGGGTTCACATAATGCACATTAAGTGACCCTGGTAGATGCATCACATGAAAGCATAGTGTGAATAGTTCTGGACTCAGTGTGAGTGTGTATACCGTATTGTAAGAGTCAATGTGTTTGTGTATAAATGTATATTGCTGGAGTCAGTCTAAGTGTGTGTGTGTGTCATGGACTGGGTCCATACAGACGACTGTAATGACCCAAAGCGTCCAAAGATAGAGTTCAGGAGGTATTGCGCAGTGACGGAGTTCACAGGGGCTGGTGCAGGGCCACTGCACTCTCCAGGGTGTTGAGCACCTAGGGTTGTGCTGCCACGTACCAGGGCCCTGACATAGCAGCGGATGTTGTCCAGAACAAAACAAAGGGATATCCTGCAAGCACCCTGGAGCAGAGTAACAGCTGAAACATAGCAAGCAAGGGGGACAGAGCAAGCAGAAACATAACCAGACAAGACATACATAATACAGGATACAACAAAGGACAGGGAACAAGGACCACAAGGGATAGAATGTTGAGCCGGGATCCTTGGACCCTTCTCCTTTAAGCAAGGATAGGACATCTTAACTGGGACATGGGGAGAGGAGAGAGAAACTGAAATCCTCTGATGATTCAGGGAAAAGATGGCAAAGGTACAAAAGAGACCGACAAACATAAATACAGCCTAGGACTATGTGATAACAATTGGAGATTCCATCACATCATATGGCCATAGTATGCTTAGCCAACCACTACCTCAAAGTACTCCAATATTCGGTGGGTCCTAGCACTAAACCCTGCCTACTGAATTATTAATAAACTGAAATGAAACATTAAATCTAAACACAAAACCAAGAAGGACATACCTTTAGACTGCTGACTGAGACAAACATAACAAATGGGTGGGCACACCTTATAAAGGAAACAGAGCTGAAGCAAAGAGCAGAACTGGAATCAAGGAATCAGGACAGAACAGAGCATATGGAAATCCAGGAATGGATTACAGCAAGGGGGAACTGTAGCAATCAGAGAAATGCAGCTCCGCAGCCTGGATGGACCCTGACAGTGTGTTTATACTCTAGTGTCAGTCAGTGTTATATGTATAGTGCTGGAGTCAGTCTGTGAGTATGTCTATACTGCAGTATCAATTTGTATGTGCTATATGTATTGGGCTAGTACCAGAGTCAGTATGTCTACTGTATTGTAGTGACAGATTCATATAAGGAGATCAAGCACATGTCTTCATAAATGTAAACTTTATTTGTCATCTCCACCCACCCACACACAATGCAAGAGCCACTTCCTGACTTTACCATTGTGCACATAACAAGAAGTTAGATATGGTTCATACTAACTGATAATCTCAATATCACACAGTGTATGGCAAAGATCGACAAACCCCAGGTGCCAGGTTGGGTAATATATGAAAATAAAAACATGACTGGGGAATAAAAAAAAGTCCAAACTCCTGGATTAGGGTGCACATCTTCTCATGCAGACACTGAAGCAAAAGTTTTAAAAACAGCCTTCGTCACTAAAATAGAAAACAGCTCTCCTATTTGTGCTTTTAAACATTAAAGAATGTATAATTCCTTACTTCAAGACATTACTTTCAATTTACTTTCATTTTGGATTTGGATAAATCTAATCCATTGCTATCAAATAAAGATGTAACATGTAAAACACATTATTAATAAGTTTAAAACATCTTTACTAGACAATATACTTTTTTATATTTTTTCTATTTTTCCCAATACCTTTACCCACCATAACTGTTATTGGTATTTGAGTTAAACAAGGCTCCATTTCATTTGATGACATCTAGTGGTCAAATTCATTAGTAGAAATTATGTTATGTAAAATCAATTTTGCTAAATAAATTAATCTGAATGTCTCCTCAAGGTAAAAACAAATACGGTATATGTGCATTGTAAGGTAATGCTTGAATAGAGAAGAGATCCTTAACAGAGAGGTTGGAAGAGAACCTTCCTTTCATATTAAATCGGCTTCATACCTGATAGAAGATAGAAGATTCCAAACACAACAAGAAGACTAATTTATATAATAGGCACAGCAAAAAAAAAGAGGAACAATATTGGCAAATCAGGGCACATAACGTTTGCCACCCAACTGGAACTTGGATTATGTCAAAGTAATATGCATAAATAAAATAATCACAAATATCTAAACATATCATAGAGATATTTTATGGCAGAAAAGCAAATTAGTGTTAATTTAACTAAAGGTACGAAACGTGTTTCTGGTGACAAATAACCTTTTATTTATTCTGTGTCAATTCACGGTGGAAGCATTTGTGCATTACCTCTGTTAATCTTTTCTTATAGTAATTCATGCTGGACTTTGCAGGCTGATAGGCCTTTTAGGAGTAATGCCCCAGGATACGATACACATATTTGAATTTCAAACAAGTATCTTTTAAATGCTATTTTATCACTAAAACCAATGATTCAGATACAATGCTCATTTAAGTGAGCCAGTGTTTTGCAGGAGCATTATTGACTCTGGAAGCAGGAGGAAACCACCAGTCTCCTCAACCACTGCATGCATTGCAACAGCACAAAAAGACACACAGCATAAAGCATACCTTCCACGAAAGCAGGGAATTTCCCTGGGACAAAAAATATTTTCTGTGATTGTTTCCCTGGGCCAAAAAGTGTTACAGGGGTAAATTTTCAGTTAGGAAATGAGCAAATGTCAATATGAGAAACTGTTTTTCAACTCTAGCATAATCTGGTATCAGTTATTACATGCACGGCTGATAAATTACTCCTTGGTTTTCACATTAATCGGTTTCCACAGTTAAGTCTGTTTTTTTCTTTTTTTGTGAAAATATTAAATGCCACTGGTAATGAGTTTGATATTAGTTTTCTTTATATTTCCTGGGACTGAGGCAGCAAACACAGAAATTGTTTCTATTATGACTTTTTATTAACTGTCGCATTTCAGAGTATATACTGTAAAATAATAATGTTACAATTAATCTACTTTCTAGGTGCTTTCTACAATGTTGTTTGTTTTCTTTAATGGTAGCAGGGCCGTAGGAAGGGTGAAGAGAGAGGCACTTGCCTCGGGTGCAGCTGCAAGGGGGCACACAGCTGAGCGAGCTGGTTGAGGAGATCACAAAATAAAGAAGGTAATAGATTACCTTATTTGC
>VKOC01000002.1:31996434-32011295 GCA_009364415.1 Spea multiplicata | reverse complement strand
AAGAAAACAATTACATTAGCACAGAAAGCGCATGGTGAACACTTGCTCCATTACTAGGGGAAATAACAAATATATTTTAAAACGAATTAGAATTGTAATAATTATATAATGGCTATTATACTTATGATCTTAACATTATTATTCTTTACAGGCTGTTAAGTGGTTTAGAATTGTAAGTATTCCAAAAGAGAATCTTTATGTGCCATGCGCAATATTTATCCAGCAAACATGACCTAGTGCCACAGAGAATCAGGGAGACAGAAATGTAGACTGCAATACATCTGAACATTGTGCCAGGATATCCTTGCAAAAATTGCTTTAGAAAAGAAATACATACTTGTTTATAGTAATCATTTTACCACAGCCAACCTCAACACATATTTATCATCTTGACACCACAGCAAATAGTGTTTCATCTCTCTTTTGGACTTCTCTCACTTCATAGGCATCCTCATTAATTACTTCATAATTAAACAGTTAATAACATGACTCAACTGATTAACCTCAAACCATCAATAAAGTAGTATTTTCTGTCCAACGCTAGTTTATTATAAAATGGATCTATATTTTTGGTTCACATGGAAATCACAAGTGGAATAGACTGTTAGCTTTAAGAACGTAAGCTTACCAGGCCACTTAGATAGCTGATGTAGTGGATTTGAATCTGCAAATATAAGCTAAAAGAGCATTTGTGAACATATTCAAGTTTTCTATCTAATGTGCTGTCATTGACCTTGGACTTTGATGGGTTAGAAATAGAGCAGTCAAACCATGAAATTAGTAAACAGAAAATGCATCTATACTTTAATCATTGTGGTTATCTTTTAAAACAATACCATTATAGATGTCCACATCATTATGTATTATGTCACACAAATTTACCTATCAGCCTGTTTATATGTATCACATACTTCCAGCCAACATCTTCCCTTTCCTATTATCGTAACACCTTTTTTGAAGGCCGGTCTGGACTGGCCAGAGAGGAAACAGGGCAAAACTTCATAATCCCAACATAACAAGGTCCAAATTGTGTGTCTGGATTATCACATCTTTACATTGTACTATCAAACCCGTTTAGCATCCTGTATAAGCACGTTCAGAGAGGGATGTATTTATGTAGATCTCCTACTACCTATGTTGTGTGTCCACCATCCTTTCGACTGAGTGAGGTGATATAGCATGACGGAGCACTCGGTAAACATCTCCAGTGTTGGTCCATTGAACAGTGGTGTTCTATGACCTGATGGCATAGCTCATTTTATGAGATGCATCACAGTCTGGAGGTATGGCATGGTATGTATATAGAAAAAAATAATATACTTACGGAGCCACTTTCTTCTTTGGGTGTAGTTCTTATTCACTTTTTTTCTGACATCTTGCATCCTTTTGTAAATGTATCTGACAAGCGTGTTTTCACTAGGAATTTGCTTTTCCATGTTCAGAAAAATAATCTTTCTCAAATTTTCAGGATGACAAAACAGGCTGAATGAAAATTTCTGCCTCCGTGTGAACTTTCTTCGATGATTAATGTGGTTCAAGTGAAAAATATGAAGCTAGGAAAAAAGGATACGCTATTATATTTGACTCCGGGTTGGCTTCTATTACCGCTGATAAATCTGCAAATGTTCATATAAACTGAAACAGAAATATCTGAGATTAAAAAAGATGAAAAGGAATATCTGTATTTAAAAGTCCTGGGATAGCCCAGTTTAGCTGGCAGAAGTGGAGGGTGAACAACAAAGTTTCCCTGCCCCACCCATCTTGGGCCCTTCACTATGCTGCTACTCAATGGGCTGGTTACAAGGGAGATCTTTCATATGCCCAATGGGCTAATTTACACTATGGGCTCCTACAGCCTTCATATGATGCATTAAGAGAAGCTGTGCACTTTTAAGACATGGAGTGCCAGCATATGCTCTCTGCAGTAAAAATGGTGGTCATGGAGGGGAGGCTACAACTGTAGTAATAACATTAGGAGTGATTTATTAGGTGGTGAAATTCTAAATATATTTCAGTTCAGTTTCGACCTGCTAGGGTATTCGAAGTGTAAACTTGCTACACTGGCTATACAGGGTTGCATGTAAGTTAGAATGCTTCATGAATCCCCCAAAATATATACATTTCACCCTTAGATTTCATGTGTCAGATGCATTACATTGTCAGAAGTATAAAGGGCTACTTCAGTCATTATATGCATGTGGTGGCTGAAGTTTTTGCCCCTAGCAAATACAAAAATGGATCAATCAGAACCTCCCATACATTTACTGTCTTTCCCATCCCCAGTTCATTGGCTTAGGTTTGTGCATACGTAAAATATTCACCACAAGCAGGTTCCAGGGGTGGCTCATGCAAGAGTTCAAGGCTGCCTAATGAGAAGCCCCCCCCCAATATGCTTGCTCAGAGAGGGCTTCCACTGATTTCAAATTGATTTCCAATAAAGGGCAGTGGAGGGGACTCTGCACTGCAACTCTGGAGTTGTCTTTTTAACAAAGTGATTTTTTATGATATTTTTCTAACTGGTAAAGAATGAATATTATAGTACATAAAGTGCAATATAGTACAATATGCACTTTTCATTTGTTGACTTTTGAATGTGCCTTTAAGCAGCCATGGTGTCTTCTTAGTAAGCAAATCACTGAGGTACATCTTAAACAACGATCGTTAACTTGAAATAGTATATTTTCTACTAGTAATGATTATGAAAGAAAAACAAGAGGGTTGTTGTGACTTGAAAAGAGATATGCTGCTTTCCCATATGTACCCGCTACAAGTACCATAGAAATGTATTTGTATCCCCTCCTACACTATACATGAAAGTTGCAAAGAGAATGCGGGTTTGATTTTGTTTTCCGCTATTGTAAGAAAACACCAAAGAAGAATCCCTCATCCTTGATAAGCCAGTCTGACAACAGGAAAGGCATAATACTAAGAAAGCGGCTCTGGAATAAGAAAGCAGAGATTTGATAACTCATCCTGATGTATCAAAAATAAAATACCCAAATTTAGACAGTGCTTATTTTAGGAGATAAAAATAAAGTCACACAGTTACAGACCTATAAAAAAAAACTGCTTGAGGATTTGAGAGAAACACTTCTATTATTTTTCCCACCACCTTTATTTTGCGGAAAGCTTCCTGTAAAATAGAAGCTAAGATTAGTTACCATGTACCGGTGGAGATCTTAGTCATTTGGAATTTTGTCATAAAAGAAAGACTACATCATTATTTCTACCTGCCTACTCTACCTGCTGTTTATCTAGTTGTATAATTAGATTTTACAGATAAGACCAAGCTTATCCAGGCTACAATTTCCTATCTAAAAAAGTCGTAACAGATGGTTTCACCTGCTCCTCTGGATAAATGCATTGGTATGTATATTTTAGACAATTCTTAACCTCTTTGCCGAAAACTAGATTCCCAATTATTACCCCTTTATATTGTCCTCAATAACAATGTGTAAGAAATGGGAAACCTGTGAAAGTAAAATTCATTCGAAGCCAATGGTTAAAATCATGGGCCAGTAAATATATTAGTCCTTTAAAATGAAGAACAGATATGGGCAAATACAAACTACTTGGAGGTTGCTAATTTTGCTTGCATCAAAAGCCACCTTTAATCACGTGGGAAATGAAAAACAGTGTATGTACATCACAGAGAGCACTTTTTGGATCTGGATGAAACACATAATTGGAATGGCTGACTTGAGACAAGCTATCTTTTATTAATAACACCAGATTGAAATGTGCTGAGGGTTTCTCAGAGCTAAGAATTACAATGTCCACCCAGGTCGGACTGGCCCTTTGTGAACAGTTTTAGACTGGCATGGATAGGCAGGGATACAGCAGGCTCACAATAGATGTTATGTGAGATGTTCTCATTTGGCTGGACACAATTGACTATGTCCTTCAACCAGGAATGGTAAGAGGTTGAGAACCCAGACAGACAGGATAGGGAGTGCAGCATGAGAATCCTTATAAACAATAGTTAATCGGCACAATCATGTAGACACATATTTACATAGAATTTCATGTATTACTAAAAGGTATAAAAGTGGGCCCTTTCCATAAGACTCTGCCACAGACTAGCGCATGGTGCCTGGCGTTACCAACCCGACTCGCGCTGTGAAGCTGCGTATAGCCTTGAGTGCATGAAGAGATGTAAGCATAATCTATGTCATTCCTCTTTCATTTTATTATGCATGTATTTTTATTTGGTTAACTAACCTGTTAACCCCTGCCCGTCCACGCAGGTGTATGCAGTCGTGGATTAAAACAGTACATATGTAATTAGAATGAGAATGTAAGTATAAGTGTGTGTATGAGCATTAATGTGTTTGTGTGTGTTAGCATAGATGTGTATATGTAAGTTATTGTGTATTAGCATTAATGTGTAAGTGCAACATATGTTTAGTGGGTTCTTTCTGCTGTGGTGTCAGAGGGGTTGACTGGCTGGTATGTTTATTGTTTTGCTTTGTGATTTGTTCTACTACGGGATTACGGAGCCAAATAAATGATCTATTACAATTTTTTAACAATATACTACATGTTTGTCTCTTCTTTGAAGGAGTGCCAGGGCTTTCTTACAGTTTTGTTATCATGTAAGTGCATAAGTGTCTGTTAGTGAGTATAAGTGTATGTTAGTATATGTGTAAGCATGTCGATGTGTGTGAGCATGAGCGTGTAAGTTTTTGTAAGTGTGTGTACATATATGAGCCAGTATGGGTATCGGGGGAGGCTGATGGGCCCACTTAGATTTACTTGCCCCCCGGGCCAGAAAGTGGCATCCACTCCACATAGAACCTACTGCAATTCACATACACAAATGCTAGTTAATTTTCTAAAGTTTGTGTTTGCAAGTGAGCTTGCAAGAGAGTTGCAATTTTTAACTCACCCACCACACCTTGTGTTATGAATGGCCAAGCCCAGCAGGTTTCTCCTTTGAAGAACTTTGTTGTCCTAATATATAGTTATATTAGAGAGATTATTTGAAAATCACTCATGTAGGGCCAGGGCCGGCCGAAGACCTAACGCCGCCTGGGGCAAAGTTTAAAATGCCGAATCCCCCCCCCCGACGGCGCGGGGGGGGGCGTCATTATTTAACCCCTTGGCTGCTAAGCCCTTTCCCACCTGGGTGCTAAGCTGTTTTTCTGCATTTTGGTGCACCTTTCGTTTAAACGCGTTTAGAAGTACATTTCTTGGGAATAAACGATACAAACCATATATTGTTTTTTTCAGCACACCCAGCAGATTCCAAATATACCATTTTTATATGTGTATGTCTGATTAGGTTTGCAAAATAAAGCCAAAAATGGGAAAAAGGTGTATTTTTTCACTTCCCACTCAATAAAAACTAGATTGTAATTTTATTTTTCTAAACTCTAATATCAAAACCTGTGTTGCTAAATATTTGTAGTAGGTAACCGGTCTAAAATAAACAGACATTGAGAACAGTAGACTGTGTTTTTCTAATATTTTATTGCTAAAAGTTCAATTTACTAGACTATCACAAAAGACATCTTTAAATTTAATGTACGGGTGCCATCAATTAAACAGCTCTAGCTGCCCGGGATGTTAAAATATGCCAACAAAACTATATATTTTTAGAAACTACACCCCCAGCCGCAGCAAATGAGGTCTCACTTGTATTTGTATCACAAATCTGACTTGCACAAGAAAATAAGTGAATATCACACTAAAAATAAATTAAAAAAAATAAAATTAAAAGCGACAAGTTCATTTATGTCTTGCGCACTCCAGGTTTGTCCTAGAAACACATGCAGCCCCTCATTTGATGCGCCAAGGGGTGTAGTTTCTGCAAATGTATACTTTTTGTACCATAATTTAACTTCCCAGCTGCCTAGAGCTGTCTAATTGCAGGCATCACCCCTAAATGTTTTAAGACAATTTTTAACAAGATTCTGAAATCTGCCATATCTGAAGTTAAAGTGGTCGAGACATCTGGGAAGTTAAATTAGGGTACATAAAGTACACATTTCAAGAAACTACACCCCTTGGAGCTTCAAATGAGGGGTTACATGTATTTCTAGGACAAAAGTTGAGTGCACAAATAATGATGGAATATGTCGCTTTGGCTAGAAAATATGTTTTTTCTAACCATAGCGACATGTTCATTTGTGTCTTGCGCACTCCAGGTTTGTCCTAGAAACACATGCAGCCCCTCATTTGATGCTCCAAGGGGTGTAGTTTCTGCAAATGTGTACTTTTTGTGCCATAATTTAACTTCTTGCGCGAGCAGTAATGCCACATCAAGGCTTCAACCCTAATTACTGACCATTCACACACCTTTCATATCTCCATTCACTCGCAGAAGCACACACCATACTATCCGTACATTCACTCACAGAAGCACACACCATTCTTTCCCCTTACAATCCCAAAGAAATGATCGTAAAGGGAGAGAAAAAAAATCACTTTTACAGCAAAAATAAGTTTTGCAGTAAAAATGCAAGGCGCTCCAGCGATGAGATGGTTACTCACGTACCTTACAGGCTAAGCGGCTGATTTTACTAATATTTACAGGTCATCAGGATTTCAAAAATTTCTTCCCTTTACCATTGGCTAAATTTAACCCCATGATCAAAGGGATCATGGGGTTAAAATTTTGTATCGGCCATTTTTATAAAGGGAATCTGACTTTTCATAGCTATATGATCACTGTGGTAACATTGGCTACCACAGTGATCATTTAGCTAGAATACTTAAACTTTTTTTTTTAAAGTTAAGCTAGTTAATGTTTAAATAATTTAATTTGGGGGTCTCTGGGCAATTTTGATCTTTATTCATCTGCCTTTAGAGACCCCCAAATCATTTTTTTAACTTTTTTTTTACATTTTAATTTTTTTAACTTAAAAGTTTTTATTATTTTTTCACAAGCATTATACCGTTGGAAAGGTGAGGCGATTACCTTTCCAACGGTATATGTTGGGGGTCTGTAGCTGCTTAGATGCCTGAGATACAGGCATCTAAGCAGCATGCCCCCATGCCGCTTTAACTGACAATTGTCAGTTGTAAATAAAGTTGCGCGGTGACGTCATCGCGTCATTACGCGCGACGTCACCGGCCGGATCGGGTGGTCCCAGCGATGCCCTTCAACATGAGGGGCAGATCGCCGGGATAGGTGGTGATGGGGGTCCACAGACCCCCATCAAGGTAAGATAGTGCTAGCGACGGCATGGTGCCGTCGTTAGCACCTGACTGGGACTGCTAGAGACGGCACCATGCCGTCGTTAGCAGTCAAGAGGTTAAACTTCGCCGATGCCCCACCGCCGGTACTTACCTTTAAAGAGTCCTGCGGCGAGTCTCCCTGCTCTGCCACGGTGCCGGCTTGTAATGCTGAGCGCCTCCCACTCTACCACTCTAAGGAATAAATCCCAGAAGGGGCAGGTAAAATAATACCTATTTAAACAGAAAATGTATTTAAATTATTCAATTTCTTAATGAACTCCTAACAAATAACTTCTCTTGACTATCCGTATCTAATAAAGGTTAAACTGAATGAACCCCGGTCTGTGGTGATTAATTGTTATAATTCTGTACATTGTGAATGTCGGCATACCATGTGGCACAATTAACTAGCCTTGCCTTTGGGCTATTAATTGTAATTATAAATAAATAAATAGTAAGGTGCAAAGCTTTCATATGAACAGCTACATATTTTGCAAGTTTTAGATGCTATTTGTAACATTATCTGTTTTGCACATTGTATGCATTGTCTGTAAATTAAAGTAAAAGATGTATTTAATTGAATGCCTTATGTATTTGTGACACACATGCATTTCATAATATAGAAATCTATATAAAATAGTGAATTGTTTTCAATGTCAATGTATTTAACTGACAAAATAGAGGGCTGGAAAGTGCTACTGTCTGAAGCTTTATAATGCATTTTACTTGCAATTCCGTATACAGCCACTAGGCTGAGTAAAAAGGGCTCCCGGAAGAATTTACTCACATTTCTGTTTATTTTTTATGTTCTCCTTATGTGTTTCTACGTATCTTTATGTTAATACCTTGTGGATAGTATCAATTGGATGTGTTACTTCCATATTTTGCTTTATTAATGGGCCACTTGTCTGGGCTTTCCCGCTGGATTGAATGTTGCTAATCCTTCCCCTATATCATTTCAATGTGTGCTCCTTTTCCCTTCTCTGGTTGCCTACCGTTCCTAGAGTGTGCTGGTGGTTAATGGTTCTCTGTGTGTTCTTTGTGGTTATGATATTGTATCCAGGTGCATCCCATTCAGAGGCTCTCCTTTTTAATACTTTTGATTTTTAATACTTTTGATTTAATACTATACTATATTATACTGAGGGGAATGAATAAATTGCTATTTTTAGTATTTAGAATACTTACTCTGGCTTAAGTCTTCAGTTATGTTTGGTGCAATGCATCAGAATCTGTGATTCTGACAAGTTCATAGTAAAATTAATTGCTGACTTTTTATACCTATCATCTTTAGGACTGTAAAACAATATCATACCCATAAAACATTATGAGCTCCTAGATACAGGCAAGAAAAGAGGGATATATGTATCAATGGGTTCATATAGTGCATAAACAGGGTTAACTTAAGGGTAAAGAGCAGGGTGGAGGATTGTCAAGAAGGTAAGAGAAGTTAGAAGGTGATGGTTAGGAATGCTTTGTTGACAAGTCAAGTTTTAAGTTCCCACTTGAAAGTGGAGTGGTCTTCTGTTATCCTGAGATAATTGTTTGTTGCTTCAGTGATAGCCAATGTAGTTTCCTCATTTCAACAGATAAATTATCAATTTTGTGTTTCCCAGAGATGATTCTGGCTGCAGTAATTTGGATTGCCTGTAATAAGGAGAACTGTTAATCTGGCATGCCCACGTATAGGACGTTGTTGACTAGATGAGATTGGACTAGTGATGTGATGACTGTTTTCGGTCCTTTTTGTTCAACAGATATGCTATTGTGCATACCATTTGTAGTGATTTTAAAAAGTCAGACATTATATATTTATATGTGTGTTCAAAATGCAAAATAGATGTTTGTATGGAGTCAGATTACTTTTGTAATGTCTGTGCCATTTTAGACATTAGCATGCCAAATTCTCAGACTATTCTGTAAATAAGACCTTTTTCTATTATGTATACCTGCAAAATGTATAATATAAGAGTTAGAGTTGAACATACATCATAATAGATACACGTCCTTCAGTAACTCCCTTAATTTACAGCATTTTGCTACAAATGCCAGTCTCTGTGTGCAGTTACATGTTGTAGGATTGCAGGTCAAGTCTGATAGACCAGACAAATGAAGCATGTCTGGATGGTTATCTTTCACGGCCTAACAAAATGAATCATTTTGTTTACTGAGATTAGCAAATTGTTGCTACATATAATAAATAACTACTACAAACTCACTTTCCATAAATATATATACACAAACTCACTTTTTCTCTTATATATATATATATATAATATATATATAATATATAATGTCAAAAAATAGAGTATAGCAGAGTATGCGGTAATAAGTATTGCTTCGGACCTGATGAAGGGAGGATAACTCTCGAAAGCTTGTCTTTTAAATATTATGTTAGTCCAATAAAAAAGGTATTACCGCATACTCTGCTATACTCTATTTTTTGACATTGTGTCTACTGGACTAATACTGCTTCACCCTTTTACACATTTATATATATATATATATATATGGAAAGTGGAAACCAAGATCCTTTTAAGTTTTTAACATAGAATAATCCAATGTGGTTTCACTGTTGTTTCTCTTTTAAAAGAGAATCCTTACCTAAAATTACAGATGTGTACTCTGTTAGCCTTGAAGTGTACCATTACTATCTAAATGTTGCAAGAAAATGTGTCCCTTCTGTTGCGGTTCACCAGCAGGGTTGATGCATGGGTGGAAAAGAAGGGCCCTTTTTTTAAATGCTCCAGGGCCAAAATTTTTGCTCGTTGTTATGTCAGATACGATATTTCACAAATATGGAAAAACATGATGTCATCATAGTCCAATCCTATCATATGGCGCTCAAAGGTTATGGAAAGTTTGAAGTGCTGGTTATAGTTGTTTTGGGAAATAATAAAATCACGTACCCAAAAAAACGGCCACTATAACAGCCATAGAAATGTAGAAATTGCGATATTGATTGTAATTTGAGTGCACACCCAAATGCTTTATTGCTCATTATCTAGCCAGGCTCACAGTCATGACAAGAAGGAAAGGGTTCCAACCACTCAAGTAAAAGTGAATTAGATAAAAGTAATTTACTTTATCCACGCCTTGCATACCAGCATTTCAGTCCTCCTGGGACCCTTATCTGGAAGGATTCGCACCATGGATGCAATAAATTAAATTTATCCAATATATATCTGTTTAATAGCATATCAGAGTAAATTTGCCTTGTCATTGAACAGTTCATTTGGCTCAAAAATGCCTGTTTTTCTATTAGATATGTAATGCTGCGGAGTAGTTATTAATTTTGTTTTATTATTCTAAGTAAACATTTGTTGCAATCATTAGGAAAGCATGAGCCAGCTCTGTTGTTATTAGCAGCAGATCATACATGCAAATATCAGTAACCTATCAGGGGATTTCTTCTGCATTACCTCCTAACAAATGACATTTAATTAGTCTATTGTTGTGGAGTACTCTGCATTAAATTACTTTATTAATTAAATACTTTGATGACTTTACAGCCAAAGCATATGGAATAAACATGTTTTTTTTTATTTTGCATGTTATTATATTTGTCTTCTCAGAGACAAGAATAATACGATTTAACATAAATAGTTCAAAAAGTGCAAATGACTGAATTGGTTATATTTACAGTAATCTTGCATTGCACGTTTAGAGTGTGCAGTTAAATGCATAGAGAACATGAAATGTATTTTATTAATATAGCGCTCTCCCTTGACCCCTTGGTGGGAAACCATTTCTTGTCAACATTGACCACCTATTATATCCTTGGACTGGGCAGACGCTCCTTCCACTGTCACCACTTATTACATGTGTCTTGTGACATATACAGTATATTACTGTAATGGCAGACAGCAATGTCTCTAGTATGTGTTCTATTCTTGTTTATGGATAGAATATAGTCTTACATTAATTAGTTTCAAATATCTTAGAACCTTCCTACCTTGTACCCATACTGTTGCTTAGAGCCAGTTATCTGACCCTTGTTTTAGATGTGCATATATTTACTTGGAGCAATATGAAATGGAATTTACAGATAATTAATCAAATATAGTACCAATTAGCCCACTCCAATCTCTTAACACATGCACACAACATATGTGAAGGGTTCTTCAGGTAGCCATTATATCAAAGGTAGCCAATTAGCTTCTGGCTTCCATTGAATCACCATGGTCCACATTGCACATAGTATAGGTTGCTGCTATATACTCAATAATGTTCACTGATGCCTGCAGCAAGATCACACACATTGGCAGAAACCTAGACTGATACAGCTTCATTTCTCAATATATTTTAATATAGAAGAAGTTCTAATTGTATTTGTAGATTTAAATATTTTATTACAAATAGTGAGCTGTATTCATGGGTTAACTGTTTTTCTGGTTAACACGCATTTGGACAGGTCTTCCAATGACCAGTGACGTACATTTGAATATTATTATTCACAGATTAGAGGATACACGGAATATATTAATGGAAATACAGTCTCTAGAGATATTGATTTATGCAAAAACCATGCAATTTTAAAAGGAAGGGTAAATGACAGATCAAAAGCTAAGAATGAATTCGAAGTCATGAACAACTGAAACTAAACAGAATGAAGAGGCAAATTATGCTGTTTGGAAAAATATTCATGCCTGAAGGACAGGCTAAACCACAAAGCAGTCTTCTTGATTGGTCTATCCTTATCAAAGATATCATTCATATATATATTTTCAGTTAATATTACGACACTTTCATGTTCATGTTTTAGATTTTTAACAACAAACTGAGCAGGTTTGCAGCACCTTGTAGTGAAAGCACACAGGTCATCAATTTTATGTGTACAAAATACTTAGAAAAAACCCATCTCCTACAATAATCTAAAATAGAACTAGGAACTGCTTATGATGGAAAAAATAAATCTGTATTTTTCAGAAAGCTACCTGGGGTACTGTTTTCTCTCAATTCATGCAGGGCTCAAGAACCTCAGTTATAAGTAACCATCATTTTACATCGGCTCAAATCTTACATTCAATCATTGTATTGCCTTCTCCTTATTATGATGCTTTGCCATTTTCACTTCTACTTAAACAATGTCACTGCACTGTGTAATAGAAAGAAAAAAACCTCATGTAATGGTATCCTGTGTCCTAATCTGCATGTCTTTTGAAGAAGAATTTGCATTTTAATGAATTCAGAACAGGATTGTTTAAGACATACTGTTATCGACATAAATGTATTTCATTTTGCTTGTTCTACTCTGTACGATAGTGGGCTTTTTATAATTGTATTATGTATTTAACTTCTACTTTTTTTGCTCGCCACAAGCATATTGAGGATGTGCCTTGTTGCTGTTCTCAAATTCAGTTGCATGAGTGTCCCTGTCCTACACTGATGAGATCTTGCAGTGTCGTTTTGACTTTAGATCCCTGGAAAGCAAAACCTCAAAGGCGCTGTGTTCCTCTCCTAGCACTAGAATTAGTATGGACTCTTTCCAGTAACGCACACTTGCACAGGCTGATACTCCGCTTCCTCAAAGACTACTCCATCATTGACAGTCTAGAGGAGGATGATTAATAACCAGTCCAAACTCTCCTGGTCCCCACAGTCCTTGGACATTTGTCATGTCCCTTTGCAACCTATCGCCACCCCCAACCTCAGGTACTATTCTTGAAACAATACCACTAGTTTGTGCCGCTGGAACATTTTTTGTTTTATGCCATGATTACTGTTGCTCTTTGTATTTTGCATGATTGATGGTTTCAGGTGTACAATTTCTATAACTGACTGTACACAAATGCTATGGTTGGTTATGAATCGGAGGCATTGTCATGTCCTTTATCTGTGTGGCCTGACCTAGAATTCTTCTGGTGCATTTGAAGCTTTGTACTTGCGTGAATTTAGAGCAGGGTTGTTTTTAGACATGCTGGCATATGTTTAATTTTGCAGATGTGCTCTATAAAAGTATAGAAGTCTGCCATGTGTTTATCTTCTGCAAAGCAGTATGCTATAACCAGCTATATACTATATCACCCAGTGAATATCCCTTTTGCTGCTAGAATAATTTATAAACACTATATGCAGTGTACGGCATATTTCCTTTTATAAACCTTTGTGTTTGTTGTTTGTGCCTTTAAGTTCAATTGCGAGTGGTTTACAATAAATCAATGTGTTGTCTAATAAAACTAAATATATTGGGAAAGACATTACATACAGAATTTAAAAAACTGTATGTTAAAATCATAAAAATGTGAGGAATTTGTTATTTATATAATAGGTGGACCATACACTTTTAGGGCACACACTAACATGCTAAATATTTTCTTATAAAAAAAATAATAATATAAAAAATTTAATGAAATTGTGAATTCCATACAGCCTCTAAGTGCTATTGAAAGTTAAAAACAACATCGTTCAAAATAGAATAAATGTTTTTAGTTTATGTTAATTAGGGATATCCCTAACATTTAAGTGGTATTTCTTCTAGAGGACCTGCATTTACCTTGCTTACATGGATAAAATAACTTTAGAATAAAAACATTAAATAGCCTTAAGCCTTATTAATAAATTAAATTATCTGTCACTGAATGCAAAATATAATTTAACCATAAGGAAAATAAACATAAAAAATAGTAAATAGACCCTGTTCTTGTGGGTTTGTATTCTGATGAAGGACAGATTGTAATAAATATACGGCCAACACAAACTTCATAATTGGAAAACACATATATATATATGTGCATATGCGTCAAAATTAGGCAGAGTCACTTAGATGCAAACAAAGGTAAAACATTTAATACAAACAAAAATGAAAGAAGAATATAAAAAGTAGATAACAAAAATAATACAAAAGAAGACGTACAAAACCTTGGAGAGGAATTAAGTTCATTACATCTGTCCTATTCATTCCTGAGGATAGAGGGAGGGAGTGTTTGGGACGTGAAGAGTCCGTGGATGGTAAGTACATCTCCCTCAACCTCTCCTCCCATGCCTCTCCAATACCTAGTTTATATGTGGTTTGGATAATGATGTCAGTCTATTGGTCTTCACCTAATTGGGTGTTCAAACATGCTTACTAAGGTCTTTACACGTCTAAACCCTATTTTAGGTGGTCACTGTAAGCATATTGTAATGCCGTTTTACAGTCACAATTATACCATGCATTAGCAAGTTACTATCCTTTCTATAGAATGCCTGTTGAGCAAATCCTTCATTCCCTACTTAAGGTCAGGGAAACTCTTTTCCCTATCATTGAAGCCTATTAATATATCTTAATGATCATTTATTTATGACATATTTTTGCCTATACCAATAATTACATATGGTCCTTTTATATTATTGGGGTTAAAAGAGATGTTAAATGTGTTAGACTCTTTTACACAGATACAATCTGACTGCGGTTACTTTCATTGAAATATCAGAGGTATCGTTTGTGCAAGGCCATCCTAACATTTGTTTGTCCAACATTTTCTATAATATGTATGTATACATGCAATTCATATTTATGATTGCATCTCCATTTGGTTATGCTGAAATTATTTACTTATTTTTCTTTTACTCAGTCCTTATATATTGTGTGTATATATATATATATATATATATATATATATAGCTTTTATGTTCTTTTGCATAGGGCAAGGTCACACATCTCTTCATTTGAACAGGGTTTTATGATGACATGAACA
>VKOC01000002.1:31969883-31996334 GCA_009364415.1 Spea multiplicata | reverse complement strand
AAGTTTGACAAAGACTGGTGGTAGATATGGTGCATGGAAAGAGTTAAAATACTAGCATTTGAAATACCCTGGGATGTCTAGTTTTCAAAAATATATGGGTTTATTGGGCACACTGAAATGGCCTGGCTCAAAGATGTACCAAATAGGGCATGGGCAGTGGATCCCCAAATGCCAAAGTTCAACATTGAAAAATGCGCATGGCCCAAATGTGGCCCTTTTGCCCCCAAACAGCCAGGCAAAATCATTCATGTGAGGTATCGCTGTACTCAGGAGATGTTGCTGAGCACATATTGGGGTGTTTTGTGATAGTGACATAAACGAGAACATTTTAAATCATACCTGAAGTAAAATGTGTGTGACAAAACAAATGCAAAAAATGACTACCACAAAGTTTGACAAAGACTGGTGGTAGATATGGTGCATGGAAAGAGTTAAAATACTAGCATTTGGAATACCCTGGGCTGTCTAGTTTTCAAAAATATATGACTCGATGGGGTAAATTGCATTGGCCGGGTTCAAAGATACCCGAAATGGCACATGGGGGGAAGAATTACCAGATTTGGAGAAAATGGCTTTGAAATAGCAAAACGCTACCTGTACTTATTGCCCCATAATGGGTAGAAAAAAGCAAAAAACATAAAAACATTGGGTATTTCTAAACTCAGGACAAATAGTAGAATCTATTTAGCAGGTTTTTTCATTACCTTTTATAGATGAGTAAAAGATTTTTCAACTAAAAGTTAGAAACAGTCATTTTTTTCTAAATTTTTCACCATATTTTATAATTTTTTTAATAGTAAATAATATGATACAATCAAAACAATGTCATCTAAAGAAAGCCCTTCTTGTCCTGAAAAAAACAATATCTAATGTGTGTGGGTTCAGTAAACGGGAAAGAAGAAAATTACAGCTAAACGCGAGCAGCGCAGAAATGTTAAAAAGGCCATTGTCACCAGGGGAACAAACAGTAAAATCAGCCTTTGTCGCGAAGGGGTTAAAAATACTAAATTGTGGGTTGAAACTGTCCCATTCACTGATTTCATTATGCAATACAAAGAATCACCCTTGGCATGTTCCTATATATAACACACACACATATATATATATATATATAAATATATGTAAAATTTACCTCACCTTTTGCTAAATCGTATTGAGAATGTACAAACTGAGCTTTGCTTGGATAACTATGTATTTATGAGCTCCCTAATGAATGAACAAATAAGTAACAAATATAACATTTTTAGCTTTGAGTTGCACTTGTATCACATTGATCATAAGGTATATGACTGTACAACACAGATCTTGCTCAGAAATTCTATAGGCCCACTAAGAAACTATACATGTTGGAAAGGATGAAACAGGGGATTAGCTTAATAAAGCTGACAATAAATAAATGCTCAGATAACTCTATTATACATTATTAGAGTAAATTGCAATTTACCATATAAATAAAGCCTTTTTTTAATCTCACATTAAAGTAACTGATTACACCTAAAATAATTTAACAGTCTTCGCTGTATTGATCTGTTTCATATTTTGGTTTCAATTTTGCTTTCTTCTGTATCCATTTTTCCTCCTTGAAGCCTGAGGTGCGTCTCCATCTGTCATATAAAAACCTGTGGATAAAAGTTGTAAGGTCCAGGTCCTCAGTCTTCCTCTTCTGGGGCCACACTCCCCATGGAGAAATATTGTACCTGTTCCTTCCCTCCCAGGCCAAAGCCCAAGGAGCCCGGGGTCTTCTAGAGTCCCCTTTACCTACCCCAGAAGAGCAGACCCACCAAAGTCTTCAAGGGGTGCTGGCAGCAAAAATGCACAACCTACCACCAAAAAGCTAAGTCTTCAGGGACCTGGCTTTCTTTTGTATTCCATTTTCATGTTAACAGAAGTGTGAACAGCTATCACAGTCAAGATATAATATATATATTTTATTTTTTTTGACAGAAAGGCCGGTACAGTAGTGGATGGGCGGTATATACGCCCTACTTTGGCTAATTTTGTTTGCCCTTACGTGTAAAATTAAAGCCCCAGGGAAACAGAAGCACAATAAAAAACTACACTATAGGAATGTGATTTATAAATTGTGTAATGGGTCCCTGGGGTGGAGTATCCAGAAGAGCAGGGTGGGCTGGTGCTCCAACGGTTATAAAATCCAGACCAGGATTTACAGGTGACCAAGTACAGCTCACCTGGTCTAACCAGGAGGGTTTAAAAAAGCCCAGCTTGGTGCAATTCACTCTCTCTTCTATTGCCAGCCAGGAGAGCTGCTGGACAAAAGGCCTTGCTGGATTTTATTTTGTTTGTTTGGAGTGTTTTGTTGGAATGTGGGGAAGCCACCCCAACCTAGAGAGGAAACACGATCCTATGTTTAGTTAGTGCTCAGATGAGCAAGGGTTTATTTTTGTTTATATTGTATTTTTGTTTGAGCTGCTGGCTTGAAGAAAATAAATGTTTCGATTTTATCTGGATCTGGAACTGGCATCTATATTACCCTAGAAGACAAGTGATTCTGAAAGATCTCTGACTGATTCCTTGTGGTTTAAATACATTCAGTTACAATATATATATATATAGATACTATAGACATTTTGAATTTAAAAGTGTATGTAATATTTACATTATATCACCATCATATAAATAGCAATGCCTTCCTTCTAATTATGTTAGAAAAACAATGCAACATTCTAGCTTCATTTTGAATAACTATTATCCAATTGCCTAACTGGATGCTTGCAGGAATAAATTAATATATCCCATGATAGTTCAGACCTAATAAAGACAATCTGCAATAAAGCATTTTTAAATATTGGTGTTTGTGATTTCATTTTTAAGACTCAGTATTGTAGTACATTATCAAAATGTAATTTAATTAACGGTTATAATTTGTTTTCAGAAATATATTACATTAGTCTCAGCTCTTTAATATCAAGCTTTTACAGTGTCTTTTTATAATGATATAGTTTTATATTAACAGGAAATAAAATGAATCAGTGTATGCATGAATCAATCAAATTATATAATCCTTATTAAATAATCAGCATATGAATTATAAAGAATTATAAAGAATATGTTTTTATTAGCTTCCTAGTTCTTATTTCACCGGGTAGAAGTACTTAAGCATATATTTTTCACATTCATTTCTAATTACTGAGTGTTAGACAAAGTGCGTTAGACAAAGAAGCCGCCAAGTTATTCTTTAACGGAAATTCAAGGGGGGGGGGGTTTACGTGAAAAAGTTCTTATTTGACTTAAAATTACATGATGTTGTTTCTCATATTATTCGGAAGTTGCAGGTTAACATCTAATAATCTTGAGCTCAGGAGTAAATGTCAAGTATGATGAGCTCTAAACCATAATGACCACATTTAAAGTGATACACCAAACATGTGATTTTTTATATAAGGAACACATATTGTTGCATCATGATAACATTAAAAAGTAGGCATTAGAGGAAGAAAATCAATTATCCATCTAGACTCCATTTAAGTGGTGTGTTTTAATCCCACACAGTTTTACACCAGTATATTATTAGGCTCATTGCTCAAATAGGCCATATATCAGTGGCTATGGTGATAACACCACTTTACAAAGACTGCAACAGAATTCTTTCTTCTTATTAAAATTAGTTTAGAATCTTGTAGGGGGTTGGTTAGCGCTATATAATATGGATAATAACATGGATAGACTTTAAGTCTACAAGAGGTATTAAATAATATAAGGTATAATAGTAGTTACTAAAATGTTGTAATGTTGTAATCTGACCATCAGCAAAGGAAACTCGGAAGCTATTTACAGTTATTTTGGAGTTACACTGCACAGATATTTCCCTGTACTTGATTATTCATCCAAGTCCTACTTTACCAAAAATATCTTCATTTAAATTATTTTAGAAATGCACGTATACGAAATATAGGAAATGCAATTAGATCTCAATTAGATCTTTACAGGTGATGGCACTTCCCAATTAGAAGTGATTATATGTGATTTCCTTACATGCTTATTATAGAATACCTTCTGCAGTAAAGAATAACCTACATAATACGTAGATGCCCCATGTACAAACCAGTGTAGAAATAGATACATATGAATGGGTGTGATACGATAATTTCTGGGTTTCAAATAAGGTCAGAGAAATGTACATTAAATCCAAGTAACTCTTCCAACACCCTGCATTAAAATTGCACCAAGCACCACTTCTACACTGTAATTCTTGTATCACTGAACTTACTTTAGATAGCTGCTTGGAAGCCTCATTCCTGAAGGTGTTAGTGATTTTATACAGTGTACGTTCTAATAATTGTCATGAAAAACATTTTATCAGGATACTGAATACAGTCATCTAAACATTACCCCCTTGTCCCCTGCACATCTATTTATTTTTTCCTGTACATGATGCTTATAAAAGCCTTCAGCACCACGGACAGCGAGCACACAGTGATTTATGCTTAGAAGTAGTATTATTTAACACAACTATCCAATAATCATACTGAACAAATCTACTCTCCAATACATATGTTCAATCAGAAGTGCACCAGAAATCCAAATACACATTTAAGGCATCCTTAATATCATAGGAGTTAACCTAATGGAAAATGTGTCACATAATTAATGGTATCTACGGATGAATTATGTAGGAACCATAAGGAAAATTGAAATGACAATGAGTCACAAATAAAAAATATTACACTGGTGAATGAAAACCTGCAGAGTTGTGTGTAAAAGGTTGATAAATGCCCATTATTACACCTGTGTTTCATTACACACTGAGTAAGCAGGCCTTAACACAACAAATACTTATTCACATGAGCCATGCACCATTCAGCTGTGTTATAAAAAATATATTTTTGCAAAATATTTACAGTCTAATCACAATATACAAGAACACACTTGTGTTTGGTGATGGGTGGACACACATATCAAAATATGTCTACAAGCTATATAGTATATATCACATACTAAAAACAACCCTTTGTCACTAGGAGGATTAACTTAACCATCTTTGATGGCAAAGCTCCTGAAGATGCATCATGCCAGAAAAAAAAACCAATCTCCATTATTTCCTGTATCAAGCAAGCCTCTGCTCTGCTTTACATCAAGGTCTGTGCCATGTGAGAAATGTCCACAGCTCCACATCTGCTACATTGCATGTCACCACAAAACAAAATACATGAAAGTCGTCAAGCACCACTAAAAAAAAGAATGGGTATGTAAAGCAAGTGGAAGTGAGATAACCTAAACCACAGGGCCTCAGCTCCTTGGTCCACCATGACTTTCTGGTGTAAATCAATACTCCAGCATCAGGTAGAAGCTTCATAGGTGGCATCAACTATTTACAACATGATCAGATTGTGAATGTTCCCATTGACCAGGATTTTTAAAATCCTATCATTGCCCATTTCTTGCAGTGTCTGTTTACAGTAAGTCCATAGAGCTGTAAATCCTGAGAGTCCTTGAGCTACATGCAATAATATGTGTTCCACAGAATGAGGATCAGTGTGAACACCACACAAGCAAGGGCTTCCCTGTGTTTAATAATGAAAGAGCGAAGGTCATTGATATGGTAAAGATATAGCACAGATCAGCACTCATGGCACACTGACTGCAATATCCCATTTGTATTCACAATGAAGCCACAGATTGCTGAGTTCTCAGTTCCCGTGTACCTTACTGTCACCTGTAATAGGTTTCAATTAAGTGACTGTGGTGCCTTCTCTGCTTTGCATTTTTATTGACATTCGTGCTATGGCTGAATAAGCAACACATATTGGGATATAATCTTACCATAGCAATGTCTACATTAACCCTATAAAAGTCACATGGTTAACTGTCAATGCCCCCTTTCCCCTTTGCCTTTGACACTTTCTCTCATAACAGTCCTACATGCCATGGAGCAACACACCACCTGAGGACATCCTAATGCTATCCGGAAAGCAAACTCACTCAATTCAATAACATCACAATTCAGTTCTGATTCATTTTGATTAATAAGGCATCAATATATTTCTAAACCCTTAAAACCATCACCAGATTCCCATCACTAGTTTTCAGGCCACGATGAAGCCTTCTTAAGCCACAATACATTCAAGGCAGCACTCAATGGTTGTCCAGAGTCCAGATCATTCCTAAAGAACATGGCTATGTGTAGCTCATACATAATAATGAATTACTTTCTAGGCTGATCATCATCAATTCTCAGCCCATCTATGTCACCAACAGCAAATCATTTTGCAACCAAAAAGGGGGAGAATAGAAATTCCCCAGCAAAGCAATAAAATCTATTAATCCGTTTTCCTACCTTGCAGTCTTCAGTACAGGATCTTACAGAATACTCATCCGACTGTAAATATTTCTGCAGCAAAACCTCAAACTCTTCATATTTCTCCTGAGCATGTCGATCATATGTCTGGTACTCTTGGACACACTTTCTGCACCCTGCTATATCCCCATTTTCCACCACGTCCCTAGTACAGTTGTAAGTGTCCGGATTTTGGAACCCAGAAAACAAATCTGAAAGTGTATAGGAATTACAAAAGGAAAGGTAAAAATCTCTCAAGTTGAAGTGAGTAGGCTGATCCTTCACCCCATCACTCAAGTTCCTACAGACAGATTCAGCATCATCAACACTAAAACATTGACCAGATGGACTGCTGTGCTGTGGGAACCACGTTTCTAGCCTCCACAAAGGTTTGGTAGAATTTCCTAGAAAAATAGCTTTTTTGCCTTTGTTGAGGCTCTTTTGAGATGATTGAAGGGTAGGTGAAAGTGAATGTCCTTCCATGGATGGAGATTGATCAGCCATGCTAGGTGACAATAAGGTGTCCTGCTCTTTGTCTCTGGTCCTTGTCAATTTCGCCTCAGCGCAGAACCACAAATGATCAGAGAGCAGAACTGTGAAAAACAAGAGAGATGCTAAAGACAGTCGCCATTTCTGAGCCCTCTCTGAATCAGTAAAAGGCTTTTCGTTCTCCCGGGGTGCAAACCAGATTTTTAAGCTGTCATCATACTGCCGACACATCCAAGCACCCCTGGTCATATTTTGAGAACGCACTGCTCTGGCCGACTCCACCGTGAGGGCTCCTTTTCCAGTGTTTCCACAATATTCATTGACTTGAGGATTGATTTGCTATTTTTTTTCTGCTCTTCCTTAGCTTTCTTTGCGCTCCCCCACCACCCCCCACCACCAGCCCTCTTATACAGCGTTTGCCTAGGGCAGGATCTGACTTCTCGCAGTGCTGCTGCTGCTGCCGCCGCTGATCAGCTATATCCATCCAATTAGAGGAAATAAAGAGATAAAGCCAGGCATTGTCAGATCGCGATTATCCATGGAACTCCTGAGAAAATCCTACTTCCCACTGACTGCATGTCTCTTCTCTTCCTCCTGACCGTGCTGCTGTCTCTCCTTCCACACAAAAGCGCTCTCATCAGCCTTTCCCCCCTTCCTCGAGCTGCCAAGCCGGAGAATGATTTCAGCAGATCACACTGGTGGCTGTGAGGATTCAGCCTGGCGTCTTCTCCTTCGCAAACTGGGCGGAATACCCTGGGTTTTGCCTTCTGATGGCCACAGTCATCTTGGTCCTGTGCTAAGTTGCCGCCATCTTCGTCCTGAAACACTTTTTGGGGGGAGCTCGCTCTTCTGCGTCATCCCCGGCACCGATATCTCTCTATCCTGGCGCATTGGCAGCTCTGGGCTGGATGAGGAGAAGGAGGACAACAGGAAAGGATCTCAGGAGGTGGAGGCAACAGGAGGACGATTGTGGTGCTCTTGGTGGTGATGGTGGTGGAGGTGGAGGAGATATCACTTGGAAGCGCAGATCAACCACTGCATTGCCATCAGCAGCAGGCTCCTGGTGAACTTACTGAGATGTTGCCATCAGACATCAAGGGCACGAAGACTGAGCACTGCTGCTGTGATCATGAATTGGGAATGAGGTCCTTCTCTAGCATGGATTTCAGTGATAAGCCTTGGTGCAGTGTGCTTGTGTGTACACATACATTGTTTCTCAACGGTTATTGCTTAGATTCTAGAGCAGAACGATGAGATGCGGAATGGGCTTTGGCCATCACGTGCATACAGATAAGGGCACATTGAGGTTTCCTACTGCACAGGCTCTTTGGAGGATGGTCTGCGGTCTCTATAAGAACTCACATAATCTAGCTCTGTTGTGGGGATGGTTGGCATCATGCCAAATGTGTGTCACTTGACAAACTGAAAGCCTGATGGTGGTCTAAACCTTCGTACAGTCTAGAGACAAGGCATAGGTTCATTTATGCTTCATCTGGGTTGACATGTATGATGTGTCATTGACTTGCCACGTCTCTATAATGCAGCTGTCATCTCCATCACTAGGTACTGTATGTCTGTTCTTCTAACTGATTCTCCCCCAATCACGTCGCTGCAATATATTTTTTTCTTCTCTCTCTCAATTTTTTCCTGCTAATATTTTTATTCCATGTAAGTTATATTTCATGGATTTCCGCAGCATCTGCTGTTTTGTTGGGTTCTGTTGCTGCAGTAAAAAAACTCTACTGCCCCATAGCGTTCTAGGACTTAGCAGCAACAGAGTCACTATTGAAATGCAACAGTTCTACTTGACATCCAGAAAAACCATAACCATGTGGGGGTCCCACCTTGGGAAGGTTCACAAGTAAATTACATCTATTTCTGAAATATATATCAAAGTAAAGAGTTTGAGGGTTCTGATCAGCTTTCATCCTCAAATGAGGAGCAGGAGGTAATTTACTTGACTGTAACACAATTAATCCATGATGACATATCTTGGAAACAGATAATACAACAGATGATCATCAGAGCCCAAAAAAGCTCCTCTGTCATCTTGTCTTATTGTGATTCCCACAACCTGCAAGACATTAATGCAGCTTTAATCCAATACACACACTTTTCATTAATTCGTTGTTTTACATTGTACATATTGCTAGTTTTGCTAGCAAGTGTAACAATATCAACCATTTTACTTTATTTTACACAGAAAGTCTCACCAGCTTCAAAACAGACTAAATTTCAACATAGTTGTTACACAAGTGATATACATATGTTCGTTATTGTAGCTTTTTTAAATAATAATAATGTACCACTCCACATTTCATCATAAGGACCTCACTATGTATAGCATGGAGGAAAGAAGAGAGAGGGAGTAAATAATAGAAGCATCTAAATACATAAAGGGATTTAACAAAGTACAGGAGATGTGAGAACAAGAACCCATAGTCTTCTGGAGGGTCAAGTGTTTAAAAGTAATGTAAAGAACATTTATTTTAGTGAGAGGAGGGTACATAAATGGCATTGATTCCCATCAGAACCAGTAAAGGCTAAAACAGTGAGACCAAAAACTGAATAAAGTCTGCATCTCTACATCAGGAAAATAGGCAGATCAGATATGTTTCTATGTATATGAAGTGTATATGTTTATGAAGTTTTGTAAGCCAATACTATTTTAGTATGTCATGGCAATATTGAATCCAGCTAATTAATGATACATTACTGTGTTTCAGTGCACTCTGGAGCCATCAATAGATCACACCTGCAGCTCAATACTAATAACCTTACTCACTAAATAATACTCACATTTCAACTCATATTATTCCAGCTCTACATTAGAGAGAATATTGTGGGTTTTTTTGATCATTTAAGCTTTTTGGATTGGCAATTATTAATGTAAATTAATATGATATGAACACGTTTAATGCTGAATTTTGCTGATCATGTATGATTCCTTAAAGCAGTGTTTAAATGCTTTCACCAAAGACCAGTTCCCATTGATTATGGAGAGCAATATTGATACTTTTGACAGCTAAGTCCAGGTCATTGGCCTGGAAACCGATTGACGCATAGGGTGGCGACTGCTCAATATTTCTACAGTGTGTCAAATCTTGAATGCTTTTACTTAATAATTCTCCAAGATTAAAAAAAAACTCCTATGATTTGAGATTTTTTTTGTTCTTGGGTTTATTACATTATCATAAGAAATAACATAACTAACTTGGTGTTCTGAATATGTCATTCAATAGATGAAGAATATTACTATTCTTTATTATATCGCTCCAACATATTCTGTAGCACTGTAAAAATCAAATTTAAACAGACGTAGACAAGGCCCTGATTACAACAGCTTACTTATAGTTAATCTATAATTGAAGATTCAGAAGGGTGAGCACAGCAGCGAAGGACCTGGCCACCTTATTCTAGAATATTAATGCATTAAAAAAACAAGCCGATTTACATAAAAAAAGACATAAGTATTCCCATTCATATATATGTTGGGCTCAGGCTGTGAAGTTACCTGCAAGCACAAGGAAAAACATGGTATAGATATGCATACATACACGTCTTGCGTCAATACAATGCCCCACAGGGTATCTGGCACCAAGTCAGACAGCCATGGTGTAGTGTAATGTAGCACTGACAAATATTGTATATTATGTATGGTTGTAGTATTATTATCGTTATGACATATTTTAATCCAACTCCAGGCTCACAAATCACATCAATAAAAATAATTGCATTGTTTCATGAGAGTTAAAACAACGATGTTACTTTAAATGTACTTGACATTCATAAATGTGCAATGTATTATCAGTCCATGATGTCTGATGGTAGTCCTCAATAACAGAATGCCCTGTATGTCCTAATCAATTTCTCTAGTAGTTTACTGGAAAGAAAGAGAGGTGGCTAAAAGCAGCAAAGCACAAGCCAGGATTATCTTACTATCAGTATTTAGTATTTTCCATTTTATTGTTATAAGATTCTTTATAAAATATGCAACATTTTCCAAAAAGTTAAAACAAACCAATGATACAGTTAATATCTCTGTGGATGGACCCAACCTGTACAATTTTAATTATCATTATCATTATCTTTTTTTCTCTGATTTCTAGATGATCCTAACTTGTCTTGCCCTGCAAACAGCATGGAATGGGTGTAATGTGAAAAAAACGTATCTCATATGCAAATAGTACAAACTTCTGTAAACTGTAGGAACTACGACAGGGTGGCAGTAACATTGCGCATTGACAAAGGATGTACACTATACAGACAAAAGTATTTGGACACCTGACCATTACACTAACAGCGACCTTTTTTTAATGTTGCATTCTAAATGCATAGACATTAAAATGAAGTTGGTCCCTCTTTGCAGCTGTAACTGGGAAGGCTTTCACAAGATTTTGGAATGTTTCCGTGCAAACGTTTGCCCAGAGCATTTGTGAGGTTAGGCACTGATGTTGTACGAGAGAGCCTGGTTCACAATCTCCGTTCGAGTTCATCCCAAAGGTTGGGGTTGAGGTCAGGGCTCTGTGCGGGACAGTCAAGTTTCGTCCACACCAAACTCATCCAATCATGTCTTTATGGCCCTTGCTTCATGCACTGGGTCACAGTCATGCTGGAACAGAAAAGGGCCGTCCCCAAACTGTTCCCACAAAGTTGGAAACCTAGCAATGTCCAAGATGTCATAGTATGCTGAAGGGGACTGTAAGAAATAATTTTCATTCTTTTATTCTTTCCTATACACATACAGACTTTAGGCCTGAATGCAACATGAGTGCTAGGAAGATGTGTTTTCAATCACGTGATGTTGCTATTAGTGGGTCTATATATGGGCAATTCACATATTGCCCATATATAGTAAGAATATATACCCTAACTGATAATGTAAAGGGGTATAAAAACTCGTGCTTAGTATGGCAAAGTCTCTTTCTCTTCCATCTTGTCATGAATACAGAGCCTACAGTACCTACAACCTCCATCTGTTTATCAATTGGTACTATATGCATACTACTTTGTAATAAACCTATTCACGAAGATGTAGAAGCTGTGGTCTTGATTGCTGTTTGGTAATGGAAAAGTTTACGTATTTAAGACAAACGAATATCTAACAGGAACATATCTAGACATTTTGGACAATGTGTAAGCACAAGACTCTATTTGAAGAGTCTGATAATTTGGTGCTGTTCCATCTGGAGAACACATTAAATTCACTCTCAAATGTGTTAAGAAAACAAATAGCTTTTTTCCTACAGTAATAATTTTCACAATTTCAATCGATTCAGTGAAAAGGAAGAGAAATGACCCAGAACGATTGTACATTACATCACCAATAAATGTGTGTACATTGCATTGTGCACCTTATCAGTGAGAACAACCACTTCCTTTGATTACACAACGGACAGACCTAATTCCGCAGATTGTGTGTAGAGCGTGTCTGTCTAATAATCAGAGACAAAACTAAAGAATTAACTGAGGATCCAGCCATCGCATCAGAAAAACACAAAATTTGACAGCAGATAAGAACCATTCAGCCCATCTAGTCTGTCTATTTAAAGACCAGGACAATCGGTCATTGATCTTGTCTTAAATTCAGAATAGCTATATGCATGTTAATATTGTTTCACTGTATTAGCATCTACCACATCTGCTGGAAAGCTGTTCCATCTATCTACCACACCCTCAGTAAAGTAAAACTTCTTTATGATCTCTTAGAAATAAAACAAGTACATTTGAAGTGTATTAGTAATACCATAATAAATCAATTGCAAAGACATTAACTGACATTTACATTAACCGGAATATGACAATTTATCGTGTTGGTGCATGTATAATAATAACACGTGAATTTGTTTGTTTTAAGGGGGTAAATCAGAAATTTGATATTAAATTGTAACAGTTTTAATTAGTGTTGATATTTATGCATCCCACAAAAAAAAATGGATTCTGATGAAGGTTATACGAGGCATCAGAGGGAAGACATGACTTATAAATGTCATCACCGAGACAAGGCATTACCTTGTATTAAGAAGAATCAGAAACAACACACTTCAGAAAGCATTGAAGGCCCAAAAGTGGCCTTTACTTTAATTACTTTTATTTTAATTACTTTAAATAATTCAGCCAATACACTAAACCTATGATTACTCCACAGGACATTTTTACTAAATAGTTTACAACATTCATCAGCAGTGAACAAAAAAATGGCAAACTTTTTACATATCACAACTGCCTTAAATGCCAAATATACCCTTAAAAAACCTTTTTTTTTAATAAACCAACTCCCTTGAAAATTGCTTATTTACTAGAGATTAAGCCATTATCACTTCTTTAATTATTCCAATGACAGAAATGACGCATAAAAAGTGTAAAGAATTGTCAAAAATTCCGGTATAACATTATTTGACTAGGAACTGCTAAAAGCACAATTAATTATGCTAGCTACGAAAAGCAATGTCATTAATAATGTATCAGAGTTCAATATCAACGGAGACAGAAGCACGTTATGATATGTTTTAAGTCAACCTGGGAAACATTATTTATTAATGAACAAAAAATTAATAATCATTTATTTCCATAAACAAATCGTGTACATGGAAGAAAATGCATTATTTTAGCATTTATCTGAATCTTGTCTCGGAAAAGTTAGATTTTTTTCTGCGAATTAAAAAATAATAATAAATTAAACACAACCTAAACCACCAGGGTAATACCTGTGAATCAGCATGTGGCTATCTTGACCAGCTACTACAAGCTTTGCCTTGTTCTGCTTTATTTGCCTTGTTCTACTTTAAACATCAACATTTATGATCTTTGCTGTTTATTCAATAATATGCAATATTTGTCATCAAAATCATGAACTACCAATATGTTCCATCATTCAAATGTCTGGATGACAGTTTTTTTTTTTGTTTTTTTTTTTATAATAAAAGATTTCATAAATGTTATGGGGTTATATGGGTGCTCATTTCATATTTACTGTTTTCTGCACCATGTTTCAAACTTTGAAAAAAGTTGTTGAGTGAGCATCAATGAGGCATTGCATGGTGGGATGTATCAAATTTACAGCAGAAGAAAGGAAAGTTGAAATATGTTATAACCATTTGGGAATGTTAATTTTAACTGTTTACAAATAATTTTGAGATTGTGATTAACTTAACTGGTAGTAGGGCCACTACTCTCCTATTTGAAATTGGCCATTTAAAATGCTATAAGTGGTCCTAGTACTTCGACTTGTCCCCTCTGACCATATCAGTTCGCCCCTTGTCTAAGCTATGTGTTCTCTGCTTCTCGCTATGGTGCTATGGGACACAGCAAATAAATTATGGGACGTAACTACTATACAACTTTTTGATAAAGCTTGCAAAATAATATGGTTTCCCTGTAGATGAGCAATTTGGAGCCTAAATAGCTGAACCGTATGTATAACAAGATTTTTTCGGACTAGAAAACAATGAGTAGATTAAGTAATTTACCCTTCAGCATGGTTCTTAATTGTGAAATAACTTTGATACAATAAACACAATGAAACCGAGGATTGTGGCAAATGAAGTCTCTTTATTAATTAAACAGAAAGGACATGGAGTCCCCGTATAGTGTGGAATTCTCTCTCCCCAAGGACAGCTGCTAAGTCACTGTGCACTCAGCATCCAGCCAGCCTCCAGATCAACCTGCATCTGGTGTGACATGTGGGTCTGGGTTGTAGGCTAGGAGCTCAACTAACTGTGCATCCCTCCCTGAGAAACAGATTGCTTACTGGGCCACTCCACCTAGCTGCTATCACGGAGGATCAACGCGCCATTATCAGAATGGCCCTCCCCATCCTCACCCTGGCGTGCCTCTGGCAAAAGCCCCATTCAGCCCCAAGAAACAAGCCTGACCACAAAGTTAGTGCTTGCCATTGACCGATACTGTCAGCGGAGGGGTATACTTGCACCCAGCCATATGCCATTGCCAGGCCCAACCACAAAGCCAATGCCCAGTGCTGGCCCGAATCGAAACAGTGGAGGATGTTTGCTGGCAACCTTGGGAGGAGGGAGGCCGCATTACCGCTGGGAATCGACTGAAGCGTTAGTGTAGCTTGAGACTTTGTTGGCGTTTCTTTACCCGGTCACCCTCCACTCATGATGGGATGAGTGGGTGGGAAACAAAGCCAGGGCCAGGTTAAATACCTATCTAATTTAATTAATCCCTTTTGTCCCTGCCCCACGGGTTGCAAATGGCACAGCCTGCTGCTCTTTGTTCTCTGTAGAGAAAGATTAAATGCTGAGCCAGGCTAACCTCCATTTTAGGTGTACCTGGGAGCAAAGCACCTTAATAGTGCTTGCTCCCAGACAGTCCCTCACTATTTTATTTGCTCTGTGTGTGAATGTTTATATGATAATTATTTATACTGAAATTCTTTTGCATGTCAGCCTCATCTCTACTTCAAAACACAATGCTTGACCTTAATGGACCACTGAAGACTATCAAACCATTTGTGAGTACGAATATGAAGTTCCCTAAAAGGGAGCATTGTGTGTTGATCATTTGCATAAAACTCAAATAATTACATTAGGATCTGTATAGTAGTATTTTGGCAACATAACATTATAAGATAAATGTGTTACTTATATTGCCAGCTTGTACAATAATGTTTAGAATATTAGGGCATAATAATATACATATACAGTAGTCAGCGTTAGTGCCAAAAAATAATAATTGATATTGGAGAATAATAATATGAAAGGTGAAATGACAACAAGCCATACTTATAAAGACCAAATAAAGCGCCAAATGTGATGCCGTTAGTACCGTATTTCCTCCATTATAAGAAGACCCTGATTATAAGAAGACCCCCCAAAATCTGAATATTAATTTAGAAAAAAGAAAAAGCCTGAAATATAAGACGACCCTATAGGAAAAAAAGTTTTACCAGTAAATGTTAATTCATGTAAACGATGTGAACAAAATTTTTTTTAAATAAAAGCTATGATTGAGAAAAATATTTTGTTTTTGTTTCCTTTGTTTTTTCAACCTGCCCCCCGGCTTGCCACTCTGCCCCAGAAATGCCTTATACCCCCTATATGTCACTGTGCTCCATGATATGCCTTTTAACCTTCTAAATGCCACTGTGCCTCCAGAATTGGAAAAAACTTGTCTTATAATCGAGCAAATACGGTATTTACATTCTGTTACCATTCCTCCACATGCAGAAAAAAAAAATTCCATAGATTCTAAGTACTGAAAAAATAAAGGTATATTTAACAAATTAAAGAGAATGATGACAGGTGAAAAAAGTTAAGGAATATAAAATGAAGCAAGTACAAAGAAACACATCTTCAATATTTTAGATCCTGATAACATATAATATATAAACTATTGCAATATACTTTGTTTTTTCACCCAAATAAAAAAAGAACATGTATACACAAAATTAGGAAAAATGATCAGCATATGTATTGCAAATTCAAGTTAACCATTCATTCAACATACATGCTTAATGCAAATAACAAAACGAAGAATGCATAAAAAATACATCAATGGCATTTTCAGAATACATGCAAATTTTGAATAACCCATTCAGTGTCACTGAGGCCTGCCAGATATGTAAATGAATGTCTCAGGATGAATCAGAATAGATTAATGTCTGTATAAATTATCTTATTCTTCTTGAGAAATACTCCAAGGAACTGTAGGCTCTTCAACAACTGTCTGCCTTGAGAAACATACAAATACAACTAAAGAAGTTTAATATCAGAAGCTTAATATTGGCTCGAATATAGGGCGCACCTTAAAAGCTATTTTAAAGAGAAAAAATATTTTTAAAGAAAAAATACACATTAGTGGAATGGTATTTTACCTATTACACAGGAATACATGTATTTTAACATATCTATTATGAAGTTAGTCAGCATATATTATATATAAACAGAAATTTGGAAAACCAATAGCCATTTTAAGGTCCCCTTAATTCATAATACACCTTACTTATAGATATCCTCTCTGCTCCCCTGATATGCCACTCTTCCCCCGGATATGCTTTATGCCCCCCCAGTTATGCTTTATGGCCCCTAGAAATGCCACTCTACCCTCCGCTGAAATGCCACCCCCAGACTTACCAATGCACCCTCAGACTCCCTGGTGTCTAGCTGGGCCTGCCGGCGGACGTCTGCGCGAATCGCTTAGACAACCTCCTTTGCCGGGACTTCCGACGGAGAAGCCCTAGTGGAAGTGCTGGCAGCGGAGGACAGGGAATGTCTGCGTGATGTGCTTAGACAACGCAGAGCTGTAGTTCCTTTAGCACCTGAGGCAAGAATGGAAAATTGTGCCCCCCAGCTATTTTCTTTTTTACAGATGTTGTTTTATTTTTAGGGGCTTCGTGGTGAATCACATTGGCAGCAATGTAATTCACACTGGCAGCAAAATAATTCCCCTTTTTTCCCCTTTCTGATGCTCGGTCTGAACTTCAGCAAAGTGCCTTGACCATGTATACATGCTTAAATGCATTAAGTTACTGCCATGTGATTGGCTGATTAGCTGATTTGTTAACAAGCAATTGAACAGGTATACCTAATAAAGTGGCCAGTGAGGGTATATATATATATACTTATATATTAATATACACAGTGGATATAAAAAGTCTACACACCCCTGTTAAAATGCTATATATAAATTTAAGGGTCACTAAGCTACTTTTATGGAAAACAAGGACATTTGTAGCTTTGCAAACATGATTGCAAAAGGGTTTTCTAATGATCAATAAGACTTTTAAACTCGGATGAGCAAACACAATGGAACACAGGAGTGCTAATATAGGGTCCCTTTACACCTATAAAGATATTCCACTAAAAGTCTTTCTACAGTCAGGAGCCTAATATTTAGGTGGGCCCCATCCTAAGTACTATTGCTGAAAATGGATGATACATCAGCATAGTACTGATATCCTCAGGTTTGTTGTGGAACAAGATACATTTATAGTAATAAATTTAAGAGGATCTGTCGTTCACCTTTCCCACGTCCTCTGAGGGGCACCCTTAAACCATTTAGGGCCCCAAGCGGCTGCTTTATCTTCCTATATGGATGCGCCTCCCCAGTCTACAATAAATAATATGCATAGGTGTACTACCAAGGGACAGACATTTGAATTTCATATGTTTTATACATATGTACAGTGGATGCCAAAACATATTTTCTTAACAGCGAGTATATTATAAAATATGCATCAACCCTGTTACAGTATTTCTTCATATTAGAATACTAATGAACAAGCTAGACATTTATGACCCAGTTCCACAATGCTAGAGGCTTTAAAAGCAGTATATTTTGGATGTTTGACTTCTTTTGACGGACAGGCATTTGTAGCTTGTAGTAGAGGGATTATCCATTATGCATGTCATGGTTAGCCTGTTGTTACTCAGTGACACCTTCCTGAATGCTTCTTGAAAAATATACCTAAAAAGACTTAAGTAGTCTTAAATCTTAAGTAGCTCAAAATCTAACGCAATTCAGTTCTCCATTAAATGTATCATCTTAACCAAATTTGTTTCCATCTATAAGAGGTACCATCACTATCTTAGTCTATTTCACAAAGGGCACGCTACCACTTTGTTATACAGCCATTTACCGCCAACGTAATAATTATTCTGCCACACCATACATGTTTAATTTGTTTCTATTTCAGTAAACAGTACTACTCAGAGATGTACTAAGATCCTATTTCTGTCCGTTAACTGTGAACCAATTATGGTGTTATATTAATAGTCTAATTTGATTGCCTGCAGTGTGTTTGAGTTATTCTGCATTTAACAGGTGCATTGGTTCTAGAGCTGCAGGAAAATATTTATATCTGAATGTGTTTAACTGGTGTTTAAATGTGCTATTCCTCTTAGACAAACTAATTCTACTCTATAGTATGATAAGGAAATAAACCTTACCATATCAGTCATTGTATTCTTTCCTCTGGAGATTGGATCACTTAAAAACAACACAAGCACATTTATGAAGTTTTTTTTATGGCAACACATTTTGTATCACATGACCAGCGTTCACAGCCAAAACATATGAACTAATTCTATATTTAATTACAATGAGGTAGGTGAAACAACACCTTTAAAGGGGTGTTTGGTTACATTTAAAAGATTGCAGTCTGAAAATATATTTTGATGATGAGGCTTCACAGAGTAGCCTATATTTTATAATCTCCAGTTTATCATAACTACATCAATTGTTGCATTCCCCATTGTTGTTGGGGCCTCTTACTCCTTTTAGTCTTTAATGCTTGGCGAAGTTGTCCTGATTTTTTTCAGCCTACATTGGCAACTCTAGTCCCAGCAGGCCAGCTGTAGAAAGTTCCCAGATATGCCTATAAGAAGAAAAGGAAAATCACCAGAGCAGTTCTTATTCAATAAATCTTCAGGGCAGTTTATTATGTTTTCAGTATCAGTTTTACATCTCAACAGACTCTTGGCACAAAACTGTACTTGGTAACTATCCCGCTACATTTTTAAAAATACAATATAATGGCTTTTTAGGAAAGGTGTATGCTGTAACCAGGCATTGCATACTTAAATATTGGTGGAAAAGGTGGAAGGGTTGGGAGCTATATGGTGACGAAGACTACATTAAAGCTGTTCCCACTTTGGATCCTGTAAGAACTGCTATATGGCTAATCCAGGACTACTTATTCTGTAAGAGATTTTCAATTTCTTTTTGATCAACATCCCTTCTGGTGGGAAAGCAGTTTCACCACTAAATCAAGCCACTTGAAAAACGAACTAAATATATATATAAGATGCCAAAATACCAGAGTATTGCAGTATGCAATGATATCTTTATTATGTTAATCCAATAAAAAGGTAAGCTTTCTTCTGTTCTTCAGGTATTGCTTCAGACCTAAGAAAGAGTGAAAACGCTCGAAAGCTTTTCTCTATAGTTGACAAATAAGTGCAGAGACAGAGCGGCAGACTCTTGTGCTGCCTGGTTGTTGTGAGCAGAGACGTCATACACCCCTGCCTTTACACATATACAGTGCCCTCATTACAAACACAAACATACCTACACTGCTCTTACACACACACACTCACTGATCTTACACACACCAGCTTGCAAACACACACATATATACATATACAACTGCCCCTATACCCCTTTCTCCCCCTCTCATCTTTTATCTTCCATCTTTTATCTTCCATCCTCCATCCAGTTTTGGGAGCATAAAGTCTATGACTTCATACCTCTGCTTTAGTGCTCCCTTATCACTATGCGCCAGCTATTGATGCAGAGCACGGGGAGGCCGTCATATTCTTGTACTCGGCATCTATTGCCATCGAGCATTGATTAGGAAGCACAGAAGCTGAGTTTTGAAGTGACAGACCTCATGCTCCCTTATGTTGGGCTGGTTAGATGGGCATTATGATCTCCCAACCAGCCCTGCTCATTGGGCGCCCGCTGAGCAGGGCTGGTTGGGGAGATCACAATCTTGCTCCTTCCTCTCCATTCACCACAGGGGCTCCCAGAATGTGGGTGTGCCCATACATTAAGAAGGCACTGTGCATATTGATCATGCAACTGGGGGGTTCCAAATTCAGTGGAGGGGGGCAAGGAATAATCTAGGGGGGCCCTATACTTGCCCCCCTGTAGTGCCGCCTATGTGAGAAAGTTAAAAGGAAGCTGGCATCTTTACAAGATTTTAGGATAACTAAATTTGTTTCATAAGACTACTTTTAGTTTGTGCGTTATATTTTTTAGCAATTGTAATTATATGTTTATATATTTTATTAAAAAAGGACTATGGAACTTAATAAGACATTGAGATGCTTTGGGAAAACTAGCACAAAATCAATTACAAGCCCTTACTTATTCTTTCCCTTTGCTTCCAGCTGCATCTTGTTGGCTCCGTCATATGGCTCTGATAGAAAACATGCAGAATGTTACTATGCGTAACATTCTAAACCACTTTGAGAAAGCAACCCCTCAGTCATAAATTGCAAAGAAACAAAAATACTTTAGCAGTTCGGAATCCTCCTATGTTTTTACCCAGTTCCTTGGATTACAGGAGGTGCATTTGCCTGAACACAACTCCCACTTACCAGTGTGCTAGCTTTAGTGCTGGGCTTGTGTAGACCCCCCCCCCCAACATAGTGTGCAGCAGTTCTGAGATGAAACTTTTCAACAAGTTAAACAATGTATATTAAAGTACTTACAAAGAGATACACAGGGGCATATGTGGTATTTGCAAGCATTCCAATCCCAAGTATTCCCCAAGTTGTATCCCTTGCAAACTGGATAAAATTACAAAATGTGCTTCAGTACCATAGTCTGCAAATAGATGAGGATAGCTGAGGAAGAAATCAAACCGTTAATATGAATAAAATATGTTAATAACATAAAAAATGTCTTTAAAGAGAAATGCTCTCCTGTTCACAGCAAGCAGTCCAGAATCAAATTACAATTGTTAGCACTTTTTTATACTGTTCTAGAACATGCCTTAACTTGCAGAAGCACATTCAACATTCAGTGCTCTTAAAAATGCCAAAGAGGAAGGAAAGAATAGAAGGAAAAAAGACTACAAGAGGCAGAAAGCAGAGAAAATAAATGGAAAAGGAGAGATTGCTAAAGGAAGGAAATCTACTGCCGCATTGCCCAAGGATCCTTAATCTGGTCTTGCACACAAATAAAGTGTATAAAAATAGGTATATTGATAATTAAATTAGCCCACTGGTGCAATCCCTTCCAATGCCTATGCCAAAGGCTCCCTGTGTTCCAAAGACTGTCTGTTCCAGTGACTATGTTCCAAGGAATGTATATCCCAAATATTGTGTGTTCCAAAGATTGTCTCTCATCCTAAAATTCACTTGTTTTTATGAACTGGTTTGGCTACCAACAGCTCTGTTCAAGATATCCATTTGTCTCATCTTCGTAGAGGTTCAGTAACCAAAAAAAATAAAAGGGTCAGATTGTTGTTTTGCATATATAAGTAAAGAGGTCCTTCCTTGGTGGTGGATTAAATTTCAGTCTCTGTATTAGATGTAAACCGCAAATGGCACTTACAGTGTGAAGCCTGATGGATCAAGTTTATACACAAAGCCAATAACTGTAGGCATTGTAGAATTTTCCTACAAGCAATATAGATTACCCTACGCCACTCTCGGCCCCATCAATCACATTCTACAACATACACACCACTGACCACACAGAACACCTTAGTATATTCGGCTTCTGTTTACAGTTAACTGAAAGGTAGGAAATCTTATTGTACAGCATTTTAAGAGGTTTCAATTAAAATTGAATTTATCGGGATATCACATGGGTAGCAACCATAAGGTGCTAGAAAATCAAGCCAAGTGGATATTATGTGATTGTTTTCCCTGGTAGTTTGCACTGTTATACATACTAAACATGCCAAAGATGATAAAAATTGAAAGCATCAATTATGAGCAAATTAGTTGCTTTAGCAGATTATTCAAACCTATAGTAGCATTTTAACAGCACTATACTACTAATACTAATATAATAATGCAGTGGAGCACATTGTATTTCCCAGTTATGTGATGAACTTTTATTATAGTGCAAAATAGCCCTGATTTATTTAACATATGAACAAAATGCACTTATTCCAATTGATTTTTCCATTTACCCACTGTGATATGGAAGTTAGTTGAGATTATACTACAATGCAAGGAAGATTTTCTATCAGTGTATGGTAATTTGAATTATAAGCAATGTTGCCTGAAAAAAGTATGTTAAATGTCATTTAGCAAAAATGTCCAGAACATTCAAATTTAAAACCTTGCTAAAATGATTTCAATGCATTATTTATTTAGTGTGCCCGAGAAAAAAATGAGGAGCCAGTGACCAGTTTTTCACTCTCTTTCCTTGTATACCTTGCTTGGTTTTCCTAGGCACACCAGTATCTATTTTATGCATTTATTTTGTTTTGTTTGATAGCTGACAGGACATTTTTCTCATTATTATACAAAACTTTGTAGCATACCAATATTTCCATATAGTGTTTTTCAATATGTGCCAGGAATTCAATTTGAAAAGTAGTTGTTCTATGAATTATACGTGTTAAGTTAGCAGTAATAGTTATATTGTTTTCTTTAATAGAAATGTAATGTTATGCCATAAAATACTGTAGCTAGCAAATCACTAATTCAAAATTCTGAAATCTGTGTGAAAAAATGAAATGACTACATGGCATTTCTATGTCGATAAAAGGAAAGCAAACTGTTGCTTCGCTAAAATATTTCACGCTATGAAACCGATCAAACACTAATGCTGAGAACGTTTTTCAGTTCAATTAAGGTTATTAATCATAAGCTACAGAAACAGTGGGTGGGGTGTATTAAAGTGAAATAAAAAAATACTCCTTCTGTCCTGAATACTTCAAAAGCAGTTATTATTCTAATATATGTTGTACAAGCTAGTAGGAGCTAAAGCAGATGGTTTAGAATTCCGAGCCATAAGGATATGCATTATAGGCTTTGTAGTTGGACCTTACCAATGGCTGTGTCCATCATGATGATAACAAACTGACCCTATGGAACAGAAGTGTTTCTGCTAAAGAGATACTTTGAACAAACTTGAAGGATCCACATTACACAATCATCACAACAGATCAACCTGTTTATATGTCTGAACTGGGGATTTGTTTGTCCTAGTAGGAGCGTCTGATGAGAAAATCCTTCACTGTATTTTGTATACCACATTTGCTTTGTTCCGTTAATGTAAAAATAATGTGTTGCATCCGCTTAAGCACTTGCAAGCACTTATTTCCTACCAATGCAGTTTTCATGTTTCCTTTTAGAGTAAACGGAAGCCATTAACAAAGCCTGTAACTGAGTTACATAAACACAAAATATTTGCTTTTAGAAGTTCTCTGCTGACCGATAAATAGTACAATTCGCACAATAATAGAAAAGTATTTGATTATCACACTGAAACAATGGCTCTCTGTCCTTATACACATATCCAACTTTTATAAAGCAGCTAGGATCCACAGAGAGTGGACCGTAATCTGGCAGTCATGCTGAATTTCACTAAAGTAAACTTTGCATCCACAAAACTGTAATACAATAAGCAATAATTCACTTGGAATGCATATTAAGAAATTAAGTAGTCAGTGGACTTCAGTCACAAAACAACTTGCATAATAACGAACGAACAAGTTGTAAATTTTAACAGTTTAAAGAGGGGGCATGTTAGTTGACAGCTTGCGCATTCTCATCAACAAAATGGGCCTCCAGAACAGCACTAAACCATGTTCAACTTCGATGGGCCGGGCGCAGCGTATTGCACAGGATATACATGGACCTGTCATTATGGATGAAGCTTATGATGGCGCAAAAGGCGCAGCCCTTTCAGTCGGGGGCTGGCATGGGAGGACACAGTTCCACGTCGGCTAGTAACAAAAAAAAGGTTTCTGCTGGCTGTTTAACGACAGCCAATGTAAGAGGGGGTCAGCTTGCAAGTTCAAGCATGAATGCTCAGGTTGTGGGGGTTCCCATAGTCTGGGCAAATGTTTTAAGAGGGGCAAATCTGGTGGAGTCTCGGGAACTACACCATCCTGGTCGGGGGCCGCTTTCTCTGGGGCTAACCCCGGTGAGGTTAAACGCGATGCTACCCTGGCTAAGCCGCTACGGTGATCGCGGAGTGGTGCAGTTGTTGCTTGAGGGTTTTCGTTATGGTTTTTACATTTCCTTCTCTGTTCGGCAGTTTCAAGGTTGTAGTCATAATTTGAAATCGGTTTTGGAGTTTCCAGAGGTGGTGAGGGACAAGTTGGCAAAGGAGGTTTCTTTAGGCAGGATGGCAGGTCCTTTTTCCTGTCACCCTCTAGATAATTTACGGTTGCCACCATTGGGGGTTGTACCTAAGAAGGAGGCTGGGAAGTACAGGTTAATTCATGACCTGTCATACGCGAAGGGTTTATCAGTGAACGATGATATTGATGAGGTGTTATCTTCTGTCTCCTATGCATCATTTGACCAGGCTGTCAAGTTGGTTAGGAAGGTGGGCCCGAACGCCCTTATGGCTAAGGCGGATATTGAATCGGCTTTTCGTTTGTTACCAATTCACCCCGATTGTCATCATTTGTTGGGTTGTTCCTTTGAAGGTCAATATTTTGTCGACTTGTGTCTCCCTATGGGTTGTTCCATCTCTTATTCTTATTTTGAGATGTTCAGTTCATTCATTGAATGGGAAGTCAAGATGGAGGCGGAGAGTCGGTTTTTGGTATACCGACGTTTGAATTTTGCTTGTCGGGCAATACCTATGGACAGGATTTTCATTCGGAGTTTGTCTAGAGCTACTTCGGGCATAAAGTTTGCGCATCATTTTATACGGCTTTCCACAGCTATGAGAGCTGATTTGGAGGTTTGGGATGTGTTTTTGGAACATTTCAAAGGCAAGGTATTTTTCCACAGGGAGTCAGTGTCCGCAGAGGAGCTGTAGCTTTATACCGATGGCTTTGGGGCGTACTTCCGGGCCAATGGTGTGCGGAACGTTGGCCTGATTCCTGGAAGGACAGTTCGCTCTTGCGCAATTTAGCGTTTTTGGAGTTCTTTCCTTTGGTGGTTACCTTGTCTTTATGGGGAATTTGTTTCGTGATAAGAGAGTGGTATTTTTCTCAGATAATATGGCGGTGGTTCACGCAGTTAATCGGCTGTCAGCTTCATCTATGGCGGTGGTTCGGTTGTTGCGGAAATTTGTTCTGCTCTGACTCGTGTCTCGGGGCTCAGGACTCGGGTCTGGTCTGTCCAGACGAGATGTGGCAATTAGGGACGAGTTGCTTGCTGGAGGTGTGAAGGCATCATTGGCACCGGTAACGTGGTCCGCTTATGGTAAGGTCTGGTAGGAATGGGACAGGATAGTTTCCTGTGTTGGTTCTGTTAGTATGGAGGTGGAACAGCTGGATGTGTTGCTGTTGTTTTTTGTTTGATTTGGTTTCAAAAGGGGCTTCACCTGCGGCCCTAGGGCGGAATATGTCGGCTTTGGCGTTTTTGTTCAAACTTAAGGGTTGGAAGGATCATACTAAGGAATTTTTGGTACGCCAGGCTTTGAAAGGATTTCAGAGGCAGGTTGGTATTGGGGACGCTAGGCATCCAGCTTCTGTTCAGGTGTTGCAGAAGGTGTTGGATGTTTTACCCATTGTGTGTTACTCGGTTTATGAATCCAGATTATTCGGACTCGCATCCATTCTGGTGGTTTTTGGAGCTTTCCGGATTGGTGAGCTGGTGTGTAGGAGTCGGGCAGGAGGTGGCGGACTCCAACGGTCTGATGTGGTAGTCAGTGAGGAGATGGTGTCTATTCGTTTACGGTGGTCCAAGATGGATGCGCTTGGCAAAGGATGTGATGTCTTACTGTATCCATGGCGTGGGTCAGTGCTGTGTCCGGTTTGGGGTTGTTTTGAATTTTTGGAATGTCGGCCTGATGTGGTTGGACCTCTGCTACTGCACGAGGACGGGTCAGCATTGTCTCGGTATCAATTTTTACGGATATTTCGTATTTGTTTGGAGTGTGTGGGGCTGGATCCACGACAATTTGGCACTCACTCTTTTCGTATTGGGGCTTCTACGGAAGCAGCCCGTCTGGGTTTTAGTGATGATCTGGTCAAAAAATTGGGAGTTGGGAGTCAGTGAGGTTCCGGTCACAGTGGCGACTCTAGAAACAATATATAGGGGGGGCACACAAGA
>VKOC01000002.1:31955726-31969783 GCA_009364415.1 Spea multiplicata | reverse complement strand
ATATATATAATTTCATTTATAGCAGTCATACAAATACATACACACACTCATACATATACATTCACACACACATTCACACACATCTGCAGTGAGATGTATAATCAATGCTCTTTATAGGAGTGGCACACCCCTTAAGCCATTGTATTAGGAAGTGTTTTGGGGGGAAAGTCATTTGTTTTATCTATATTGCTCAGCTTTTCAGTTATCAATATATTTTTTTTTCTACGTGTCCGGGCATGATTGGGCTTGGCTCGTTGCCAAGTAAATATATTCTGCTGGATGTGTGGAGCAGAGTGTTAATTGTACAGAAGCCAATATTTAGCTGTTGATATCACATTATTTTAATAAACGAAATGTGTTTGCCTTTAATGGATGGTGATATTCATGAAAATGTGAAACCAATAATATTTTGCACCCTGGCTTATTTTTTCTAATAATATTATAAATTCAATGAATTCTTGGGTTTTCCCCTCAAGGGTTGCATGTGGTTCTCAATTCCAGGGACCAGCATATACATTTTCTGTAAAAAAAAAAAAAAATTAATAGTAATGTAATGGACTACTGACTAAATTTCGGTCACTTTAGTCATGGCTGTTTCTTGTAATCAAGAAGGAGAAGGGATAAAGCCCTCCTTGTCCAAGATAAGATGAAGAGTTTAGTTGATGGTGATAACTTTTAACCCCTTAATGACAAGACTGTTTCTTTCTCGTAGTACATTTTGGGACAAAGGCTCTTTTCTCTTTTTGTGCACCCACACACGTTATATATTGGGGAGGGGGGTTTTCAGGCCAAAAGGGCTTTCTTTAGATACCGTTATTTTTATCACGTCATCTAATTTACTATAAAAATATGATAAAATATGGTGATTTTTTTTGTTAAAAATGACTTTTTTTTCTCACTTTTCTTTGAAAAAACTTTTACTCATCTGCAAAAACTAATGAAAAAACCTACTAAATAGGTTCTACTATTTGTCCTGAGTTTAGAAACACCCAATGTTTTTGTTTTGTTTGGTTTTTGCCTTTTTCTGCATGTTACGGGGCAATAAGTACCAGTAGCGTTTTGCTATTTCTAAACCATTTTCCCCAAAATCTGGTCATTCTGCCCCATGTGCTATTTCAGGTATCTTTGAGGCCGGCCAATGTAATTTACCTCATCAAACCATATATTTTTGAAAACTACACACCCCAGGGTATTTCAAACGCTGGTATTTTAACCCTTTCCGTGCACTAATTCTACCATCAGCCTTTGTCAAATGTTATGGTAGTAAAATGTTTTCGTATTTTTTTCACACACGTTGTACTCCAGGTATACATTTACCGCTCCTGTTATATGTCCCTGTCACCCCCCCATATGTGTTTCCCAAGATCTCCTTAGCACAGTAAACCCACATGCATGGGTTTGTTGGGTTATTTTGGAGGCGAAAGGCCACCTTTGTGTATTTGTTTGCCATTTAGACATCTGGTCAGTCTGTGCCAACGTCCCATTTTTGGGACATCTTTGAAGCCGGCCAATTCAGTTTACCCCGTCAAATCATACATTTTTTTAAAAAAAAACTATGCACCCTATGGGCATTTATAATGCCAATATTTTAACTCTTTCCATGCGGGAATTTTTTGGGAAGATATAGCGCTAATTGTAGGACTTGCTCAAAAGACTTCACTGTGAATCACGGCGATCTGGAGGTTGTGAAGCCCCCTCTGGGGCATTGCAGGCTTGCCTCAATGAAGAGGCTTGTTTAACAGACAGATGATTTGCATCACTGGTATGTACTTTAAACCGCCGATCGCCGTGAAAAAAATAAATAAAATAAAAAATCAGCCCCATGTGATGATGGTTCCCTATGTTGTATAGCATGTTCAGATAATTCAACAATACATTATGGTTTCATATGAACTCCCATGTTTTGAGCTGCTTTTCCCATAAATGTGTAGTCCATCATCTTTTGACATCTGTTTATTTAAGTCAGCTTAAATTAATTTCATGAACTCTGTTACAAAAGTACTACATCAATCCTTATTAATAATGGAGTAATTTTATTTTAAATTGTATTGCACATATTTATTTTTGGCAGCACCCCATGAAGAGAAGCACTAGTGTGGACTTACTCTAGCCTTATTTGTCACCACAGAATCTTTGCTGAGGACAATCTGAAAGGTATTTACTTGTATTACTCATCTTAAAGGAGATCCAGATTATTAGCATCAGTATTTTTATTAACCCTTTTCTTGTGCCTCTGCAAGTTGGGCACGTGTGCATCCATACTATAAATAAGGAAATTGTGTCTAGGCTGAGTGGATAATATGCCTAATTGGAAGTACAGATCAAAGTTTAAATTGGCAAGTTTTTCAAGGCATAGTAGGACAGAGCTGCAATATGATGTCAGAGTCAGACATTTTTTATTAGTATGGGCAGTTGGTATGGAGATCTAGCAATAACTAGACGAGTGCTGACTTGCCTTCGACATGTGATGAGTTGTATCACTGTACATAGTGAATTGAAGAAAAAGTGGGATATTTTAAAAGTTGTATATATTTTGCTATGGACAGAGGTGCTCAGGTGGCATTCTTTAGTTTTTTTTATTATTATTTTGGCAGCATAGAAAAAGTGTTATTTTTCCTGGCATATAGTGGCAGTACACATGGGTGTTGCTCTTCCTTAGGGACAAGGATCTGAAATACAAAGTTAAAACCCTCCCCTTCCTTAACTCCTCCTCTTCCTTACCCATAAGACCACACCGGACCAAACACAGCCAGTTCTTCCTTGTCCCTTGTCAGGGACGGACATGTAGTTCGGTGGGGCACACGGGTTGTGTCCAGGGGGATCCCTCCTCCAATTGCTCCCCGGGTGGTGAGCAGAGTGAGGTAGGAACATCCGCATCCGCATCGGCGGATGTTATGGAACAGAATAAGAATTCTCTCTTCAGGCCGGCAAGGGAAGGAGCAGTAGCACAGCGGTGGAACGCACACCCAGGAGGCGTTGCTTTCCGCCGAAGATCTGATCGTGTTACAGAGTATGCGCGGATCCGATCTTCAGGGCACAAAATTTAAGATGTGCAGTCCAGTCTGACAGCAGTGGGGCTTGTCGGTACTGGATATCCGTGGCACCAACCCCCCACACAGATTGAGGCCTTTTTAAGGTATGATTAATTTATCTTAATCTTAAAAAAGCCTCTGCCCTGTAACATTGTTTTTTTCTAAAAGATTAAGGCTCCTTTTAAGTCCAAATATGTTTTGTGCGCCCCCTTGCCGGACGGCTGAATAAAGGAGTTAGGCAATCCTTGCTCAGCTTAATTGCTCAAGACATGCAGTTTTTGGGCGTTGGCTTCTAGACAACCTTGCACATAACCATTCAAGACTGCGTCTGTTTTTGCTTTGGAACCCAAGTTTGATAGTCTCATTCACGTTGGTTCCTGAATCTGTTGTCCTATGGCCATAATCTCGGTAGCTAAACAGGCTTAGGCCTGGTTAATTTCCACCGGGGAATACCAGGTGTTAAAATCTATTAATTCAGGCTCATCTTGTGAGGAGTCAGAGGAGGACATAATTACCCTTCCTCCACAAGAGCTTTGGAAATTTTATAAGATCTCTCCAGGTGATTACAAGAGGTAATCTGTGAGAAGCATCCAAAGGATTTTGCATGTTGCCTAAGAGTTGCCTAAGTATGTTCCAATCTTCAGCATTCCAGTGCAAGTAGCATTGTTTAGCACTTCAGTGGCTAGAGCTCTAGGCATCTGGTAACAGGCATTAGGCCTACGGCCATACCACCCTGTATGCACTTGATCTCGTCTGATCTCAGAAGCCAAGCAGGGTTGGGCTTGGTTAGCACTTGGATGGGAGTACTTCCTGTCGAGGGAACCGGATACAGAAGTATCTAGCCAATTTAGGAAATCGAGCCTTTTATAATTGTCGTGTCTGCCAAAAGAATCAGTGGCCAGGACAGCATCTATGTCGGCCTTGTTTGTTTTAACATTTTGTAAGGCATAAGCTGGTTAGACAATTGGATCCTGAGGATCATTGCAGACGGAAATAATTTTAAGCAATAAATGCATTGTCACTAAGTATGGAACAAAGTGCGGACGATTTGCCTTTAAATGGCCAACACAAGCCACATTCTTGTGAAACAGTATCACTCACATCATCACTGATATCGTCTTGTTTCTCAAGCCAGTTAGTGAATGTTAAAGAGTTGCCAGAGAAGCTGTCCAGTTCAGCTGTCTTAAACCTACAGACGTGGGATGTCTAAAAATTTGTCTCAGGTGCAACCCTTCTATAAGAATGTTTACTCCAGGCTGTTCCTGGTCACGAACAAGTTGATTTCAGGGTGACCATGGACCCTAAGGATGCTCATGTGCATGTGCCTATTGCAGTTGCATCCAGTAAATTCCTCAGGCTCTCTATAAAGAATGGGCCGAGAATTCTCCATTTCCAGTTTGAGTCTCTCAACTTTCAGAGAATAAGGTATCAGGGTCATCCCATCCCTGGACGACCGGCTCATCGAATCCATTTCAGCTCCGGCCTTCGTTCTCATTAAGATGGCATTGTTTCCCCATTGGCAGAGCACAGGATAAGAAGACCAGATGGAACAGGAGGTGCCCGGATTAAACACCAGGCCTTTTCAACGTTTTTATTAGGAGCATAATTTTGTAGACAAAGCCAGGACAAAGGTTTCAGTAACATCCTAAGAGCCTAGGCTAATTCTGATGGAATTGGTGGTCGGCTGCAATGGTTCATACAGATATGTTTTGATCATAAAAGTCCAACCTTATTTTTTTCTAAGTATGCAGTTCTTGCAGCTGATAGTGGTCTCCTCCTCCTTATGGCTCTTTATTCCAGATCAAAGATCAGAAAAGTAAGAAAGGTTGTGTCAGCTTTGCAACAAAATCATACCTGGCCCTTTAGAAAAGCTATGAGCATCTTGGGCATTCTGACGACTTGTATCCCTGCAGTAAGCTGCTCCAAGGCACTGTGGCAAGATGGCCCAGTTACAATCAAGAAACTCCCAACACCAACAGAATAGAAGCAAAATGTGGTTTATTGTAGCTTTCATTGAGGTCCACAGTATTGCGCCTCACTGTGTAAATAAACAAAACAAAGAAACAAATCCTACTCCATCTTGGAGACTACCTATACTAACTGGCCAGCTAATCCAGTCCCAGTCATAGGTAGTTACAGCACAACACATGTTTCTTTGGACTGTTACTTTTCATTCAGTCTTAGCTGGCTTCAGTCTGGCTTTACTGCCTCTCTCCCTGTTTTCAGACAACTAATGCCTCTAACGGCCACCCTTTAAATGCCTCAGTGCAGGTTAATTGGATCCACCGGCTGACTTCCAGCAATTAACTCCCCATGCTAGGAATATAGAGTGCCCAACTTGCCACTGATTTAGACAGACTCTGTTACCTTGCCTCAGCACATATAGGCCACTTCAAGGGGACATCCTTGGCCATTTGTCCCAGAAATAAGAAAATCTGGACATCGACTTCAGTGTCCAAGCCCAATTAAACTGGTGGAAGAGGACAGATCATCTCAGCAAGGGTCTTTGCTTTCATCAATATCAGTGGATCATTCTGACCACAGATGCCTTCAACAGGCTGGGGAGCGCATTTTGGTTACCTCTTCAGGCAGGGCAAGCGGTCACTAACAATCTTACCCAGTCCTCAAATTATCGAGCTCTTTAAGCGGTTTTTAATTTATTTTTTTTTGGCCCTCGAGTGGTTCAGTCCTTGGTTAAAGGGAAGGCTGTAAGAATCCAAGCCGACTACGTTACCACTATATCGTATATCGACAGGGCGGCACCCGGATTCCAAAACTTCAGGCCTTCTCTGAAGAAGTCATGGCATGGGCTCAACAAAACCACAAGATTTGTCAGCCACGCGTTTCAGGGGAAGGGACATTTGTATTGCAGACTACATTAGCAGATCGGATTTATTCCCTAGACAAAAGAATCTTCTCCATCCTGGTTCTAGTTTGGTCTTCCAGGTTTCAACATTGTGGCAACCAGAGACAACAGCAATCTTCTGGGTTTTAGCCTCTCTGTATTCATGGGTCAACCTTCTGGTGTTGCACATTATGCCAGTGATATGGAGATTCAGGGTGGCTTACATTTTTCCTCCGTTGGCTATGATCCCACGTGTCCTCCTCAAGATTCGAACAGACTAGGCCAGGGTCTTAACATCTGTCCCTTATTGGCCAATACAGACTTAGTTCTTAGAGCTAAACAATATGGCCTTGAGTTTAGGAGCTGCCATTTTCGTCCCAGTTGGTGAAGAACAAAATTCCTTCAGATGGTCATTTTTGATGGCCTAGCTTTTGCGAGGGTTATCCTTAGAAGCAATGGACTTTCCCATGACAATGCAGAGGTCCTCCTTATTCGGAGGTTTTCAGAGTTGGAGGATTTCCTCTCCTGGTTATGCAGGGCCGTCCTTGTGGTTTTTTGCAAGACAGATTCTTAGCAGGTCTTAATGTGTCTACCTCAAAAGGGCTAGTATCCTCCCTCAGTATTTTTTTCTCCTTTCGGTTTTAGCCTTGTATGTTCTGATCAGGCATTTCTTTAAGCGGCAACTGTTCGTCACCCTCCAGACAGTCTCATTTTCTTCCTTCCTGGGTTTTTGACCTTGTGTTTTTTTAGCTCTCTATTCTGTACCCTTCGAACCGCTGGAAGAAGTTTTTTGTCACTGAAGGTGACTCTCACTTCAGCAGGACAACTGGGTAACTACTGCTCTGTCTTCAGCTGCTATGGTCACCATTTTTTCCATCAGGATCAGGTATTTCCGCAGAAGACAATGGCACATTGGGATGTCCAAAGAGCTCTGGACATTTCTACAGATCGCACCACTGCTTTCCGCTATACGGATCAATTGTTTGTTTTTTGGTAGATATTCAGATTATGCTAGCCATCTTGAGGTAGCTTACAGTGATCTTTTGACTAGCTCACTCAAGCAGCAGGCAAGTCATCTTGTCCCATATTTTGACTCGCTCCACTATAGCTATGTCGGGGTCTAGGTTTTAGAAGTCTACCTCATCTCCTGAATATATATGTGTAAGGCAGCTACCCGGTGTTCCTTCGATACATTTGTCCAGCATTACTTACCAGACATCTTCTCCTCCTCTGTGGTATTTTTTCTGGCGCAGGACGCACCAGTCATTGGCCTCTTAAGTATTCCCCGCCCATTTGGTTATCTTGCTATATCCCATGTGTACTGCCACTATATGCCAGGAAAAATAGGAATTTTACTCACCGTAAATTCTCTTTTCCTTAATATAGTGGCAGTACAGGTTTCCCTCCCTCATGTTGTCTACCATTAAAGATATTTTTCAAGCATGTTGGTATTCTTGGTACTTACTGGCTGTGTTTGGTCCGGTGTGGTCTTATGGGTAAGGAAGAGGAGGAGTTAAGGAAGGGGAGGGTTTTAACTTTGTATTTCAGATCCTTGTCCCTAAGGAAGAGCAACACCCATGTGTACTGCCACTATATTAAGGAAAAGAGAATTTACGGTGAGTAAAATTCCTATTTTCATAACAAAGTAGTTTTATAACTTGTGATGAACAGTTGTACCTACTTATTGTTTTAACTACATCTTGTGTATATGCTTGGATTCCTAGAATAATTAATCTGCAATGCAATAAACCACCTTTTTCTTATTTTGTTAGGAATACACAGAATCCTCAATGTCTTCAACAGCTCCCACAAATTCTGCATCCCAAAAATCGGTTGCATCAAATGTACCATTTGCTCATCTGTGCTCTACACTAGAAAAAATACAAAAATGCAAGAATAGGGTTGATAAGTGCAATATTTTTAGACAGTTTGTTGATTCGTGGAGGAATTTCCATAAAGAACTTCATAAAAATGATCCTGGAACGACAGACTCTTTCTACCCGGCTATGAGACTTATTCTTCCACAGCTAGAGAGAGAGAGAATGGCTTATGGAATCAAAGAAACAATGCTTGCTAAGCTATATATTAAGGTTCTAGGATTGCCAAAAGATGGGAAAGATGCCTTAAAATTGTTAAACTATAGAACACCTACAGGGTTACATGGGGATGCTGGAGATTTTGCTGCAGTCGCTTACTTTGTACTGAAGTCACGATGTAGGAAGGACCATACGACAGATCTATCCATACAAGAAGTAAATGATCATTTAAACTCTATAGCTAGCAACAATGCTGCAAGGAAGAAGGAACCGATAGAGAAAACCTTGCTTCGTTTGATCACCAACACCACCGCTTTGGAACAAAAGTGGCTCATAAGAATGATTATTAAGGATATGAAACTTGGTTTTAGCCAGCAAACAATATTCTCCATCTTCCATCCGGACGCTGCCGAATTGCATAATGTCACTACCGATCTTGAGAAAGTGTGCATGCAGCTACATGACCCATCTGTTTGTCTCAGCGATGTTTCTATTTCATTGTTTTCTGCTTTCAAGCCAATGCTCGCTGCAATTGCTAATATTCAGCATATAGAAAAGCAAATGAACCACCAGAGTTTTTACATTGAAACAAAACTTGACGGTGAACGTATGCAGATGCATAAAGATGGAGATGTTTATAAGTACTTCTCCCGGAATGGATTTGATTACACTCAACAGTTCGGCGCATCTCCACTTGAAGGCTCTTTGACTCCGTTTGTTCATAATGTGTTTAGAATAAACGTGCAGAACTGCATTCTAGATGGGGAGATGATGGCTTACAATCCACATACTCAAACATTCATGCAAAAGGGAAACAAATTTGACATAAAGAGAATGGTAGAAGATTCAGAACTACAGACCTGCTTCTGTGTGTTTGATATTTTGATGTTTAATGATAAGAAATTGGCACATGAACCACTTAGGAAAAGGCATGAGATCCTATGTGAATCCTTTATCCCAGTTCAAGGCAGGATCCATATTGTGGAAAAAACTGAGGCCGGTACCAAAAAAAATGTGGTGGATGCGCTTAATGAAGCAATTGATAACAGGGAAGAAGGTATAATGGTTAAAGACCCAATGTCTATGTATAAGCCAGACAAACGTGGGGAGGGGTGGTTAAAAATAAAACCTGAATACGTAAATGGTTTAATGGATGAACTAGACCTTCTGATTATTGGTGGGTACTGGGGCAAGGGTTCACGCGGTGGCATGATGTCCCATTTCTTGTGTGCAGTTGCTGAGGCTCCACCCCCTGGCGAGAAGCCATCTGTTTTCCACTCCGTCTGCCGCGTTGGCTCTGGTTATACAATGAAAGAGTTGTATGACCTAGGGCTGAAGCTTGCATCACACTGGAAGCCCTATCGAAAGCGAGATCCTCCTGTCAATATTCTTTGTGGGACCGAAAAACCTGAAGTATATATACAGCCTTGTAACTCTGTTATTGTACAGATCAAGGCAGCTGAGATTGTTGACAGCGATATGTACAAAACGGGCTGTACTCTTCGTTTCCCTCGGATTGAAAAGATTCGAGAAGACAAGGATTGGAGCGAGTGTATGACGCTTGATGACCTGGAGCATTTTAGGGAAAAGGCCTCCGGTAAATTGGCTTCAAAACACTTAGATATTAATGAGGAACCGCGGGAAAAGAAAAGGAAAACTGTACCCAAGCTGAAAAAAGTAATTGGCGTTGTTTCACATCTGAAAGCACCAGATCTCACTAACATTCTCAAAGAATCCACAATGTTTGAAAATGTCGAATTTTGTGTAATGAGTGGGACAGATGAACATTTAAAAGCTGATTTAGAGACCAAAATTGCTTCTTGTGGAGGTATTGTGGTGCAGAATCCCGGAGAAGACACATATTGTGTTGTTGCTGGATCTATTAATGTTAGAGTGAAAAACATCATCTCTTCTGATGAACATGATGTTGTCAGGGCAACATGGCTGTTGGAGTGCTTTGAAAATAAAGCCTTTGTGCCGTGGCAGCCTCGCCACATGATTCACATGTGTCCCTCAACCAAAGAACACTTTGCTTCTGAATATGACTGCTATGGCGATAGTTATTTTACGGACACGAATATATCTGAGCTGAAAGATGTGTTTAAAAGAATGCCCAGCACCAAGGAGAAAATACCCCTAGACATGATCGCCGACTTAGAACATCGTTACTCATGGGAAAACACTTCAAGTAGTATATTTCGTCAGTGTATTATATATGTGGATCAATTTACAACGATAAATGACCCAAGCACTGTAATAAGCACATCTAGCTTAGCTATAAGAGCACTGCAGCTACGCGTTTATGGAGCAAAAGTAGTAGAGCACATTAAAGAAGGGCTGTCACACGTAGTCGTTGGTAAAGATTTGTCTCGTCTAGAAGAAATTAAAATTTTAAGAAGAGGCTTTGATAAAAAATTTAAAATTGTTTCCCATTCCTGGGTACTGGATTCATTAAACACGGGAATGTTGCAGGAAGAACTCAAATACTTACTCTAAATAAGAGGGTTTTTTTAACAAAACATTTTAAATATGTCTTCCAAGTAATTTATTATATACTTTTTAAGTAACGAAAACTATGTGTTTCGAGTGTCTACTTTTAATGTTTTACATGGTTTAAATTAATCTTATTGATGTTTTTAAAAGTACTTGTAATCAAATTATCCAATACATATAAGATGATTCTTATTTTAAGTAAAAACATATCTGTGTTGTGTATTGGCCGTATGTTGGACTGAAGTGTTTCCAGTCTTCTGTTTTGAGATTTATACATCTACGTAAATGTTCTACTGGCAATTACATATTTCTTAAAACAATGTTTTAAAGGTATTTTCAATCACGATCAATAAAATCTATTTTATTTTTTTCTAATTTTCTACGTTTTATGATTTATTTATGCATATTAACCATACTTCTGTTTTTCATTTTCCAGATGTTTTCTCATTTACTCCTCCACGCAAGTATCACTGTAATTCAATGCAGGGAATTAAACATTTTTTGATGTCTATCATCAAAATTGCAAAATTTAATAAAGTTAGTAATAGCAGCTATGGAATTTTATCCACAATGAAAAATGTCTAATGAAAATCTTACCAATTTACTTACATATTATATTATTTGATTGCCCTTTGTTTCTTCTTTCAGAGGTTATCATGTAATATAAAAGTTTATTACTTACATATTTTGTGCATTCAGTTTTTTTTTTCATAAAGGGGAGACAAGGAGCATTGACTAAAAGAACCGTATTGCTTTATGCTTTTATTGATATATGGGGGTACGCAATGCTGATTTAACTGTTTGAATGTCAGGGAAATTTATTATTTTTAACATTTTATGCATATTGGTATAGGTTGATTGCTAACGCTTTTACTATTTTTTTTTTCTGAGCAATTTCATATCTTAATAAATTCTCAATGTTAAATAAACCATTCCTAATGTAAAATTCAATTGCAGTTAAAGGTACAGTATAAAGTACCTGACAACAAAAAAGGAAAATAAAAGTACTTTATGAGTAGTTTTAATATGCATTCTTTATGAATCAGAGGGAAAAGGCACTAGACTGCAGCTACAGTGCTGTGGCTCCCCTCCTTGCGCTAATTATATACCAGGAGATGTATTCAGCTGTGTCGCTTTCCCAAGAACATAAAGAATCAGAGCATCAACTACTGGATCCGATGATGCCTCTTGCTTATTTATGTAATCACAACGAAGATCACCATTAGAAATCTTGGGGAACAATACAAGCTTATTGTTCTTTGCTGTCTTTCCTTCCACTGTTGTCCTTTTCATGTACACTATTATTATTTTTTATTCATATAGCGCCAACAATTTACAATACATATATTCAAAGGGTATGACAAGACTAAAATTGACAGACAAATCGATACCTCCTCCATGGTCCAACACTTTGTGTCAGTGATTGGATGAACCCAACATATTAAGTCCCGGCAGCCTCAAACGCTTTTTTGTTTGTTTTTTGACAACCGCTCGCCCCCCCCCCCTCAGTCTCCTCCACGAAGCCTCCTCCTCCGTCGCAGTGCCGGCATTTCATGTTGAGCGCCGGAACATGACATCATATCCGGCACTCAGCAGTGAAGCAGTGCGCTCCGCGGCAGAACAGGAAGACGGAAGCCTTGTTCTCTGGCCTCAGGACTTAAAGGTGAGTGAACTACAAAGGGGGAGAGGAGGGAGAGGGGTTAGAAAGGGAGAAGGGAGGGAGAAGGGGAAGAAAGAGAGAAGGGGTAGAAAGAGATAAGGGAAGGAGAAGGGGTAGAAATAGATAAGGGGTAGAAAGTGATAAGGGAGGGATGAATGTGGATGAATTGAATGAGGGAGAGCATGAGTTAATGTGTGGATGAATTGTCTGAATGAGGGAGAGCATGAGTTAATGTGTGGATGAGTTGTCTGAGTGTGGGAGAGCATAGTTAGATGTGTGGGACTTGTCTGAATGAGGAGCGCATGAGTTAATATGTGGGTGAATTGTCTGAATGAGGGAGAGCAATGAGTTAAATGTGGGTGAATTGTCTTGAATGAGGAGACATGAAATATTAATATGTTAATATCTGTTTCCTGGCACTTAACTTACAATAGGAATGATTTAATTTATACTTATCCAGAGATAAAATCCCCTCCTGAAGTTGTAGTGACTTCAGGGGACAAAACATTCAAAGCCTTGAAATCATTTAGTGGAAATGTTAAGGTATTGTGTTATTTACTCTAATATATTTATTTCAAGGATTAGTCGTACTAAATTGTGGCTTCAGTCTTCCCATGTTGAATGATCAAGTATTATGTTAGTCTAATAACAAAAGTATCATTCCATAGCACATTACTTTTGGCAGTGTATATGTATGTATGTATGTTTTTTCACTGGTATGAAGTTTGACTGTGGTATCTTGTGTGCCCCCCTATATATTGTTTCTAGAGTCGCCACTGTCTGCAGCATTCAAATTTATAGGATCTCACAGCTGTGATATGCATTAAGGTATTGTGCATATGATGGCTAGATTGCCCATTTAAATCAATATCATGCTTGGAATGTTTCCCATTAGCCTGACATAAGATTTATTAGTTTTTGCTTTAGTATATATAGAAGTAATATGTATGTGAATACGTTCTCACAAAGTTCAGAAAGAGTTGCCAACCTAGACCTCTAGGTGTCACTGTATCTAGTCACTTGCTTTACCTACCTTTTTGGTCAGTCATGTTTGTTACAGATAGTACTTGATAGTGTAGCTATTTATCTTAGTGTAAAGTTTAACGAAAAGGTGAGAGGTAGGTACGTTGAGGCAAATATGAGCTAAGTGACTATGCATTGTGAGTGCCCGACCCTGGCACTTTTCCAGCGCTTAAAAAAACAAAACATAAAAAACAAAAAAGGTGACATTCTTTAAAAACAAACCCATACATGCACTCTCTCTTTTACTCATACATATCTTTTATCACACTAACTTCTGCCTCCTGCTTTGGCATCAACTAAAGCTCTCCCCACTGCTTCCAAGTCAGCCCTCCACAGCACCCACCAAGACACACGCTCAGACACTCATACTAAAACAGACAAACACCGATACACCAACACACTTAGATACTAACACACATACAGACACTTCTACTAATACGCCCACTCACACAAACATACACTAACACACACAGACTGTATGAAAAAACCTTGCGCCCCCACCACATGAATTAAAAAGACAGAAAAGAAGAGGCAGCGGTAAAGATAAATTGTAACGATAAAAAGAAATTGGGGAGAAAAGTGAGAGATAAAGAGAAAGGGGAGCGATGTATGTATGGGCAGGTGTGTGTTTGGCCAGGCATTTGCATGTTTGTGTGTCTGATTCTGTTAGCATAGTTATGTTATCGTATATTTGTGTTTGTGTGTCTGGGTATGTTTGTGTCTGGGTACATGTACATGTATGACTGTCTCGTTATGTATGTTTGGGCGAGTGTCTGGGTATATGTGTTAGTGCGTATGTTAGCGTGAGTGTCTCGGTATGTGTGTTAGTGTATGTTAGTGAAAATGTGATGGCTGTGGAGGGGGCAGAAGTGAGTGTGTATGAGTAAAGGATAGTATGTATAAGGGAGAAGCCATGTGTGTGTATATGTATTTTTACCCAGGGCCGGCCCAAGACAAAATGCCGCCTG
>VKOC01000002.1:31907647-31955626 GCA_009364415.1 Spea multiplicata | reverse complement strand
CCCCGCAAGAGGGCTTACCTGCCGTGTGCCCCGCAAGAGGGCTTACCTGCCGTGTGCCCCGCAAGAGGGCTTACCTGCCGTGTGCCCCGCAAGTGGGCCTCCTGTCTAGAGACTACTGCCTTTACTTGTTGGTCATATCTGATATCAATACAGTACCTTTCCTCCGTATTCTCTTGTGCTGTGTGTTATTTCGCCTGTCCGTACCACATCACTTGCCGTCATGCATCGTGGGGTGCAAACAGAACCCCTTGTATCCCCTGCTACTGGGCTCCTAACCGACCTGCTTACCAGGGTCCTGACAGAATGCAAAGGCCAATACAAGGAGTCCGCGAGGATACCTGCAGTACTGGAATTGCTGGCGGAATGTCTTCTCCAGATATGTATATCTGTACGGACTGTTTTAAAACCCGACCATGGTGATACCAAGACCAAGACAGAGACCAAAAGCAAGAAGGCTCCTAAGAAGAGCTACAAGCGTGAGCCACTCACCAAGGAGGAAAAACAAAGAAGGCAAGTAGATAACCTATGCTATTATTGTGGAGAGACTGGTCATAGGATTTCATATTGTCCATTGAAACCAGCCAAACCGTCTGCAACTCACATCGAGAAACCCCATGCCCTGGAACCTGCATATGACGCCAGCAATGTCACAAAGCAGGAGCATTCCCTGTCGCAATCACAGACAGGTAATGCAGAGGTTAACCAGTCCTCAGCACCTGAGAATCCTACGCCCTCCATCGTAATGTCAGATGACCTCCAGTCCTTGTCTGACGCCCCCGAGTGGTCTGATATGGACAGTGTGTCATCTGAGGCGGATGTAACAGACACATCAATGGATATGAACCCCCCAGCTGTTTGTGCGGTCAGGAACACCACTCCTACCACTCACAGGAGTAGGAACGGGAGACTCCAAACCGCAAGACACTCAATTGGGGGGCTCCTGGTTATGTCCTAGCAACCGATGGGACAATCGTGCACAGAAAGGAGCTGAAGTATTATGAGCAACATCTGCGTGATCAAACGGCTGGTAGGCGTTCCTCCATTCCTGCCTCCACACAGTCCAGTCCCGGTATTAGTCAACACCACTCAGAGGGATACAGTGTACAGGGGGTATTCCTATCCCCTGACGAATGCTTGCCTTGTCCGACTTCTGTACTTACTGCGACGTTCGCATCTGTGCCACCAGTGGCTAAGGTCCGGAACACCCAGGCCAGCACACCTGAGACGCTGCCACCAGACCGTGTAGTGGCTTCCAATGGAACTGTCATACGCCGTGAAGATCAGCATGTGTTTGAGGAAGCGCTACGTGCCAGAACTAGGTTGTCCCGCCACAGACGGTGACACTACTGCTATATGCAGTCCTACGAGCACCCAGAGGTTGCTCCTAGCGGTGGGGATATGTCAGGGTTTCACCCTACTAGCCCGGAACATGGATGATTTATTTTGCTGTAATGTCCTGCTGCTTCCACTAGTGGCCACCCTCCCCTCCCTCTGGAGTGCTCAGGATCAGATTACCAGGTCAGCTGAGTCTGATCACCGGAGTGAAGCCCTGCCTTTATTAACCTGCCCTGCCCTTTAGTCAGGGCCTTTGCATTGAAGTGCATGGACCGCTCTGCTTTGACCCTGTACCCTGAGCTACCCGTGTCTTGTACCTGAGCTACCGCCTGTTCCTGAGCTTACCTGCCGTGTGCCCCGCAAGAGGGCTTACCTGCCGTGTGCCCCGCAAGAGGGCTTACCTGCCGTGTGCCCCGCAAGGGGGCCTCCTGCCTAGAGACTACTGCCTTTACTTGCTGGTGATATCTGATATCAATACAGTACCTTTCCTCCGTATTCTGTTGTGCTGTGTGTTATTTCGTCTGTCCGTACCACATCACTTACCGTCATGCATCGTGGGGTGCAAACAGAACCCCTTGTATCCCCTGCTACTGGGCTCCTACCCGACCTGCTTACGAGGGTCCTGACAGCCAATCACTGACACAAAGTGTTGGACCATGGAGGAGGATCGCAGCTACATGGCTGCAATTTCTACCTCATAAGTGTTTTTTTTTCTTTTGTTCTTGGAAGAATTCATAATAAAATGCTCACAAGTACTTTAATATGCATTCCTCTTTGGTAGTGCTATCAGCAAAACTCGCAATTTCTTGTATGTACTTGTACATATCCAGAAGTGTGTGAATAACATTCTGTATAGCATAAAGCATCCCACACAACAGTAGATGTTAATGTACTGTACAATTGTACATAAGGGTTTTTTGACTGCAGGGAACAACTCACAGCCTAGTCCAGCAAAACTTATTTCAAATAAAACATCTGCACATACATTCTCTATCCTTTATGGTAGGAGCATAATGTATGCTACTGTGGGACTGACCTCCTCTTGTCAATTAGCTTCCTTTGTAATATAATTTAAAACTGATACAGAAAACACTGGGGTTGATTTAGATTTCTGCCAATGTTATGTTGGCTATGTTAGAATGATTTCTTTGGATTGTGAATGTTTTTAAAAAGAAGTCTGTTTGGTGTGTTTAAAACATAATGCAGTTAATGGGACCACTGCGGCTTCAAAGTGCAAGCAAAACGAAGTGGATCAAACACACTGCGGATGTAGTTTCATGCAGCCGGGGCTTTAACTGGCCTAGTTTAAAACAAGCAGTTACGAATAATAGACAATGCTATGCCTAAAAAAAAAAAAAAGGAGGAGAAGAGGCAACAGTAACAACTGAAGGAAGAACAGACACATTTGTACAGTAGAAAACCAGATGTGGATATAGGTATCGATTTGTCTGTCAATTCTAGTCTTGTCATACCCTTTGAATAAATGTATTGTAAGAAGTGCTGCGTAAATTGTTGGCGCTGTATGAATAAAAAATAATAATAGTGTACATGAAAAGGACAACAGTGGAAGGAAAGACAGGAAAGGACAATAAGCTTGTATTGTTCCCCAAGATTTCTAATGATGATCTTGGTTGTGATTACATAAATAAGCAAGAAGCATCATCGGAGCCAGTAGTTGATGCTATGATTCTTATGTATAATACCGGTAATATATTTCTACACCAAATGTATATTTAAATTTTCATAAAACATGGCTATATTTTACATCTACATATGTATGGAAAGAACACAAGTAATCAAATGTAACAGGTAACAAAATAGATTAGCTTGATGCATAAATGGATTATTGGCAAACAGAACAGTGGTTATTTCTATGTACCACAGATAGTTATTTAAAGTACTGTAAAATGCACGTTGTGTGCAAAAAATGAGATTTGACAACCTGAGACTTATGCATCTAATGTCACATTTGTTGATATATCCTTTAGAACTAGGCATGTGTGAAAGGTTGAACTTGATGGACTGAAGACTTTTTTCAGCCTACTATACTATCCTGATATGCTTAAAATTGAGCTTAATTATAAAGATATTTTGTCTTATCTACATAACAAGTAGCAGAAGAAGGAACTTTCTACAACCAGCAAGCTATATCATTCTAATGATGTTCTGAAAGCATCACAACAGAAGGATCTATTCCTAAATGGGAGAGTTGCCGGGAAGTTTTCAGTAGAGTTTTGGTTTCAACTCCTTGACTTCAATTCACATTATGAAGGTTGAACCAAAGTGAGCATCTGGCGCAGGTAGAGCTTGGCTGGCCCTTTGTAATGTATAGTTGAATTCTTCAAAGTTGTCTTATTCACTATTTACATAATTAATGAGTTGGTCACTATTATGAAGGCCAAACACTGGTAGGTATCCCCAACAAGAAGCTTGCCCTGTTTGTTGCATAATGGGTGAAAGATCTCACTGATTTAACTTATATATATATATAATACAGGGCCAGCCAAGCTCTTTCTACAGCATAAGTTCACTGGGGTTCAAACTTCATAATGTATAGTAAAGTCAAGTAGTTGAAACCACATCTCATCCTTTATTGAACAGACCCACCCCAGGTTTCACAAGGGGCAATACAAATTGTGATTTCTAAAGACAATATTATTATTTTTGGGAGGGTTCTTCAAACTTGGGGTCGGTACCCAAGGCTGGTTTACAAGATACCTATCACTGAATCAGACTGAAAGCAAGAGACAGCGCTTGGATAAATGTAAAAACAATATGTTTAATACAAAGACAAAAAATATACAATACATTAAATAAAAGAAATACAGAAACAAAAAAATATATATATAAAAGACCTCAATAACTGGGTACAAATATATAAATAGCAGTGGGGTGATGTTCAGCCTGCCCCACTAAGGGTTAAAACAATGAATATACAGGGAGAACCAAAAAAAGGAGATAAATATACTATATATATCTAAAAGAAAAACACTTACCACTGGCAATGACTGTGCCTGGCCAGGCTTTCGCCAAAAAACACAAGCAGGACGCATTTCATTTGCACTTCCGCCACTGAGTCAGACCAGGGCTCTCACTCAGCCCTCACTCTTCTAAGTACTGCACAATAGCATTTAATATTGCACTACTAGCACTGTAATTGCTGTTACCAGGTCAAATTCCCCTGATTACAGTGTCCCAAACTCGTTGTAAGAGCCTCTATATTATTGGATTTGCACTGTGGGCCAAAAGTTGCCGGCCCTCTGGAAAACACAGGAATAGTAGAAAAAACACTGCCCCACAGTGTCTTCATTATAGAACCATGACATGTTCTTTGTTATGTTCTTGGGAACGTGAAGCAGCTGAACACATCTCCTGGCATATAATTAGTGCAAGGAGGGGAGCCACAGCACTGTAGCTGCAGTCTAGTGCCTTTTCCCTCTGATTCATAAAGAATGCATATTAAAACTACTCATGAAGTACTTTTATATTCCTTTTTTGTTGTCAGGTACATTATACTGTACCTTTAACTGCAATTGAATTTTACATTAGGAATGGTTTATATAACGTTGAGAATTTATTAAGATATGAAGTTGTTTAGAAAAAAAAAAAATAGTAAAAAGCGTTAGCTATCAACCTATACCAATACGCGTAAAATGTTAAAAATAATAAATTCCCGACATTCAAACAGTTAAATCAGCATTGCGTACCCCCATATATCAATAAAAGCATAAAGAAATACGGTTCTTTTAGTCAATGCTCCTTGTCTCCCCTTTATGAAAAAAACTGAATGCACAAAATATGTAAGTAATAAACTTTTATATTACATGATAACCTCTGAAAGAAGAAGAAACAAAGGGCAATCAAATAATATAATATGTAAGTAAATTGGTAAGATTTTCATTAGACATTTTTCATTGTGGATAAAATTCCATAGCTGCTATTACTAACTTTATTAAATTTTGCAATTTTGATGATAGACATCAAAAAATGTTTAATTCCCTGCATTGAATTACAGTGATACTTGCGTGGAGGAGTAAATGAGAAAACATCTGGAAAATGAAAAACAGAAGTATGGTTAATATGCATAAATAAATCATAAAACGTAGAAAATTAGAAAAAAATAAAATAGATTTTATTGATCGTGATTGAAAATACCTTTAAAACATTGTTTTAAGAAATATGTAATTGCCAGTAGAACATTTACGTAGATGTATAAATCTCAAAACAGAAGACTGGAAACACTTCAGTCCAACATACGGCCAATACACAACACAGATATGTTTTTACTTAAAATAAGAATCATCTTATATGTATTGGATAATTTGATTACAAGTACTTTTAAAAACATCAATAAGATTAATTTAAACCATGTAAAACATTAAAAGTAGACACTCGAAACACATAGTTTTCGTTACTTAAAAAGTATATAATAAATTACTTGGAAGACATATTTAAAATGTTTTGTTAAAAAAACCCTCTTATTTAGAGTAAGTATTTGAGTTCTTCCTGCAACATTCCCGTGTTTAATGAATCCAGTACCCAGGAATGGGAAACAATTTTAAATTTTTTATCAAAGCCTCTTCTTAAAATTTTAATTTCTTCTAGACGAGACAAATCTTTACCAACGACTACGTGTGACAGCCCTTCTTTAATGTGCTCTACTACTTTTGCTCCATAAACGCGTAGCTGCAGTGCTCTTATAGCTAAGCTAGATGTGCTTATTACAGTGCTTGGGTCATTTATCGTTGTAAATTGATCCACATATATAATACACTGACGAAATATACTACTTGAAGTGTTTTCCCATGAGTAACGATGTTCTAAGTCGGCGATCATGTCTAGGGGTATTTTCTCCTTGGTGCTGGGCATTCTTTTAAACACATCTTTCAGCTCAGATATATTCGTGTCCGTAAAATAACTATCGCCATAGCAGTCATATTCAGAAGCAAAGTGTTCTTTGGTTGAGGGACACATGTGAATCATGTGGTGAGGCTGCCACGGCACAAAGGCTTTATTTTCAAAGCACTCCAACAGCCATGTTGCCCTGACAACATCATGTTCATCAGAAGAGATGATGTTTTTCACTCTAACATTAATAGATCCAGCAACAACGCAATATGTGTCTTCTCCGGGATTCTGCACCACAATACCTCCACAAGAAGCAATTTTGGTCTCTAAATCAGCTTTTAAATGTTCATCTGTCCCACTCATTACACAAAATTCGACATTTTCAAACATTGTGGATTCTTTGAGAATGTTAGTGAGATCTGGTGCTTTCAGATGTGAAACAACGCCAATTACTTTTTTAAGCTTGGGTACAGTTTTCCTTTTCTTTTCCCGCGGTTCTTCATTAATATCTAAGTGTTTTGAAGCCAATTTACCGGAGGCCTTTTCCCTAAAATGCTCCAGGTCATCAAGCGTCATACACTCGTACCAATCCTTGTCTTCTCGAATCTTTTCAATCCGAGGGAAACGAAGAGTACAGCCCGTTTTGTACATATCGCTGTCAACAATCTCAGCTGCCTTTATCTGTACAATAACAGAGTTACAAGGCTGTATATATACTTCAGGTTTTTCGGTCCCACAAAGAATATTGACAGGAGGATCTCGCTTTCGATAGGGCTTCCAGTGTGATGCAAGCTTCAGCCCTAGGTCATACAACTCTTTCATTGTATAACCAGAGCCAACGCGGCAGACGGAGTGGAAAACAGATGGCTTCTCGCCAGGGGGTGGAGCCTCAGCAACTGCACACAAGAAATGGGACATCATGCCACCGCGTGAACCCTTGCCCCAGTACCCACCAATAATCAGAAGGTCTAGTTCATCCATTAAACCATTTACGTATTCAGGTTTTATTTTTAACCACCCCTCCCCACGTTTGTCTGGCTTATACATAGACATTGGGTCTTTAACCATTATACCTTCTTCCCTGTTATCAATTGCTTCATTAAGCGCATCCACCACATTTTTTTTGGTACCGGCCTCAGTTTTTTCCACAATATGGATCCTGCCTTGAACTGGGATAAAGGATTCACATAGGATCTCATGCCTTTTCCTAAGTGGTTCATGTGCCAATTTCTTATCATTAAACATCAAAATATCAAACACACAGAAGCAGGTCTGTAGTTCTGAATCTTCTACCATTCTCTTTATGTCAAATTTGTTTCCCTTTTGCATGAATGTTTGAGTATGTGGATTGTAAGCCATCATCTCCCCATCTAGAATGCAGTTCTGCACGTTTAATCTAAACACATTATGAACAAACGGAGTCAAAGAGCCTTCAAGTGGAGATGCGCCGAACTGTTGAGTGTAATCAAATCCATTCCGGGAGAAGTACTTATAAACATCTCCATCTTTATGCATCTGCATACGTTCGCCGTCAAGTTTTGTTTCGATGTAAAAACTCTGGTGGTTCATTTGCTTTTCTATATGCTGAATATTAGCAATTGCAGCGAGCATTGGCTTGAAAGCAGAAAACAATGAAATAGAAACATCGCTGAGACAAACAGATGGGTCATGTAGCTGCATGCACACTTTCTCAAGATCAGTAGTGACATTATGCAATTCGGCAGCGTCCGGATGGAAGATGGAGAATATTGTTTGCTGGCTAAAACCAAGTTTCATATCCTTAATAATCATTCTTATGAGCCACTTTTGTTCCAAAGCGGTGGTGTTGGTGATCAAACGAAGCAAGGTTTTCTCTATCGGTTCCTTCTTCCTTGCAGCATTGTTGCTAGCTATAGAGTTTAAATGATCATTTACTTCTTGTATGGATAGATCTGTCGTATGGTCCTTCCTACATCGTGACTTCAGTACAAAGTAAGCGACTGCAGCAAAATCTCCGGCATCCCCATGTGACCCTGTAGGTGTTCTATAGTTTAACAATTTTAAGGCATCTTTCCCATCTTTTGGCAATCCTAGAACCTTAATATATAGCTTAGCAAGCATTGTTTCTTTGATTCCATAAGCCATTCTCTCTCTCTCTAGCTGTGGAAGAATAAGTCTCATAGCTGGGTAGAAAGAGTCTGTTGTTCCAGGATCATTTTTATGAAGTTCTTTATGGAAATTCCTCCACGAATCAACAAACTGTCTAAAAATATTGCACTTATCAACCCTATTCTTGCATTTTTGTATTTTTTCTAGTGTAGCGCACAGATGAGCAAATGGTACATTTGATGCAACCAATTTTTGGGATGCAGAATTTGTGGGAGCTGTTGAAGACATTGAGGATTCTGCGTATACCTAACAAAATAAGAAAAAGGTGGTTTATTGCAGATTGATTATTCTAGGAATCCAAGCATATACACAAGATGTAGAAGTAGCATTGTTAAAACAATAAGTAGGTACAACTGTTCATCACAAGTTAGAAAACTACTTTTTATACTTTCTATGCTGCCAAATAATAATAATAATAATAAAAAGAATGCCACCTGAGCACCTCTGTCCATAGCAAAATATATACAACTTTTAAAATATCCCACTTTTTCTTCAATTCACTATGTACAGTGATACAACTCATCACATGTCGAAGGCAAGTCAGCACTCGTCTAGTTATTGCTAGATCTCCATACTAAGTGCCCATACTAATAAAAAATGTCTGACTCTGACATCATATTGCAGCTCTGTCCTACTATGCCTTGAAAAACTTGCCAATTTAAACTTTGCTATGTACTTCCAATTAGGCATATTATGCACTCAGCCTAGACACAATTTCCTTATTTATAGTATGGATGCACACGTGCCCAACTTGCAGAGGCACAAGAAAAGGGTTAATAAAAATACTGATGCTAATAATCTGGATCCCCTTTAAGATGAGGAATACAAGTAAATACCTTTCAGATTGTCCTCCGCAAAGATTCTGTGGTGACAAATAAGGCTACAGTAAGTCCACACTAGTGCTTCTCTTCATGGGGTGCTGCCAAAAATAAGTATGTGCAATACAATTTAAAATAAAATTACTCCATTATTAATAATGATTGATGTAGTACTTTTGTAACAGAGTTCATGAAATTAATTTAAACTGACTTAAATAAACAGATGTCAAAAGATGATGGACTACACATTTATGGGAAAAGCAGCTCAAAACATGGGAGTTCATATGAAACCATAATGTATTGTTGAATTATCTGAACATGCTATACAACATAGGGAACCATCATCACATGGGGCTGATTTTTTATTTTATTTATTTTTTTCACGGCGATCGGCGGTTTAAAGTACATACCAGTGATGCAAATCATCTGTCTGTTAAACAAGCCTCTTCATTGAGGCAAGCCTGCAATGCCCCAGAGGGGGCTTCACAACCTCCAGATCGCCGTGATTCACAGTGAAGTCTTTTGAGCAAGTCCTACAATTAGCGCTATATCTTCCCAAAAAATTCCCGCATGGAAAGAGTTAAAATATTGGCATTATAAATGCCCATAGGGTGCATAGTTTAAAAAAAAAATGTATGATTTGACGGGGTAAACTGAATTGGCCGGCTTCAAAGATGTCCCAAATATGGGACGTTGGCACAGACTGACCAGATGTCTAAATGGCAAACAAATACAAAAAAGGTGGCCTTTCGGCTCCATAATAACCCAACAAACCCATGCATGTGGGTTTACTGTGCTAAGGAGATCTTGGGAAACACATATGGGGGGGTGACAGGGACATATAACAGGAGCGGTAAATGTATACCTGGAGTACAACGTGTGTGAAAAAAATACGAAAACATTTTACTACCATAACATTTGACAAAGGCTGATGGTAGAATTAGTGCACGGAAAGGGTTAAAATACCAGCGTTTGAAATACCCTGGGGTGTGTAGTTTTCAAAAATATATGGTTTGATGAGGTAAATTACATTGGCCGGCCTCAAAGATACCTGAAATAGCACATGGGGCAGAATGACCAGATTTTGGGGAAAATGGTTTAGAAATAGCAAAACGCTACTGGTACTTATTGCCCCGTAACATGCAGAAAAAGGCAAAAACCAAACAAAACAAAAACATTGGGTGTTTCTAAACTCAGGACAAATAGTAGAACCTATTTAGTAGGTTTTTTCATTAGTTTTTGCAGATGAGTAAAAGTTTTTTCAAAGAAAAGTGAGAAAAAAAAGTCATTTTTAACAAAAAAAATCACCATTTTTATCATATTTTTATAGTAAATTAGATGACGTGATAAAAATAACGGTATCTAAAGAAAGCCCTTTTGGCCTGAAAACCCCCCTCCCCAATATATAACGTGTGTGGGTGCACAAAAAGAGAAAAGAGCCTTTGTCCCAAAATGTACTACGAGAAAGAAACAGTCTTGTCATTAAGGGGTTAAAAGTTATCACCATCAACTAAACTCTTCATCTTATCTTGGACAAGGAGGGCTTTATCCCTTCTCCTTCTTGATTACAAGAAACAGCCATGACTAAAGTGACCGAAATTTAGTCAGTAGTCCATTACATTACTATTAATTTTTTTTTTTTTTACAGAAAAATGTATATGCTGGTCCCTGGAATTGAGAACCACATGCAACCCTTGAGGGGAAAACCCAAGAATTCATTGAATTTATAATATTATTAGAAAAAATAAGCCAGGGTGCAAAATATTATTGGTTTCACATTTTCATGAATATCACCATCCATTAAAGGCAAACACATTTCGTTTATTAAAATAATGTGATATCAACAGCTAAATATTGGCTTCTGTACAATTAACACTCTGCTCCACACATCCAGCAGAATATATTTACTTGGCAACGAGCCAAGCCCAATCATGCCCGGACACGTAGAAAAAAAAATATATTGATAACTGAAAAGCTGAGCAATATAGATAAAACAAATGACTTTCCCCCCAAAACACTTCCTAATACAATGGCTTAAGGGGTGTGCCACTCCTATAAAGAGCATTGATTATACATCTCACTGCAGATGTGTGTGAATGTGTGTGTGAATGTATATGTATGAGTGTGTGTATGTATTTGTATGACTGCTATAAATGAAATTATATATATATATATATATATATATATATATCGTCCAACCCCTCCTCTGTATCACCTGCTTCTCCAATACCACCTTCTCTGTAACTGTCACAACAGAGACTCTATCGTCTGTTGTGAGGAATGGCAGGCGTGATTGCGTCATCACACAGCGACTACATATAGCTGGTGTTCTAAACGATAGAGCGATAACGCATCCGAAAACAATACATCTGTCCAGCAAATACACTCACAACTGAATGAAAATTGTACGGTGCGACAACAAACTGTCACAAAAGCAAACCATCACCTTTCTTACAACAATGTCAATTCCATCTTGTAATATCGTGAAATGCAAGTTTTGCAACAGTGCGTACAGCTCTTTGACCAACTAATGTACGTCCGTCGTTGCAGCATTTTGGCGTCGTAAAATAAGCGAGGGAATCCAGAAACCTTGCCGACCCTTAAAACGTCCTGTTGATCTTACCTAAGTAAGTGCTTCGTTGGGACGCTAATACTGTTTTCCAGTGCGTTTACCCTTACTAGCAATGGTGCCCGGGTCTGGGTCACGTGAGCAGCGTGATACGTCCGAACCTGCAACGTAAGGCTTCGATCCAGGAAGAGGAGCTGAAAGTGGTTATTGGGGGTGTCAGCGCAATGGGATGAGAGGCCGTGAGGAACCTGCCGCTCCATGCCACGTGAGCCTTGCCAGCACTAGTCAGTGGGGTGCATAGACCGAGCCCTGGGGCGGTATGGATGGGATAGAACGCAGACATGTCCGTCTGACAGCGCTCTCTGCTATGTATCTGAACATGTCATGTTCCATTAGGTGATCGCAGCTTCTGTGTGCATGTGTCAGGTGTGGTGATGCCTGGGGAAGGGTTAATATCAGAGTGCAGTCACCTTATGGCGCTCTGTATGTTAACGTTGTGTTGTTATGATGAGGTGCAGCACAAACACTTCCTTACTGATTAAAAGCTGCTGATGACATAACAGCAGCATACTATTACACGGTGCGAGATACAGGCTGACTTATATTTAATGTTTCAATATAAGACATATGAATACGTGCTCTGATCAGTGAATGACGTGAATGCCAATGGATGCCATGTCTTCATGCACAGGTACTCTCAGCCATTCCGGAGCACCTACCCCCAAGCCCTCCCCGGCTGGTGAGCTTTCAGCCTGACGGATCTCTGAAGCCATAGTCAGATCATCGTGGGTAGAAATTGCTGGTTAATGGTTAATGCTACAAATACTTAGTTGAGGTATGTATTTCATCTTGGGTAATCTTTTTTTTTTTTGGGGGGGGGGAGTACAAAACGGCCATCAAGAGGTAAGCATAGGTGGCCACAGATTTTGATACTGTGGTATTCTCGTGACCTTCTCCGTCATACCTCGCAAAATTCAATGTATGGTTTCTGTAGCACATCTCTGAGGTGTGATGTTTTACACATTTTGGGTTTACCGCAAAACTCCTGGGTGAACGTTTATTTATCTAAGCAAGTAACAATTGCCAATACAATCTCCCTTTCTTTTGCGCCTAAGTGATAGGCCGATCACCAAGCAGTGATTTCATTACATGGGATATGTAGGTAGCTGCATTAATACTCTGTATCTCTTTTATGTAGTAGCCAGGAGTGACTCCTATTGTTTAGAAGTCGTATTAAGGATGAAATCCATAAAGTTAACAATATTTCTATGTGGTTACTGCTGTAGGTATGGTCAGTGTCCTCGGCGACATGATGAGTGCATCTGGGGCTTGTGAACTTGTGTAAAAATGTATTGTCTCCCTCCCTGATTTTCTGTGTTTAACAAACCAGGGTCATATTGACAAAATAGAGGTTTTGAATTGTAGCAGAATTTTCAAGATGTTAACCGATCTATGAAAGAAAAGCACAAAATCACCCAGGAAGTGACAAAAGACCATGGAATAACAAGATTTTCAGGCCCTTTTGGCTTCCGTTAGCCTGTGCCAAAATGTAAAGCAATGCTAAAGAGCCAAATAAAACTGTTTTTGTATACCTAAATTGTTTATCTCCCTGTCCTGAGTCCAATATTTTGTTTCTGTGCAGTAATTCAGATGAACCTATAGAATAGTTACGCCCCCCCCCCCTTCTACTTCTAAAAATGGCCAGTTGAGCTCTATTATTCAGTCTCTGCTACAAAGATATGAAGTGTTCTGCTGGCCCATCATGTTGGGGGACCGTCCGTCTCAAAACACCAACCTGCATAGACAAATACATACATGAAATCTTAAAGGGGCTGTCGGATGCCCACTAGAGCCCCATGGGTACACGTTCTGTGCATGTCTGTATAGGCTTCTCCTTAGACCCACTGTAATCCTTACATGAGTCAGTGATGGAGCTGGCTTGGTGGTAAGTATATGTACATGTGCCTTACTACTTATCCATAGAAGGCTTCTGATGAATCTCCCTACATGTTTGTTTGCATGCACAAACAAATGAAATGATGGCATTTGGTTGTCATATGCTTTAAAGTGCATATGATAATTTAGTGTCTCTTTTTTAAGTGATCAATAATGATATTGATGCTCTGTTTAGTTCCAACTGCTGCCACAACGATGGTGCATTCACCAGGCCCATGAATTGCATGGCACATTCTCCCCTGCTTTTAATAACTTGGGTTCAAGTTGTAATAGTTTACTGTACTCTGTTATGTAGACACAAACCTGGCCCTACTGATCTGTGACCTACCGAAGGATTTAGTTAATACCTCATGATAAAAATGTTGTTGGGGTTCAGGTCAAGTAGGTATCAGCTGCACTCATGCTAAACCTCGTAGGTAGAGCTCCACAAGTTCAATGTCATTCAGATTTATTATCGTTTCTCAAAGAGGTGCTGGAACTCATTATGCCAAGAACTTGTCAGGGAAACTCTATAGTTGCTGAAGTTTGCTGATTACTGCATCCACTGTTAGAGTTGGCATTGGATGTGGCAGGCAGGATATCACCAGGCCATTAACAATGTGCATTTCATTTGTACGTGTGAGCGCTAAACTTTTCCCGCACCATATACTTAACTTGCTTTTGGGTTGGTCTTTAAGTAAAAAAAAAAACAAAAAAAAAAACCTTTAACATAAATACCTGTTGATTATCGAAAACTTTACTAATTAATGAAGTGCTGTAAATGTTATGTTTGCTGTTTTTCAGGGCACTATTTGAAGATTGAAAACAAACAGCCATAATGGAAAAGCACTGGGTATTCTGGGCTTTTGCAGAGAGGTGGTTGTTGGCGTTAGCTTCCTGGTCTTGGGGACTGTGTCGAATATCTCTCTTGCCTTTAATTTTGACCTTCAATATGTATGGCGGTGTAATTCTGCTTTTGTTAATCTTCGTATCCATAGCGGGAATACTATTTAAATTTCAGGATGTGTTGCTCTACTTTCCCGACCAGCCTTCTTCCTCGCGACTTTATGTTCCAATGCCAACAGGAATTCCGCATGAAAATATATTTATTAAAACAAAAGATGGAGTGCTTCTTAACCTCATACTGCTGCGATACACTGGAGACAATGCAAACTTTTCACCCACCGTTATTTATTTTCATGGGAATGCAGGAAATATTGGTCATAGGCTGCCGAACGCTTTGCTGATGCTGGTGCACCTAAAAGTAAACTTGCTTTTAGTTGATTATAGAGGATACGGAAAAAGTGACGGGGACCCTAGTGAAGAAGGCCTGTATCTAGACTCGGAAGCTGTGCTCGATTATGTTATGACTAGGCCCGACATAGATAAAACAAAGATTATATTGTTTGGACGCTCTTTGGGTGGAGCAGTGGCTGTCCACCTAGCGTCAGAAAACGCACACAGGATTGCAGCGCTAATGCTAGAAAACACTTTTCTTAGCATTCCTCACATGGCTAGTACCCTGTTTTCCTTCCTTCCAATGCGATATCTTCCTCTATGGTGCTACAAAAACAAGTTCTTGTCTTACAGGAAAATTTCCCAGTGTCGCATGCCTTCCTTGTTCATCTCTGGGTTATCAGACCAATTAATTCCGCCGTTCATGATGAAGCAACTCTATGAACTCTCTCCATCCCGGACTAAAAGATTGGCGATATTTCCCGAGGGGACACACAATGATACATGGCAATGTCAAGGCTATTTTGCAGCCCTTGAACAGTTTATTAAAGAACTGACCAGTAACCACTGTCCAGAAGAAAATGCAAAGACTTCTAATGTGACAATTATATGAATGCATTCTTCTTCCTGCTGATGCGCTGTTGTATATTTTATATGTGAGAAATGGTTAAAGAATGTAAATTGTATTAATTGTTGAAACATGGGGAAAGAACGTGAAATTACCTTTTGGGAAGTGCATCTTTAACATAGCTGATATTCTTTCAGCTTTACCTTTGTCCACGTTTCTCGATAAACTTTGAAGTAGACTAACGTTCAGTGCATGCACTGTTTTAACATATTCACTATTTTGTTTTTTTTGGGGGGGTGAGTGGAGGCTATTCTTTGTTTCATATGATGTAATGACAGCTTGTAGATTAAATATCTGGTATAATTTTGGTTACTCTAACACCAGCTAGTTCTGTAGTTCTCCGTGTAGCCCATTTGACTCATCAGTCTTGCGAGGCAGGACACTTTTGGCCCTCTAGCTGCTACTAGTGTGTTAAAGAAGAGTAAGGAGCTGCCTATTCCTTATGTACAATGTCAGCAAAATGATCATGTTTCCTCTTTAAAATTGGACGCTGCTCTTTAAAGACGTGCATGTTGCATGCTTATCTTGTAATAAGCACAGAACCACATTACGTATGGTTAAAGGAACAATCTAGTCATCAAATGTTGTTTTATTTTTGAATGAATGTTGGACTCCAATGCATTTTACTGCATGTAAGTTGGAGCATTTGCTAAGACACTTCTGTCATTTTCCCTTTATCCTTACAGTAACAATGAATACCGCAGTATCTTATGCCCATATTTGCATGCAGTGAATGGCATTGGACCACAGTGTAGTATTCTTTTTTTATTTTAAAAGGAAACATGGCAGCTATCAAAATCCCTGACTGAGCACAAGTTCGTCAAGATTACAGAGCATCCAACTAAAAGTCCAAGAACATATATCATAGCCTTTTATTAGTTCAATCAGGTTTGGGTTTAGAGCTACCGATTAGGTCATGCGCAGCATTTCAAAAGCAAGCTAAACCATCAAGGAGCAAATAAGGTCAGGTGTCTTACAAAATGTTTAAAAAATATGCACACTAGATGGGCTAAATGGCTGATTAAACTAAACACAGCAAGGGGTCATAAAGATATTAACTGACTTCCAAAAGGTTGTAGAGCTAGGTTGGCTGCATGATGATACGTTATCTACACTCGTGATCCCCGCCACCAAAATAGAGGCCCTTGGCAAAAGAAGAGTTGCTTTAAGTTCTTAAAGTGGACCTACTGCATAGCTTTTAGCATCACTGGGTGTAAATTGCATCCTCATTGCTTTTTTCTAACGAAGCTGCATTCAAGCCCTGTTTATGTCTGTTTCGTCTGTTAACGTCTCTACTGAAAGCAGGGATTAATACCACAGTACTGTACAATTGCTAGGCAATGAGAGTAGCAGAAGCCAATTTTATGTATGCTATTTGAACATTGATGTTTTGCTAGCATACGTGTGATTGGCATTTTCTTTAGAGATTTAAATGAGTGCTGCTGATCATGTGTATTAGTGCTACCTGGTTTCTGTAGAGAAGCCCCAGGAGAGGACTTGACTAAGACAGAAGTCTACTTTTCTCTTCTCTGACTTTTGGCTAAGATCAAATGAGTACCCATGAGAAAAGAAAAGCTTGGTCCTCTGGCCAAGAGGCCGGGTTTGCATTATGGAGCCCGAGGCACATGAGCCTCTGAAGACTTGGTTATGGTATTTGTAAGGGGGAGTGGATTGTACTTTTGGCAAACTCTCCCATTGAAGACTTCGGAAAAAGTAAAAATGCAGTTTTGGGACTAAATTGTTCCTCTAGTAGTATCTCGGTAGAGCTTTCAGGGGTAGTAATTCAGTGGCATATGGGGCAAAACCTCAGTTTGTCTGTTCTTTTCCACGCCCTAGCTTAACTTACCTTCCTTCTGCGCCCTCTTAATTTTAAGATTGTCACAACCAATTAACTTGTGACAAAGTAGCTGTCCACACTGGCACCCAGATCACATGGATTTGTAATGGATTTGTTTGTGTGACAGTTCCACTTTAATTGGCTGATTATATTGTGGCTTCAGGTAAATATACTCTGTCGTTTGTTACTCACTAGTATGTGTTCTTTAATGTGCTGTTACAAGCAGAGAATAATTCATGATATTGGTTTTTATGCATGCTTGTATTATTTCTGCAATATCTTTGTTGCATTTCGAAATGCTGTGTATCTCAGTAAATCTCATGGTCCTCATTAAGGAATACGAAGATATCAGCCCAATATATTTTGATTTCTTAACAATTTTTATCCATTGCAATAAATGGTAAAATAATGCATTTTAAGCAATACTAACGTATACACAACGTTTGCACACAGCGTGTTTTATGGGGTAGGGGAATTTGAAGAAAATAGTTCAAATTATGAAATCATGGACCTGTTATAATCAGACTATAATTCCTTATTAAAGGTGACAAGAAACTAAACTCTGGAGTAGATAACCTATGCTGTGGTTAAAATGACAACAAATTGGGTAATGTTAAATATACATGCAACAATGTATAGATCCAAGTGAATACCATGTACAGTGGCTGTATTAATGTAAGATTCTACTCATTCAAATGCAAGGGCTTAAACATAATTGTAAGAATGCTCACTTTGTATAAAAGTTGTTTTAACACCATACTTTTATCCATGTGAATCTGTAAATATTTAGAATAAATTATTCATGGTTTTGGAATTAAGCATTCCATGTTTGTATTTCTTTTGTACATGTTTTATTTTGTGCCAAATTAATGTCTACACCTCTTTGCTCAAATCTCAAATATAACAAAATTATGCCTCTAATTCTTAATTATGACATTAATATATATGTGAAAAGAAGGCTGTGGTTGCAAGCTCATATTTAATTATTTGAGATACCTGGTCGAGAATGTTCTACCGAAGCATTTTAGTCTGTGACACATGCATTATACAATAGGATCTCTGCTACTACTATGAATAAAAAATCCAATAATTCTTAACGTGGTGCACAAACCCTGCTTCATCATTTCCGTTTACGTTTTTTTCCCTGTAACTGCCGTGATGGATACCTTAAAACGATTGTTTTTTTTCTATACATGAAATAATACCATCCAATGGTAGGTTTGTACTGCAGCGCACACCTCTGTAATGACATTAGTAGGATAGGCAGGGGTTGTCTTTAACGTGGGGGTGGGGAGAGACTGGCCTTTGGAGCCACACAGCTGCACCTTGGGACCACTAATCTGTCCTAATGCCTCCTCCCTCACGTCCTGTGCAACCCTTGTTAGTGGAGATGTCTGTGTTAGTAAATGCACAGACCTCCACTCAAGTATATTTGAGCTTAGTGGGGGCCCTTTAAGTTTAAAGACCTCCCTGAGGATAAGAATGAGACATACATACATATTTATATGTTCCCAACTTGAGCATCACTTTTAACTGGATTAACTCCTCACCTGTTGTTTCTGTAAGTCAAATTGTTATTGATGATGCTATATTGTTATTGATGATGCTATATAAAACAATAAGTGCTAATAAATAATAGTACCATCTATTTAGCAGTAGCTGTCATGTTTGAGATGTCACCATTAGAAGTCGTCTGAGCATTAGAGCCATCTAGTGGTCACTGTTGGTCAGTACAATTTAGCATCTTGCCCTCGGTGCTTATTATGCATGATTATATTTTTACTCACCGGTATAGATATTGTGTAGGTATAGTTATTATATATTGTCTTATATAGCACCTCAACTTCCGTAGTGCTGTACAATGGGTAGAAAGGGCATAAAAGGTAGTATAACATAACAATTTGACTTACAGAAACAAGTGAGGAGGGCTCTGCTCAAACCAGCTTACAATCTAGAGATGAGCAATGACCTGTATTTCTAGTTTTCTTCTACAGTTTGCATCCTATGATGCTATTAAAACTGTTATGCACATTAGCAAAGGACAAAATTTGAAGACTCAGCCAAATGGCTTTATATTACTCAGTAGACTGCTTGACTGTATATGGCATTTCTTAAAAAAAATACATTTTACAGTTTTACTAATACGTTACTAGTAATTTACCTCAAACATCAGTATGCTTAGAGTATGATCCAAGAAAGAAAATGTATTGACTATTGTGTAATACGCAAAAACACAAGGAATATTTAATAAAAATTAAAAACCAGAATGGAATATCATGTTGGTTCACTGTACCAACAACTTTTGTTTTAGATCTATTACATCAAAAAGACAAACGAGGAGGTTATTTGAGCTAGAATTGTTTCATAAGAAGATGATATGTGTATATGTCTTCTTCTTTTTCCTGTCATGTTCTAGAAATTCAAAGCCAGCATGATGTAATTTTTCAACCACACGTTATGGCATGTCACAACAGCAAGCTATTTTGTTTATTTTAATACACATGCTTTGAAAAACAGAGTTTTGAACTGGCTCTTTTCCTTTTTCTAAGTGTCCCGTGAAAGATCAGGGTCTATTAAATATCATTTTGTTTACTTTATTTATTAGGTTGAGTTCCTTTCTGCCATTTATGTTTGCGACTGAAGCTAAAAATGTGCCATCGAATTTACTTTAAATATTTAAATACTCATATGACCATTTTTCCAAAACATAAATCTACATACCGGTAAAATCTACAAGTTGTTACATGAATAAAAAAACGGATACTGCAGAGCTTAGTAGTTTGCACATCCAAATTGCAACCCATAAGGAGCTTTGTATGTCTTACTTAAAACCTATTGAGATCTACGTAGAATAAACTGATATGTCCAAAAATATACATTATTCTAAAACAACTTAGGAGCATGAACCAGTGACATTATATCACCAATGTCCATGGTCGATGACATTAAGAAGCAAGTTATGACTGCTCTTAAAGTGCTCTTTCCCCATGTTGAGGCACCAGAGTAGTATAGTTTTCTCTGACATTAAAGAACGCAAATTGTGCCCATGTGTTTTGTTTGAGGAAATAGGTGTAACCTTTGAAATAGGGAAGTGGCGAAACTCTAGGTCTGTAAAACCACATTAAAAAAATAAAAAATACACTGTGCTGCGCAATAGTTACTACTAAAGCATATTTTTCTTCCACGTTAACATTGCCAAAATATGCTAAGTTTGTTCTCCCCTAATGTTATGGAATCCCCAACGCATTAATAACATTATATTGCTTTGCTTGCTTTGGTTTATATTGCGAATGGCCACTGGTTTTCCTGACCGTCCCTTGGGGTTCCTCAGTTTTAGTGTCAGGATAAAATAGCAAACCCACAAAGAGGATTCTCGTGAATCTGTATATGCGTTTGCACAGAATTTTTAAAAAAACAGCCCTTCATTTAAAGGTGACACTCAGCTATCGTTTGCATTAAGTTAAAATCTCTGGGTGAATCCTTATCTTGAAGGGACAGAGTCTCATATATCCATGCCATCCATTTCATAACATCATACAAATAAAAGAAAAGGAACAGCCCTTCAGAATAATGGCTAAATAGGGGCTACGCAAAACAAGATTGTCTAAAAAAAGAAAACAACAAACAGAACAAAATATATCTTATGTTATTATACTAACTTTTGTATTAACTGTAAATGCATTTAATGCAAATATCAATATATTATCATAGTTTATCAAGGTTAATCTATTCACTTCTAAACTAAACAAAATAAATAAAACTGGAAAATGACCCAGCACAGTGCTTTACCCTTATAGCTAAGTTAAGGATTAAAAATTATTAGTTTATGACAGTGAATGTCATTTGACATAATGCCGCCTGGGGCAAAGTGTAAAAAGCCGCCCCCCCATGCCGATGCCAAGGGGGGCGGCATTTTAATCTTTGCCGACACCATAATCTACCCCTCCTCTCCCTCCCTATTATCTACCCTCCCTATTATCTACCCTCCCTATTATCTACCCTATCCCTCCCTATTATCTACTCTATCCCCCCCTTTTTACTTACCTTTCAGCAGTCCTGTGGCAAGTCTCCCTGCTTTGCCACGATGTGCGCTGCTTTACTGCTGAGCGCCGGAAGTGACGTCATTTTCCGGCGCTCAGCATTACAAGCCGGCACCAAGACTGAGCTAGAGGGCTCGCAGAGGAAAGAGAGGGGTGCCGCTGACAACTTGGTAAGCGAAAACCACTCGGCGCCCCTCTCTCTCTCCTCCGCTTTAAAAAAACAAAACAAAAAAAGAACGCTTGGGGCGGCAAAGTGCCGCCTGGGACATTTGCCCCACTCTGCTCCATGGTAACGCCCTGATCCCATCACTGGCTGAGGGGATTATCTCCAGCAGACTGGCAGGATCTGCAACCAGGGAGTGATCACCATTGTTTTAGTTTAAGTCAGTCGTCCCCCCTCTCTCCCTCAGTTCCACCACTACAGACATTTACCCCGGCCATCCCTGGGACTGATTTGGGCCAGTGTCTCAAATAAATCAGCCTTCATTTGGTTTTACCCTACACTGAGTCTCGGCTAGTGACTGGGAAACCGGGGAAAGAGTGTGTGTCCCAGGCTAAGGGAGCACAAGTCAGCGGAGGTAGTCGGTCGGACTAGCCAGCTCCGTGACAGATGACACTAATTATAAATATATAAGAATTTAGACAATATAATATGTTTTTTTTTATTAGTGCATTAAATTATGTAGACTTAAGTAACAACCAGCTTTGCCATCCATTAGGAAAAACTTGGCCCGTCATAATGGAAGCAGGGAACTCATATTCTCCTACAATCTCCCAGGTAAATGAATATACTGTATGTTTGCATCCAAAGCAAAAGTAAGCAGTCGATGGTGTGAGTTTCCTTTCCCTGATGTGAATTGTTATTTCCTGTCTCAAAAGAAGAAGTAACTAAAGATTATTATATGGTTGATGATATATCAGATGAGCCGATAAAAACAGCTGGTTTCTGGAAATAACCCAGTCATAAGGCGTCTGGATTACAGAATCTGAATTTGGGCTAAATCTACCGATTTCACTGTTGGCTTTTGGGGACCTTCTAATGCCTCTACAGATTCCAAGCAACATTATGGGTCAATGACACAGGAGCATAATGGAGTAATAGCATTTTCTTTCTGATTTCAAAACTGTAACTAGTTGTTTCAGAGATGAAGCACGGAAATTATTTCCCACTCCTTATTAAACACAGGAGGATTCATCATTATTACCAAAAAGTTTTCTTTAACACTATTTGTCGCGTGGTTAGCCTTCTGCTCTTTTGTTTTACTGCGATGTCTATATATGCTCTGATAGAAATAAAAGAAGAACTTGCAAAATTGCAAACAGAGTTCAGTTCAAACAGGAATCGTGACGGAATTCCACAATCTGTCTCTTTGATGCCCAGCGACACCGGCGGAGCAAGTGGTGACTTGCGTGCTGTCTTTGCGGAAATCCGCCAGGTACTGTAGATGTTTGATGCTATGTGTGACTCATTTTTTGCTGTTTTGGTGCCATTTACGGCTGTGAATATTTAAATGTACACAAGTATCAGGCGAAGTGATGTCAAATAGCACTAGATGCTAGTAATAGCAGAACGTGTCATACAAAGGAGTAATAAGTATCTAGACTAGATCATTTTTCATCCACAAAGGGTAATATTATTGATCAGATTTACATATACTTACAATTGTGGTTTTATTTTTACCATCAACCAAATTTCTTTTGACAGAAAGGAAAAAGAACTGAGCTAAACCAAGATGTATTTATAAAAAGCAGGTCACAGAGATCCACCTCTGAAGCTAATGGACAAGGTAGGCTAATAGTAACAACTTCAGCAATATCTTTTATTTTCACCATAATTTACCTGATTCTAAATTAAGTAAATGAAAGTAAATGATATTTTTTGCTCGTAGTGTTCCAATCCTTCTTGCAGCTGATTGCTGATAGAAAAAGTACAGTTAAAGATGAAGGTAATACAAGTTGTTTAATGACCTTTTATTTGTTATTGGGTGTACACTTAACGTCAATTTTATGTAGATGGAGTAGTTAGAATCGCAATATTATTTGATTTTCACCTTTGATGCCCAGGTTGAGCGGCATGAGATGTGTTAAGCATTTCTAAAGGTCCTGTCCCACCTTGACAAAATGTTAATTGCTCTCTGTACCCTTCTAAGAAAATACATCTTAGGGAATCCTTTCATTTCTTCCTCTGAAAGTTTAAGCACAAAAAATTGAAGACATTATTAAACACATTATTTTTCGTTTCTGTGGCAACCTATCAGTGCCTGCCTTTGTGTTACATGACAATTAAATGTCAAGAAAAAATCACGAATGATGGGAAATTTTGCATGATGAATTATTTCAAGGACATGCTTTTACAGCAGTTGTAGAAACAATGTTTTAAGCTATATTTAGTTACAAAAGTGTTCCATTTGGCAACATAAGTAAAACAGAACAGAAGAGTTATTGTTTCATGTATACTTCAGTTTGGCCAACAAAAAATCATACGCTGCTTAGTTTTTATGTACATAATAAAGATAATGTACTTGAATAAATCTAGGTATAACAAATTAGTATACAAACATGAGGTTTTATCAAGAAAAATCTTAAAGAGGCAGGCAAATAGTCAATGATGAGTGCTTAGAGTACGTTATACGTTATAGTATTAAAGTGCTTAGGAAGTACTTGACTAAGAGCTGTAACGTATCCAGGCCAAGTGGCTAGTAGCTCCAGTGGGGTGGCAGTCCCATTTCTTGGGAGATCAAGCCCCCCCCGATGTCCTGCTGCACAATGCGCCTGTTACAGGAGAGATGTTAGATCATACTGCCAGTTATTTTGGCTATGTAAGATTTGCTGATTGGCATGCGGGTTAACAAAGAAAACCTAATGTGATGACAAGCGCCCCCAAATATGCCCCAATAAACAACACTGAAAAAAAGACATTTAAAAAAAACAAACATGTTTTTATGTTTTATTATTTGTGTACAAAAGATAGATTAGCTTCTGTTGAACTCAATACCTCAATCATTTCAAGACAATCCTGTTGAGAATGATGGGAGTTGAAATATGTATTTAGCCCCTTCTCATAAGTGCCTACCCTGTGCTATATTGTATCCTGTATGGTACGTTTACCTTAAACTAGGTATCTATGAACAGTCAAACTCCACAAAACTCGGAAAATTGGCCAAGCGTCTAGAAAGCAAAAATATACCCTGACCCCTGGCACTTTAAGAGTTACATATCAACAGAAAGAATCAGTCTTGCACCCAGTTTTAGCAATAAATAGTTAACTGTACATCCGTATCTCTAAAGAGGTTATGAGCTTATATTTACTTTACAGACATTTTTTTAGAATAAAAAAATTGCTGTTACAGCAGTTTCCCATTTTATCATATAATACAAGTCCTACTTTGTAAAGAAACAATTGTCTTTTATTCATTTCTTTGAAACTGCATGTACATTTCCTAGTAACGTATTTTACCATTTCTGTATACATTGCATTGTGATTTTTCTTATTTAGAACACTTAAAAGGAACACTCTTTTTTTGGTTTTCATACTAAATTAATTATCGTTATAGTCCAGATTCTAAAAAAGAATGAAAATTGCCAATTATTACAGTAGCCTGAAATATCTACATTTACATATGTCATTTTAGTTGTTACTGTCCACCATACCTATAGTAACATTGAACCTGACATGCATGGTGGCCTCTACAATACTCCAGAAGAATATAGATATGCTATACGACCAAAAGTATATGGACACCCATCCTGAATATTGAGTTTAGGTGATTTAGGGCAACCACACACTATGAATTAGTCATGGACTTAAAGTGTCATGGCTAATATTAAGCCTCTGTCTGTTTTTAGATTGGACCATAGCAATACTGAACCAGTCTTTTTACATTACATGGTTATGTGTGGCAATAGTAAGAAATTAAACACCAACATTATCTATTTGGTTTCTCCGATATAAAATGAATATGATTATGTCAGTTTGTTTTTAAACAAACAATGTGTAATGTGTAATGCTTGGACTAAGCTTAGACTAAAATTAAAATGTAAGTTGAGATTTTAAAATAATACACTTTGAGGTTCCACTGGCATGATTTCAAATAGCCTGAGGATAATGCAACCCAGTTTGTCCATAACCATGTGGATATGGTTTTCTGCTGTCAGGGGCCACATGGAACATACCCATCCAACTTTTTCACACTGCACCAATATCCTGTAGTATAATTGTTACAGATGTATGTAATGAAAGCAGGACCAAATGGGACAAAATTTAAAAAGGGGACACAGGGTAAAATAAAGGGGAGGTTGAGGGAGCAGATTGAATTCGGTCATTAGGTTGGCTTTGTGTTGCATGGGCCAGTAAAAGGTGATTTCTTCTGTCCTGTATAAGTATACCAGCCAACATTCAAGGTGTCCAAACCAGTACACCTTTGTTGAGGGGTGGAGCTATATGTGGGCGGGGCTATAGGCAGTTCTAGGGGCACCTAACTTACCCCACACCAGGAAGCGAAGCTTGTATCCCAGAGCATAGATTCACTACATCATGAGGAGACGTTGTGCACGCTATTATTGAGGTCTGTGATGCAACATCACGAATCCCAATCCATTTTACAGTTCAGTGGGCTGCTCAGGGGAGATCAGGGGATCTTCCCAACTTACCCATGATCCCCACTTCCCACAATAGCAGGATGGCGAGGCTGCTCAGCAGGACAGTTGGACAGCATTTTAGGATCATGACTGCCCCACAGAAAACTGAGGATTTGGGAGGTATGTCAAAAGTGGAATGAATTCCGGGCCAGCATACACAATATTCATATGTACAGTACTTTTCCTTGTATAAAGAAGTGGGAATTCCCGGAAACAGCAAGAGTTTATTTTGGGACAGCTAGGAGATCATGTGGTTTGCAAACATATGTTAAGAAATACATATTATTACTTGTTCTAGATGACTCGAGCATCATACCATGGCTTCTAAGTCTGAAGCAGGGGACTGCTATGGAAGAAAAGACAAATACAATATTAATAAAAGAAACTGGTTACTTTTTCATTTATGGGCAGGTAAGATTATTTTAAATATGCAGATTTACATTTTTTTGGTTCCCATATATCATGATATATTTTTCAGTCCTTTTATAGGGTTTATAATAAAATAGCAGTATATACTGGACGTGCACATTCGTATTCAGGAGAACATGAAAACGAACATGAATGGCACATTTTCATTGTTCAAACTGAATACCGAATAAACTAATATGGCAGCGGCTAAACGTACATGAAGATGAAGAAGCACAACACGAAGAATCTCCGTGTTTGTCTTTGTTAATATCTCCTACATAATCTCTTTTGCCAGGGAGACTAAAATTCCTGTTCCTCCCAAGCCAAGTTGCTCAGAGTGGTTGTCGGAGACAACTGCTCTGAGCAACTTGGCCTCGTAGAAACGGGGATTTGAGTCCCCTGGCAAAGCAGAGCAACTTGGCCTGGGGAGACAAATGGCTTCAGCATTAGGAGTTAAAGGTCTGTAAGAGCGACTCCAGGGAGCTCCTCTGGGATCAACCAATGAAGCAGCTGCCCTCCCTTGGTTTATGCAAGAGGAGGCCCCTGCTGTCGAGTCGCTGTTACAGACCTTTAGAATCCTGGCACCAAAGTTGCTGCGTATTTCTACCGGGTAAACCCTGTATTAACCCCTGCTAAAACGAACAAATAAAAAAAAAACCACGAAGAACGTACACGAATATTCACCCGAAAAGAACACAGGAACGGGCGAATATTCGTGGAATTCGAAGGGGGCTTTTTTTATACGAGGATGAACATGAAGACTTGGCCGGCACCCAAGACTAGTATATACCATAATTATAACCCTGTCATGAGGCAGACCAGGCTTTGAGAATACAGCCTTCTCCCTTCAAAAAATCACCTCCCTGTAGAGCTTGTGAGTGAATCCAACAGTACACAGCTTGATCTTTTTAAAAAAGGGACATATTGGTCAAATGTTTTAGGTGCTCCAGCCCCCCTACACATTCTGGGCCCCATATAGCTGTACCACCTGTACCCCTTGAAGGTACCCCTAGCACAAGCAGAGCCGGTCCAACTTTTTACACTCATCTATGTGAATGAATGTGCTTTGTGGCATGTCAGGTGCTATTCCTCTATCTATACCCCTACTTTGATCCACACCTGCTTTTAGGGCTAGACCTTCCTGACTGTTTGTATTTTAAGTTCTTAGTTATCCACTATAGGAAGTTGGCGCATACCGCCCTTTTCTGCCTGATGCACTAAAGCCGTTCTCTATGTACTGTTTGATATCTGACCTGGTCTCTGCCCCTCACTGCTGACCTTTTCCTTCCTGGTTGAATTCCTGGTTACCACCCTGATTTGGCCTCTGCTTTGCGTCTGCCCATTTAGATCAATGTGGTTTACTCACCAAATAAAGAGTTTGCAGAAGAGTCCCTCACTGCTTTGTACATTATGAAAAGCCAACACTGGCACGCTCTTCCAGCAAAATAGGCTTAGCTGGGTCTGTATAATGCATAATTTAATGACTGAGCACACTTTGGATAAATCTCCCTAATTTCACTATACATTATACAGGGCCAGACAAGCTCCTCCTACAGGCATTTGCCCAATGAGCCATGATGACCATTACCCATGGAAATCACAGATAGAGGGAATCATTTAGCCTTTTCTGTTTAACATGAAGCAAGCATGTTTGTGCCCTGCAGGTCTGGTATACAGATGAATTGTTTGCAATGGGCCATCTAATCCAAAGGAAAAAGGTCCACAAAGTTGGGGATGATCCCATTTCAATTACTTTATTTCGGTGTATACAAAACATGCCGGAGTACCTTCCAAACAATTCGTGTTTCACAGCTGGTGAGTACTCCACTGTCTATTTTATATATTAAATGATATATATACAGAGCACACACATTTTAAATAAGACAGGCTTTTCATTATCAGTTCATCAGCCAATTCAAAAAATCTTCCTAAATCTGGTCACGTAACACAATAAGTGTAGGTATGTGTAAGCGTGTTTATGTGTGTTAGCGTGTTAAAATATGTGGGGCTACTTGGCTTTACCTGCCCCCCGGGCCAGAAGTTGCCAGCCGTAACCTGAATAAGGCAATTTTGTTTGCTTCACTCATTTTGTACTATTCTGCCTACTTTCTCCATATTTTTTCCACCAAGAAAACAATATTGCTGAATGAATTACATTTTATTATAAATTATTTTGATATCTCCATATCACGGTATTGATCCCATTAGATTTGAGTAACTCATTTATGAACTCCTTTCTTGGATGCACTGGATTCACTGAACATTTTGTAAATGCGCCTTACGATCTATAGATACCTCTCTTATTTCCGTGCTTGGAAAGTTCCCAATCTAAAAGGATATGCTGCTTTATGTTTTAACAATAAATAAGTAAACTCTAACACATTTTATTGACTTCCAGGAATTGCAAAATTAGAAGAAGGTGATGAACTACAGCTTATTATACCAAGAAACAACGCCAAAATATCTTTGAGTGGCGATGGCACATTCTTTGGGGCAATAAGACTTTTATAAATAAGAAAAATGCCATTATGTCCTTTTTATTTCCCCAGTTGACCTACAATCAAAAAAAAAGCAGTATAGCACAATTGATGCCCTCTGAATAGCCAGAACAAATATACCTATAAATATGCAATTACCTCTATTGTTACAGTAAAAAACAATGCTTGCATGTTCTTAGAATAAATACTTGGTTTTCTTAATCACCATTCATTTTGTAATTGTTAGCTCTATAAAAGTTACTTTTTTAAAACATCTTTTCATTGCAAATATTGTAAGAATGTGTACAGTATTTTGAGTCAAGACGTATACACTTTGTAATCTGTCTCAGCTTATGTTTGCTGCAAATGAAATAACAAAAAGAAAACATAACCCAAAATAACCGATGTGGTCTCAACAAACCACTTCGCTTTTAGGCCATTCCTAATACCCATCCCTGTTGTCTTCCTCTTGCAAACGTTTACATAGGTCCAAAGACAAAATTGGAACCAGTTATTCCAACAAAAACATACCTGATATCCACATTTGAAAGTTATAACCATGGGGAACCCAGGCAAAAACTCAAGATTTTTACTAAGCAGAAAGAGAGATGAGGGGTCTGGGCCTTTTTATGTACCATACTATCCAACCCCATGCCGTCCGAAGGGCGATTGATCACTCCCACAGGCCAATTTACAAGCCTCAACCCACACAGGAGAGCCAATGGAACCAGACTAAAAGACTGTCCCCCAAAAAAACCTAAACCTTTGGAGAAGAAGAAGTGCTCCTTTCCACCACTTTAATCATTAGACTTGAGCAAATGGACCAAAAATTATTCAGATTAATTTTCATTTAATTTTTGGTCCATCTGTTTTCAGACAACAAATGTTGTTTCCTGTCCTTCTACACCAACTGCTTCCGCATTCCTGACTCCTTGCCGCGCAGTTTTTTTTCTCCTCTTGCATCTTCTTGTTCTTTTGTCTTCTTTTTTCGCCTGCTGCTCCAAAAAGTCTTCTTTCTTATATACTACTGCCCTGCATAAGAGCCCTCACCAAGTATTTCCCCAGCTTCTTGCCATGTTTTTTACAGTTGAACCAGGGAAGTGCACCTCGTCCTTTTGGTGGTCAAATGGCCATCCAAAGTTCACAAATCAATTATCACTAAGGAATTACAGGACATTGGACAGCTCTCCTTCCATATTGAGACAAAAACAGGCTGATTCACTTCAACCCTTTATGAGCTGGTGGACAACCCCTGGCTCGATCTTCAGTCACAAGCTGTGTGAGAATACAAATACAATGTTCGACTGCCACACTTTATTTGGTGGTCCTTGGCCTTAAAGTGCCAGGGCTGCCTAGCATTCCCAGGCTAGCCCTGGAGAAGGACTATAACCCCCTTTTGTCACAACGTATAAGGGTGTTTCAGACTATTTCAGGAAAAACAACTTCAGATTAGTTTCCAATTTCCAATAGACCATCGTCAAGTATTCTGGCTCTTTACCAATTTATTTTCTTGATAAAGAAATATCAAAGATATGAACACACAGTCTCTTCTAGAATACTCAATAGAAAGCCATGCCAAAATTTGAACTCATTGGGAAGCTTTGATGAGATCTCCTAACAGCAAGAAAATGGGGGAATGCTTTACTGATTTCTTTCAAATATTGGCACACGTTTGAAACACAGTTGTTTCTGTTTTCCGTGTTATTTCACCCTTCAATTTGGGCCAGATCCACGAGAATGGCTGCACACAAACCAACTTACCGTGGCGTTTTTGTCATTATTTGACCCCTCGATGCTGTGTGTTAAATAAACAGAGAACCTCTATTTTGTGATATGTTGCTCTGTTCTTTACAGTGTACATGCTCTTTGATTGTATTACTTATGTAACCTAAATCTAGAAAGAGAAAAATATATCCTGTACCGCAATTGCTTTAGAAATTTTATGTTTAAATGTTCACCTTGTAGATGCTGAGCTCAAAGGCAATCTGTGGCAAAACCAGCATAATGTAAAATATTGCTTGTCCTGTGTAATGCTTACTTCAGTCTGTAAACACTACTACATAGGATTTTTAGACTGCTTCACAACATGAGGTTCAAGATAACAACTCCATTTATTTCCACTAGGTGGCATCTGAACTCTATAGGATAACCTTCACCTGGCCATAAAAAGTACATTTTCTGTATATGTTCATATCAATTTACTTTGGGCAATTGTAGTTTGATAACCTGGTATAAATTATGTCCCCCTATATTGCAGATTTATTTAAATGGTTTGGTTTACAGATGTACCAAATACATGTCTTCAGCAACGGTGATTAATAAGATTGCCATAAAAATGGTTGCATTTTGTGAACTAAGATTTACAATCACATTCACAGTCCTAATTCTGGTAAAGATGATGCCTTCACAGTGTAGGGGACTGAAAGCTTTTAATATTCTCACTATGTTCTTCAAGCGTATTATACATTTTAATCTGAAATTGCACATACATTTATACAGTAACATGAAGTCACAGCAAGATAGAGATACTGTATATTTGAGATTGCATTAGAACAATGATAGCAGAAGGAAATGCGAATTCATGTTTTCTTGCTTTATTCACCAAATTTGCTCTTTTTCCTTCCAGAGCTAACACCAGTGAATTCCATAGCAGTCTCTATTACGATGCACAGATTAATGATATAGAAATTCCCAACAGTATGTGTGAAATTGTACGTATTAGACCCATCTGTTCCCTTGTAACACCGTAAAGTCAAACTAATGAAATAATTATTATGCTGGGTATGGGAATATGATTTTCAAAATCTGTCACCATCAAGTTCTGGCTGTCATGCAAATAAGCACTCATAATAATAATCCTTATACCTCTTTAATTTATGCTGTGTTACAGAATAGTAGCATACTATTACTAATGGATATCCTTTAACCTTTTGAGTGACATTACGTTTACTATGGTTAAATTTAGGCGACAATCCTATACACAGCTTACACTTTACCTATGTAATACTACATATCGGGTTTTATGTTTCAGGACAAGCTAAGATATTCATAGATACCTAGTCTAGGATAAACCATGCATCCTATTACATGATATATTGGTAAAAATACAAAAATGCAATCATTCCCAAAACAAATAGTAAACTACATAATATCTTAAAAGTCCTACCACCATTATCTACCGTATATTTGCTCGATTATAAGACGACCCCCCCAAAAAATTTGAATATTAATTTATGAAAAAAAAGAAAAAGCCTGAATATAAGACTACCCTATTGGAAAAAAGTTTACTAGTAAATATTAATTCACTTGTAAACTATTTTTTCATATTTAATAAAAACTATGATTGAGAAAAATGCATTTTTGTTTTTATTTCCTTTTATTTGCCAATCTGCCCCCGTTTCCACATCTGCCCCGGCTTGCCACTCTGTTCCCCCAAACATACCCTAACGCCCTCATTTGCCACTCTCCCCCTCAAATATGCTTTGCACCCTCTTTATGCCACTCTGCCTCCCAGATATGCCTTATACACCCCTAAATGCCAGTCTGCCTCCCTGATATGCCACTTTGCCCCCCCAAAAAAATGCCCTATACCCCTATATGCCCCCTGTGCTTCAGACTCCCTGGTGTCTAGTGGAAGCAACAGGTGAACATCTGCGCGATATGTGCAGACAACCTCCACTTCCGCCTGGCACTTCCGTCGGGGCTTCTATGACTGAACTCCAGCATGACATGACCTTCCGGTGCACAGTCATAGAAGCCCCAGCGGAAGTGCCAGAGAGGAGGACCCAGGTCCCCTGCAACGCTGCGGGGGATCTGGGTCTTAGTCTTATAGTCAGACCTGTTTTTGAGGTCCGATTAAATGATGGCCTCGAATATAAGACGAGGGGTATTTTCTCTGAAAAAACAACTTGTCTTATATTCAAGCAAATATGGTAATAGACGTGGTTGCACAGTACACAATCTAATGCAGGGTTTGCACGTATAGAAAGTGTTAAATTCCATAATCCTGCTAAAAGCCACAAACTCTATTTGAAAATACATCTGCCTGCAAGTATGCCCACCCTTTATACCTTTATGGCGCACCTGCTCACTTGCAGAAGTCAACAAAAACTCAGGCTGTTCTACTGGCACGCCAAACATTTGATCTCACAATAGATCATCTGGCATCTAGTTGGCTTTAAATTCCGTTCCCACAAAGTATGTTACCACGATAACAAACATATTGGGCTGCCTGTTTCTTAGACTCATCACTGCCGATCAGCTTTCCTCTTTAATGGAAGTCTTCTGCATTCATACACAAGACTTCCTCTGGAAAGGGGAGGCTGTGGAAACAACTGGTATCCTTGAAGCACAGAAAAAAGTTAGACCATGGTCGTGTAAAGAGATCGTGGACAATGGACCACTACGTACATGTGCTATGTACATGGTATGCAGCTGAAACTCCTGGCCTTCTATGGGCCAGCTCCATGTACCACATATAGTGCTTTTAGGTTAAATATTTACATGTTTTGGCAAAGTGAATGCATTTATTAAAAATACCCAGTGCTTGGGCTTTTTGTTTGTCAATCAATCCACATATTTTTGGAGATGTCTAATTCAATTTAACTGTAGGAAAACTGAGATCATTGACATCCTATGGCAGGCCCAGAATCATCCGATTAATTTCCTGTCCTCAAGTTCATCTCATCAGCCTTCCAAAAGCTGTCTGATAAATAACTTAATGGAATAATCATGCAGATCAGAGAATTGATGACTACTCCCATTGCATACATGTGTGAGGTGTATACCGTAAACTGTAAACAGGTATATACTGTAAACATGCTTACATAGGTTTAGTTAGTGAACTGTAAAATGTAGGATTCGGGAAAGTAACGGGTCAACTTTAATATTTGCCTCTCTCCTAACTTTCCCTTATGTTGTATTAATTCATCTTATCTGCATTGAGTCCTAATAAAAAAGGAACAATTCCCCAAAGTAAGTTTGATTGAAATGTTTTCCCTTGACAAAATGAAGATAGGGTCAGAGGAAATTGCTACAGACCAGGATCCTGTGCTGCATGTAGAGGGAAATTTTTGGTTTTTAGAGTAATCCATCACTGCTGTCTTAAATTGGTAACCTAGATGAAAGTCCCATTTACAATTCACATGGTTGCTTTATTGCTCCTGAAGCATTAAACTTGAGTTGTAATTTGACACTTGAAGGAAGGTCAATGTATATGTATATAGAAGACTTGATTATTTATGTATTCTGGATGTTTCCCAGAATCAAGTCTATATGATGCTTACATTAAGCACAGAAAAAGTCAATAAAACATTATTATTATTAGTATTTCATGTTAAGAATGCTCATGCTGATTATCCCTTTGGTTGCCAGGTGTCTGGACATATTTACCCCCTGCAAAGATAAGCCATTTTTTATAGTTTTGTTATTTTTAAGTGATAGGGAAACTTATATGTTTATTTTTTTTTCAGGACAGGGTAAGCTATCCATAACTGCTAGTTTGAAGCAAACTATGCATCATATCACATGAACACTTAAAAAAGGTTTGCATGATGAAAAATAATTTGAGTTTACTGTTTTTTTTTCAACTGGGTAACTAAAACAATTGACCAGGGTGAGCAGTAGATACAGCCATTTATATTTCTGGTAAGGTACCTCAGGGATCAGGATGGAACCCATACTTTTTAATGTTTTTATAGTGATATTAGAAAAGGTGACAATAATTGTGCCACACACTTATTTAATTTTTTTGTGTTGTGTTTGCAATTTTCACACAAAGAGACGGTTAACGCGTTTCGCTTTATCAAACGCTTAGCTTTGTATGTGTGAAACACTAAGCATCCTCTGTCTTCTTATGTTAGCTTCTCAGTCTGGATTTATTCCTTTTGTTTTTATAGCACTACAGTCCCAAATAAATATTTATTCATTCATATTGTGCGCTTCAATGTCAACTCATTCGGATTGCCGGTGTTTGCTTTCATTTGTTGCTCTGCTATTGGGAGGAAGGCTTTCCACATCTACACCCGAGCAACTGGTGAGGAGCTTTTTCTGTCCAGTGTTGCCTAATTTTGGATAGCCTGAGCTGGCAATTATGTTACCATTCATGATGGGGAAGCCTAAATGAAATTACTAATCCAACATAAAATGATCGGAGTTCCAAACTAAGTTAATGTATATGTTCTATGTAAGCCCTTAACAAGTTCAAACTGCTTATTTCCATTTCACACTGCAAATATATACTGACAGACTCAGAGAGTAAGACTATATACATTTAAAACCTGCTATATTAAGCTAATGGAGCTCACATCAGGGGGTTGCCCCCGGGCTGGCATCAGGTGTGTACCCCTCCAGAAATGGACTAAAATGTCCGACACTAGAGGAGCAGGCTCGGTTTGGGAGATCAAAGATCTCCCTGTAACCGACCTAAAATCAGTCAAGGGAGTAGGAGTTCTGTTAATACAGACCATCCAATCCTGCTGATTGGATAAAAAAACTGAAAGAAAGAACAGATGATTGAGAGAAATGCAAGGAGGTTAAAGTGTAGAAAAAAATGAGGGTTGAGAAAGCTGCCCTATTTATTCACCTAGTGGGTCCTGAATACGTGTCTGCTAGGTTTTGCAGTATCATATAACCTTATTAAGCAGTAATTCCCACTTGTCTAGCAGGCCACCACATACAATACAAACAGATTCCTCATAAAGTTATATCTAAAAAAATCCTTTATCCAAAGTATTGTGTTCCTTCCTTTATGTATAATTATTATTTTTATCACTTGTATTATAGATTATTTTATTTATTTATGTATTTATTTATTTCTTAGGGCCCCTAAAAACCTAGAGCCACCTCTGAGGTCTGTGCCTAAACATTCAGTTAAACTATACATTAATACCATCCCCAGGGGCTTGGGGCTGAGTTAATTAATGAACCAAATGGCAGCCTATCCGTGGCAGCCTATCCGTGGCCTTCTCCTCCACCCTACATAAAATTCCTGGAGACCCAATGTAATTATACAGCAGCAGTTCATTTGCATACATAAAGACTATTTTCCTCTTGCTCTATACATTGGCATGTGGTATTCATGGTCCCATTTATATGATGTGTAACACTGTACAGCCACAGGGACATGTTTTGTTTGAGGTTTGTATGCAAGTGCTGCACAAATCAAGTATATGGGTCTCTGGGGTGGAGTAATAGGAGAGTAGGGTGGGCCAATGCTCCATCCCCCTTTACTTTGAACAGACTGGAATTCTATGCTGAGTTTGGAAAGCTCAATCAATTGTCAACAAATACTTCCACATAAAAACCTGAGATATTCTAAAAATTTAAAATAGAAAAGTTACAGTAATACTCACAACCATCTTAGAAAAAGCAGCAACCACTTGGTTTCATCCTCTTGTAAATCTACGACATTAAAAAGACCAGCGACGTCTTTACCTTAGTTTGCTCTGTTACTAGGAAGCTGTTAATGCATTTTTATTATTCTCTAGTTAGTCAAGCCTGGTTTGATCTCTGTGGACATAAACGTTCCTGATTCCATTGTGAGCTTATTTGGCATCTGGCTTTCATTTCTCTGCTCCTGCTTATTCCATTTTTTTGCTGGCTAGCTGCTAGATAGCCTAAAACTGACAGTTTTCCTTATCCACTGCTGCTGCTGTTCTGCTGATTAGCAGCCTGGTCTCAGTCCTTAGCGAATATTCTTTCAAGAATGCTATCTCCAGAATGTAAATTAATTATTTGACACAAATAAGTAAGGGTGATTTATAAAGGTGCTGCAACACAAAAATGCAGAAAAATGCAACAGACGTGCTAAAAGGGAATCTGTGAATGAGAACATGCACAATCACTCCATAAAAGGTTATGTGTCTTATGTATGGTTTCTGATTAAAAAAAACTACTAAATTAGTTGCCACATCTGAACACATGAAAATAGTTTTACACCCTAGGCAAGATAATTCTATTACACCCATCCTATTTTACATAGATGGCAATATTTTTAAAGCCTAGCAGGATCGAACAGTGAAGAAGCCGTATAGAGTAGGGCGCAGAGCAATTATTTCTTATTCAGTGGCAGCTTAGACATACATGGCGCATCACACCAAGGCACATGAAATAATTGCCCCCCACACACACTTTGTTTAGCTTCTTCACTGCCTGCCTTGGCCTGGGGAGACCAATGACCTCTGCGTCAGGAGTTAAAGGTCTGTAAGAAGGTGCAATATTCTTTGTGAGTAAATTTTTGTTTAATGTGTGAACTGTTACATGCGTGTTTCAAAGTATATTGTCTCGTCCACTTTAGCTTCCAACATTCAGTATTACATATTGTACTCATATGTGAGATCTTAGAGAGGACATGCCTAAGTGTAGTATGAAGTATTTTCATTCATTCATCATGCTTATCTTCTCCTTATAAATACATTATACGGTCATATTACTAGCCTGTGCATCATAAGAGAAATACTTTCAAATTGTTAAACGTATTTTAAACATGCATTGGATAGGCATCGGACTATCCTGAATTTAAGAAAAGACCAAGGAGTTAAGGATTATGGTTTGACTCTTTACAGCATAGGCATCGCCACAGGAGGGCAATTGCCCCCTCTAGACTGATTCACCACGTAGTGATTAGGGAGCACTAAAGCGGAGGTCTGAAATGAAGACCTCACGCTCCCACAACTGGATGGAGGATGGAAGATGGAGGATGAGATGGGTAAGAGATGGGGAGAAAGAGGTGTAAGGGCAGTGTATGTGTATGTATGTGTGTGTTTGTAAGCTGGTGTGTGTATGTGTGTGCAAAGACAGGGGTGTGTGAGGGCAGTGTATGTGTATACATATGTGTGTGTAAGGTCAGTACAGGTGTTTGTGAAAGCAGTGTGGATGGGCAGTGTATGTATATATGTGTTCAATGGTAGGTGTCTGTAAGGGCAGTGTATGTGTATATGTGTGTTTATGGGCAGGTATGTGTAAAGGCAGCATGTAAGGGCAGTGTATGTGTATATGTGTGTTTATGGGCAGGGATGTGTCAATGTAACGTGTTGTCATAAAGAGCCATTTTATTTTACTTAATCATGTAGTGATTATTTCTTTTTGTCCTTGTTCTCTCTATAATTGAGAACAAAGAAGTATTCATGTATATAGATGTTTCAGTAAGTATGATACAATTAATATCATCTTCCATGAGAAAGTTAAGGAGTAGACGCTGCATATCCTTGGGAATGTAAATTCGTATGGGGGATACATGGTAAGACTACCAAGTCCTGAGTTACTTTCTAGGAGGTAAGACCTGGCGATAAGGGTGACCAAGGATAAATTCCAAATCAATATGTCATGGTTTTAAGTTAATTCTTAGACCAGAGCATCTCTCACAGGTAAAGTAAGAAATTACAACGGTGTAAATATGAGTAGAAATCCTAATTATAATGGGTAAAACCCACCGTTATGATTGGAGAATTCCAATCAAGAGGTAGAGGCTATGATAATAAGCCCTGTTTTTAAGCTTATGTCTTGAATAATTAAGGAAAAAAAAAAGAACGGACCTTAAAAACTGACCCTGAAATAGACAGACCGGACGGACTGATTCACCAAATTTACCAGAGAATTGGAATCTTAAGATCCTGACACCATATTTCATTCTTGGAGTTACTTTGAGTTCTAACCTATATAACTTGTAAAAAGTTATATTCTTTCCCAATTAAATTCTTGCCACTGAACCTGGATTAATTTCTACAAGGACCAGTTGGATCACAGCAACAAGTGGTGGTAAATATAATTGTTTTATTATTCTGAATAGAGATGAATTTTGTCTTCTTCATATAGAATTCCCTGTTTCTGGGAAATAGTATATGGCATTATTGTATATGATATTATTGTATATGATATTATTGTATATGGCGTTATTGTATATGATATTATTGTATATGATATTATTGTATATGGCGGCTTGTGAGACTGCAGCTTATAACCCGTGATAATAACAATAATGAAAAGGTATTTTTACCTGTAGATGAAGTTTGACATTATTTGCATCTATTAGGAACTTCACTAATACTCTTAGACATTATTAAATTATTTTAATTTGTTATATTAGTTAAACTAATATAAGAGAGATAGTGATATCTTTATTACCGCCCTGATTATTATCAATTTTTGGTTGCTGAGTGGAATGGGAATTAATTGTGTTTTAGACTCATAAAGTACCAATTCATATTGATAACTATCGATAATATACTGTATTTGAATTGATTCATTTTTGACATGTTTTAAGAACTTTGTGTTTTATATCATGCACTGTGTGACCCATATACAGATTTTACAAATTGCATTTACAATAAATATTTTTGATTGACTATCTTGGTGATCTATATCTGATTTGAATTATAATTTTCGGCGATCTGAAAGGATTTAGGATCGGAGATAAAATATAGGGTATCTCCTTAAATTAATCTTGTGGATGTGGTACCACAATAATTGGTAGCGTCGTTATTTTGCGTGTGTGATAAAATATTGGTTTTGCCTATTTTGTCTCATTAATATCCCTAACACTCCGCAATCTCATTGGCTGGAGGTTCTGGTTTTGCATACAAATTGAAAATCGTTTTTTGGGTGGGACAGGAAAAGTCTTTAGAGAATTCTAAATTGAATTGCAATTAGCATATTTACAAATGAAACTGCAATTTAAATGAACCCTTTCTTTCAACATAATAAGAACCACAACAAAACCTGATGACAAATATATTATGTGTTACATGGTGTGAAAATAATCATAATTTATACAAAAACATTACATTAGTTTTGTAATATGAATGAAATATACTGAATACATTACATCTATTCAAAGCCATTGTTTGTATGTAACATTTTTGAGTGGAACATGGAATTTCTTTTGGAATCGGCAATTGAATTACAATGAACATATCGGAGTCTTTAGTTGAAGCCGGGACCTTTTATTGGACCAACGTAAAACAAAATATGAAGTTATATAAACTTTACTCAACATACAGCATGAAAAGAAGGAGACAGTGATAGATTTGTACATTCTGATTCATACTAACTCTATTTTTAACATTTTTTAACAATTTTGTTTGTTTGTACAAAACTCTGATAATGAGGAGGGACCCTGAGGAATCAAACTAAATCGAATGGTAAAACCTCAAAAATGTCTTTACGTTTTGTTCCTTGGTTTATTTTCTATAGTAGTCATCTCTCCCCCTAACACATTGTATGGGAAGGTTACCAGATAATTACAAGATGTTACTTTTTGTGTAGTAGACTTGTGTACTCAGATTCACACTAACTTTATTTTTATTTTCTCCAATTTGTGTGTTTGTACAAATCTCCTATAATGTGGAGTGTCTTATAAGAACCAAACAAAATTAATGGAAAAAACTCTAAAATGTCTTTAAGTTTTCATCCATATTTTCTGGGACAGTTGCCAGTTAATTACAATTCATTACTTTTTCTGGGGTGAGACAGGCTTAAATGAAGTATTAGCATTTTAGCAGTATTCCCAGAAAATGTGGTTTTGGTTCAAAGTGGATACAAGTGCTAAGCATTCAGGAGTCCAACAAATCTAATAGGTGCTGCTTTTCAAGTATTAGTGAATGCAAAACCCCAGGAAACAATCAAGAGGTTACATCCAGCAAAAGAAAAACAAAGTCTATGGTATAACCATTGCCATGCCACAGATATCAACACTGAAAAAACTACCTCATTTCACTCTAAAACTAAATGTTTAATATTAATATTGTGAAAATACCTCATAGGGTTACTTCATTAACACACTTGAAAATAACACTTTGGGATAGAAATATATCTACATCTTCAGCCCCAGGAGACAAATATTCAACCGTAGTTTTATATAACACTGTGAATTTCTATAATCACATCCCGTTCACACTCTGTATCTAGTTTTATGTTTCTTGGCTGCACTAATCCCATCTGTACTAAGGGTTCACACTTCCTATGGATTATCAATTTATGTTAATCCCCTGCACTATTGTCTACTTCTGTTCATGGCCCCGAAACTGCAATTTCAATCTAACCGTTTATTCCAGCAGACTGAGAAGAACAAAATAAGGATAAATATATTATATGTTATATGGTTCAAAATAATAGATATTATATATTTTATAAATATGATTTACAGTAAGCAGTATCTTTAAACTCAATTAATGTCACTTAAATTATAAAATTATTCTCATTTTACTTTAGGAATAGGGGAATTAAAAAAGTAATACATTGTGATTTGATGTAGAAACAGGAAAAAAAATCAACAAAAACACCAGTGCATTGTACAAAAAGTGTTCCAATTTTATTAAGTACAAAAGCAACAGCGAGGTTCACAGATTATTGAAGGGCAACATAAAAATAAATATTTCCTAACAAATAAAAAAATTGCCACTTTAATACCAAACAAATTTAAATCTTATCATCTCTGTAGGTCCATGAACATTTTCCGCAAAAAAAGATATCTCTGCTCGGTATCAATGATCTGGTTTGTATCCAGAGGAGAGTTCGTGATTGAAGAATTTAGCAGAACTGAGGAATGGTTTCCATCTTGTGAGTGTTTACTTTTGCAAATTTGTTTTGTAAAGTTCACTGGAACATTTCCCCTTCCTTACCCCATAGGTGAGTTTTATTGAGTCTGTCTTTAGTTAAAGTGCTGGGTAAGCAAGTTTTTGTGTAAAAGCAGAGGTTTACCCAAGAGCGCTCACTCACTCAGATTCCTCAATATAGATGTCTTCCTCTCTTGGGGCACTCCATGTACGTATGAAACTCCTCACCGCAGAGGTTGCAGGCGATCTTTTTAGGACAGTGTTTGGTCTTGTGTCCGATATCTGTGCAGTTCCTGCATTTAAAATGTTCACATTCATGCCATAGATCGGTGAATTGGCTGCAGATTTTTGGTTGGTCGGGGTAGAATATGATGCCCGTGTTTGTGCCTAGGAAGAACCTATGTGGTAGGTGCTGCAATCCATCACTGGAAAGTGGGTCTTGTCTCAGATCCACAACCACAGACCAAGTACCTGTCCAGAAGCCGTACATGTTCAGGATCTTGCTTGGCTCTCCCACCACTCTGCAGAACCTGCTCAGGAAGGTGGCGATATCTTTGGCAGGAATATGCGGGTTCCTCATTCCAACCGTAATCTGCCTCTCTCTGCTTGGAATAGAAGACTTTCTCTGTAAACAAGCTTTAGCAGACTTGGACCTTCTTGCTCCAGGCATCTTGTGATATCTCTTAGAGATCTTTCAGTAGATATTGCAGAGTTGTCTACGGCTTATAGCACAGAGTCAACTGTTGTACTTTATCCACTTCTGCTTATTTTATAGTCCTGCTGTAAGGGGCGTCACCCTGCAATCTCATTGGCTAGAGGTTCTTCTTTTGCATACAAATTGAAAATCGTTTTTTGGGTGGGATAGGAAAAGTCTTTACAGAATTCTACATTGAATTACAATTAGCATATTTACATATGGAACTGCAATTTAAATTAACCCTTTCTTTCAACATAATGAGAACTAGTAAACCACAACAAAACCTGATGACAAATATATTATGTGTTACATGGTGTGAAAATAATCATAATTTATACAAAAACATAACATTAGTTTTGTAATATGAATGAAATATACTCAATACATTACATCTTTTCGAAGCCATTGTTTGTATGTAACATTTTTGAGTAGAACATAGAATTTCTTTTGGAATCGGTAATTGAATTAGCTGGTACCTTTTATTGGACAAACTTAAAACAAAATATGAAGTTATATAAACTTTACTCAACATACAGTGTGAAAAGAAGGAAACAGTGGTAGACTTATACATTCTGATTCATACTAACTTTATTTTTAACATTTTTTTTAATAATTTTGTTTGTTTGTACAAAACTCTGATAATGAGGAGGTCCCTGAGGAATCAAACTAAATCGAATGGTAAAACCTCAAAAATGTCTTTAAGTTTTGTTCCTTGTTTTGTTTTCTATAGTAGTCATCTCTCCCCCTTACACATTTTCCGGGAAGGTTACCAGATAATTACAAGATGTTACTTTTTGTGTAGTAGACTTGTGTACTTACTTTTTCTGGGGTCAGACAGGCTTAAACAAAGTTTTAGCATTTTAGCAGTATTCCCAGAAAATGTGGTTTTGGTTGAAAGTGGATACAAGTGCTAAGCATTCAGGAGTCCAACAAATGTAATAGGTGCTGCTTTTCAAGTATTATTAAATGGTAACCTCCAGGAAACAATCAAGAGGTTACATCCAGCAAAAGAAAAAAACGTCTATGTTGGAACTGCAATTTCAATCTAACCGTTTATTCCAACAGACTGAGAAGAACAAAATTAGGAAAAACATATTATATGTTATATGGTTCAATATACTAGATATTATATATATATTATAAATATGATTTACAGTAAGTAGTATCTTTAAACTCAAATAATGTCTCTTGAATTATAAAAATATTCTCATTTTACTTTAGGAATAGGGGAATGAAAAAGTAATAAATTGTGATTTGATGTAAAAACAGGAAAAAAAATCAACAAAACACAAATGTAATGTATAAAATTTTAATAAATACAAAAGCAACAGTGAGATTCACAGATTATTGAAGGGAAACATAATATAAATATTTTCTAACAAATTAAAAAGAAATTGCCACTTTAATACCAAACAAATTAAAAATTTATAATCTCTATAGGTCCATGAACATTTTCCTCAAAAAAGGATGTCTCTGTTCGGTATCAATTATCCGGTTTGTCTCCAGAGGAGAGTTCGTGATTGAGGAATTTAGCAGAACTGAGGAATGGTTTCCATCTTGTGAGTGTTTACTTCCGCAAATTCATTTTGTAAAGTTCACTGGAACATTTCCCCTTCCTTACCCCATAGGTCAGTTTTATTAAATTTGTCTCAAGATTAGCAAGTTTTTGTGTAAAAAAACCTATTTGATTTTTTAAGGAGCAGAAGTTTACCGAAGAGTGCTCACTCAGATTCCTCAATATAGATGTCTTCCTCTCTTGGGGCACTCCATGTACGTATGAAACTCCTCACCACAGAGGTTGCAGGCGATCTTTTTAGGACAGTGTTTGGTTTTGTGTCCGATATCTGTGCAGTTCCTGCATTTAAAATGTTCACATTCATGCCATGGATCGGTGAATTGGCTGCAGATTTTTGGTTGGTCGGGGTAGAATATGATGCCCGTGTTTGTACCCAAGAAGAACCTATGTGGTAGGTGCTGCAATCCATCACTGGAAAGCGGGTCTTGCCTCAGATCCACAGCCACAGACCAAGTACCTGTCCAGAAGCCGTACATGTTCAGGATCTTGGTTGGCTCTCCCACCACTCTGCAGAACCTGCTCAGGAAGGTGTGGATATCTTTGGCAGGAATATGCGGGTTCCTCATTCCAACCGTAATCTGCCTCTCTCTGCTTGGAATAGAAGACTTTCTCTGTAAACAAGCTTTAGCAGACTTGGACCTTCTCGATCCAGGCATCTTGTGATATCTCTTAGAGATCTTTCAGTAGATATTGCAGAGTTGTCTACAGCTTATAGCTCAGAGTCAACTGTTGTACTTTATCCACTTCTGCGTATTTTATAGTCCTGCTGTAAGGGGCGTCACCCCGCTATCTCATTGGCTAGAGGTTCTTCTTTTGCATGCAAATTGAAAATCGTTTTTTGGGTGGGACAGGAAAAGTCTTTAGAGAATTCTAAATTGAATTGCAATTAGCATATTTACATATGAAACTGTAATTTAAATGAACCCTTTCTGTCAACATAATGAGAACTAGTAAACCACAACAAAACCTGATGACAAATATATTATGTGTTACATGGTGTGAAAATAATCATAATTTATACAAAAACATAACATTAGTTTTGTAATATTAATGAAATATACTGAATGCATTACATCTATTCAAAGCCATTGTTTGTATGTACATTTTTTGAGTGGAACATGGAATTTCTTTTGGAATCGGTAATTGAATTACAATGAACATATCGGAGTCTTTAGTTAAAGCCGGGACCTTTTATTGGACCAACGTAAAAAAAAAAATGAAGTTATATAAGCGTGAACATACAACATGAAAAGAAGGAGACAGTGGTAGACTTATACATTCTGATTCATACTAACTTATTTTTAACATTTTTTTAACAATTTTGTTTATTTGCACAAAACTCTGATAATAAGGAAAGTCTCTGAGGAATCAAACTAAATCGAATGGCAAAACCTCAAAAATGTCTTTACGTTTTGTTCCTTGGTTTGTTTTCTATAGTAGTCATCTCTCCCCCTCACACATTTTCTGGGAAGGTTACCAGATAATTACGAGATGTTACTTTTTGTGTAGTAGACTTGTGTACTCAGATTCACACTAACTTTATTTTTATTTTCTCCAATTTGTGTGTTTGTACAAATCTCCTATTATGTGGAGTGTCTTATAAGAACCAAACAAAATTAATGGAAAAACCTCTAAAATGTCTTTAAGTTTTCATCCATTTGCCTTTTATAGCTGAGTCGTCTCTCTCACACATATATTCTGGGACAGTTACCAGTTAATTACAAGACATTACTTTTTCTGGGGTCAGACAGGCTTAAATAAAGTATTAGCATTTTAGCAGTATTCCCAGAAAATGTGGTTTTGGTTCAAAGTGGATACAAGTGCTAAGCGTTCAGGAGTCCAACAAATCTAATAGGTGCTGCTTTTCAAGAATTAGCAAATGCAAAACCCCAGGAAACAATCAAGAGGTTACATCCAGCAAAAGAAAAAAGTCTATGGTATAACTATTGCCATGCCACGGATATCAACACTGAAAAAAACTACCTCATTTTACTCTAAAACTAAATGTTTAATATTAATATTACTAAAAATACCTCACTGGTGTCATAGGGTTACTTCATTAACTCACTTGAAAATAACATTTTGGGATAGAAATATATCTACATCTTCAGCCCCAGGAGACAAATATTCAACCAAGACTGTAGTTTTATATAACAGTGTGAATTTCTATAATCACATCCCGTTCACACTCTTTATCTAGTTTTATGGTTCTTGGCTGCACTAATCCCATCTGTACTAAGGATTCACACTTCCTATGGATTATCAATTTATGTTAATGCCCTGCACTATTGTCTACTTCTGTCCATGGCCCCGAAACTGCAATTTCAATCTAACTATTTATTCCGACAGACTGAGAAGAACAAAATAAGCATAAACATATTATATGTTATATGGTTCAGAATACCAGATATTATATATTTTATAAATAAACATGATTTACAGTAAGCAGTATCCTTAAATTCAAATAACGTCTCTCGAAGTATAAAATTATTCTCATTCTACATTAGGAATAGGGGAATAAAAAAAGTAATAAATTGTGATTTGATGTAAAACAGGGGGGAAAATACAATGAACATATCGGGGTCTTTAGTTAAAGCCGGTACCTTTTATTGGACCAACGTAAAACAAAATATGAAGTAATAGAAGCGCGAAGAAATAATATGAAAAGAAGGAGACAGTGGTAGACTTGTACATTCTGATTCATACTAACTTTATTTTTAACATTTTTTAACAATTTTGTTTGTACAAAACTCTGATAATAAGGAGGGACCCGGAGGAATCAAACTAAATCGAATGGTAAAACCTCAAAAATGTCTTTACGTTTTGTTCCTTGTTTTGTTTTCTATAGTAGTCATCTCTCCCCCTCACACATTTTCTGAGAAGGTTACCAGATAATTACATGATGTTACTTTTTGTGTAGTAGACTTGTGTACTTGGATTCACACTAACTTTATTTTTATTTTCTCCAATTTGGTGTGGTTGCGCAAATCTCTTATAATGTGGAGTGTCCTACAAGAAACAAACAAAAATGAATGGAAAAAAACTCTAAAATGTCTTTAAGTTTTCATCCATTTGCCTTTTATAGCTGAGTCGTCTCTCTCACACATATATTCTGGGACAGTTACCAGTTAATTACAAGACATTACTTTTTCTGGGGTCAGACAGGCTTAAATAAAGTATTAGCATTTTAACAGTATTCCCAGAAAATGTGGTTTTGGTTCAAAGTGGATACAAGTGCTAAGCATTTAGGAGTCCAACAAATCGAATAGGTGCTGCTTTTCAAGTATTAGCAAATGCAAACCCCAGGAATCAATCAAGAGGTTACATCCAGCAAAAGAAAAAAAAAGTTAATTACAAGACATTACTTTTTCTGGGGTCAGGCAGGCTTAAACAAAGTATTAGCATTTTAGCAGTGTTCCCAGAAAATGTGGTTTTGGTTCAAAGTGCATACAAGTGCTAAACATTTAGGAGTCCAACAAATCTAATAGGTGCTGCTTTTCAAGTATTATTAAATGTTAACCCACAGGAAACAATCAAGAGGTTACATCCAGCAAAAGAAAAAAACATCTGGTATAACCATTGCAATGTCACTCTAAACTAAACATTTAATAATAATATTGTGAAAAGACCTCACTGGTGTGGTAGGGTTACTTCATTAACACACTAGAAAATAACTTTTTGGAATTGAAATAGATCTACATCTTCAACCAGGGGCGGGCTGGGCTGGGGGGCAATTGCCCCCCAGGCCGCCCTAAATCCGGGCCGGTGGGCCGGACGGACGCCCGGCAGACGAGCATTCAATGCTGCTGCGGCCGCAAAGTTAAAAACCTAAGCGGCCGCGAGCAGCATTGAATGCGGCCGTTATGCGTACCTGGCGGGGGGGGAGGTCCGCCCTGGCTGCCGCTCATCTGAGGGCTGCCACCATGCCGGCAAGCCTTCAGAAACGGTGCGCGCGGCAACTGTGGCTGTGCGCCGGGACTTGATGTCAAATCCCGGCGCACAACACTGAAGCCACGCCCACCGTCTTCCGCGCTCAGTACAGTACACCGGAAGGACAGGAAAAGAAGAAGAAGAAGTAGAAGAAGAAGAAGAAGAGGAGGAAGAGGAAAAGTGAGAGTGATAGAAGAAAAGGTAGGAGAGAGTGGATTAGTAAGTGTGTGAGAGTGATGGGTGTTATGCTGAATGTAAGTGTGAGAGTGATGGTGTTATGCTGAATGTAAGTGTGTGAGAGTGATGGG
>VKOC01000002.1:31883865-31899737 GCA_009364415.1 Spea multiplicata | reverse complement strand
AAACCATTTTGCACATTTTTAGCACTATTATTTTTAGGAGAGCTACATATTTATTTATTTATTTGCCGATAAATACGTTACATTATTTGGACTATACCAGTGGTCTCCCAGTTGATGACATCGCATGATGTCATGGGCCACAGTGATAGTACATCTTAGTTATGATTAATTTCTTCTTCAAATATACTTTAACAACTCATGGTTTGTCCATGTTCTGAACAAAAAGAAATGTGGGCTGGGATCACCCGCACAGATGCCACAGAATATGGGGCTAGTATTCAGTTATTTCCAGGGCTGGTTTTTATTCCCAGTCTGGCCCTGCAGCTTCTTGTTAGAGGAAGGGGTTAGTCAGGTCATTGTTGAATGAGGATGCTGTTAATGGGCCCTTGGTAGCACGGACGTAGGAACCGGGGGGGCAGATCCCCCCCCAGGAAATCATGCGGGGGGACCGATATATGTACATACATGTGTGTATATATATATATATATAATGTGTGTGTGTAAAGGCAGGGGTGTGTGGTGAGGGCAGTGTATAACTGTCTATGTATGGACAGGTGTATGTGTAGATATGTGTATATATATATATATATATATATATATTTATTGGGCAGTTGCCGTGATTGGGCTGGTTGTTGATGCTGGTAAAGGGGTTATTCTTATATGGCGAGTATAGCCAAACTCTATATTGAACTGGAAAAGTTGGAGGGTCGTCTTATAGGCCCAGTCGTCTTATACGCCGGAATATACGGTATATCCCAGTCCCGGCACGCAGCATAAACAGCTGTGCACAGCTGCACTGCACTGAGAGTGAGCGCCAAACCAGAAGGAAAGGAGGAAAAGAAAGCAGAAAGGAAGAATAGAAAGATATAAGATGTGAAGAATGAAGGGGGGAGAGGGTCTGATGTGCAAAACGAAGGGGGGTCTTAATGTGCAAAACCGAAGGGGGGGTCTGATGTGCAAAACGAAGGGGGTCTTTGATGGCAAAACAAAGGGGGGTCTTGATAGCAAACAAAGGGGGGATCTGATGTGCCAAACAAAGGGGCGTCTGATGTGCATAAACGGAAGGGGGATCTGATGTGCAAAACGAAGGGGGGATCTGATGTGCAAAACGAAAGGGGGGGTCTGATGTGCAAAAACCGAAGGGAGGGTCTGATGTGGCAAAAACAAGGGGGGGAATCTGAGTGCAAAACGAAGGGGGGGGGTCTGATGTGCAAAAATGAAGGGAGGGTATGATGTGGAGAACGTAGTGGGGGGTCTGATGTGGAGAACGAAAGGGGGGGCCTTGATGTAGATATGTGTTGTGCATATTTACATATGGTGAGTGCATGTATATGGGCAATGTATATGTGTACGTCTGTATGGGCAGTGTATATGTGCATACGTGTGTATGGGCAGTGTATATGTGCATACGTGTGTATGGGCAGTGTATATGTGTGTATATAAGGAGTGTACTTGTAGAGTGTATACATCTGTGTAAGTATGTGCAAGGGCAGTGTATATTTATGGGGAAGCATGTGTGTGTGTGCAGTTTATGTATGTTTGGGCAGCCATGCGTAAGAGCAGTGCATATGTGTGTATGAGCAGGCATGTCGTACTTAAAGGGAAGAGAATGATTCCCTGTAACACATGTTTAACTCAGGGCCACCTAGGGTTAAATCCAGGCCTATTTCTAGTTCAAACAAGTGTGTGTCACTGTATGTAGCATTTGGACACAAGAGAATATTGTGGGGTGCTACTTGGTCTAGGGCAGGCATATCCAAACTTTTTTTGAAGAGTGACAGATTTGATGAAGTGAACATGTGCGAGGGCCGACCATTTTGCCTGACATTCTTTGAACCATTAAAATTAAATGCACATTAAGTATTTTATGCAAAGTTTATTGAAAATGGCATACTTTTCATTTTGTGACTTGGATGACAAATCTAAACAGGTGTTAAATCACTCTGCCTTTAATATAAAAAAACAGATCTATATTTGGGCAACTTACCTGGGGGGCCTTATCAGTCCGGAACGCGGGCATCACTAATACAAAGCGCCATGTGTTAAATGTAGGGGTAGGCAGAGTAAGTGAAGGATGTGTTTGAATGCATGTCTGGGTGTGATAGCATATGTTATCACATTTTATGGGTATGTTAGTATGTTTTCAGGTGTGTTATTATGGTGGGCATGTGTCTAGGTATATTAACGTGGGAATGTTTTGGGGTCTATTATTATGTGTGTGTGTGTTAGTGTGTGCATGTGTGTGTATGTTATTCAAGTGTTTAAGTGTGTGGATATGTTCCTGTGTGCATGACGTGTTAGGAGTCTTAGATGGATCCTTCAATACATCATAGTAGTCTCTGTGGCCGTTTCCAGTGGGGTCCATCTGTTTCTGTGGGAATTTTCTCCCATTCATCCAATAGAACGTTTTATGAGCTGACGGAGATAAACCAAGACATTTTGGACTATGCTTCTAACTTTGTGGGAACAGTTTTGGGGAAGGTCCTTTTCTATTCCATCATGACTGTGCCCCAGTGTACAAAACAAGGTCCATAAAGGCATGGTTGCAAAAATTCCCCACAGAAATGCTGCAAAATCTTGTGGAAATCATTCCCAGAAGAGTGGAAGCCGTTATAGCTGCAAAGGGGGACCAACTTCATATTAATGTCTCTGTATTTATAATGTGATGTCATAAAAGTCCCTATTTGTGAAATGGTCAGGTATACCCTACCAGTAAAAATGCTATCCCCCCGATTTTAGGGGTTCCTACGCCCATGCTTGGTAGGGTCCCCTACTAGGCTTGTTGTACTGACAACCTAGAGCATATCTATAGGGGTAGTTAGGGTTAGTTAACCATGCTTTGATCTGTAACAAAAACTGGTTAATCTGCAACCCCCAGTCCCTGGTGTGTACCTTAAGCCAAAGATCTGTCGCTCTAAGGCACAGATCCTTCTTCTTTGCTCCCATGTGGGAAACTTTTCAGCGATTGACAACATAACCTGGCGGTAAAACACTGAGAATAAGTGACCTACCTCAGATTCACACAATCAAACAATATGTTCTATTTAAATTTAAATGTTGTAATATGTTTCCTAAGTATCAGACGTATCATACAAATTTAACAAAAGTATTGAAACATAACGACACATTTTTTGCTATCCTCTTTAAAATACATATTTCAGGAGATTCCAATTGGAAGCGTTAAATCATCAAATATCTGGGACTTACAAATGGTCTGTCGAGCAGCTGATATGCATACCATTGTCACACAACAACTGGTTGTGCCTAAAATAATCTTTAATAACCACAGCTAGGAATCTTAGACGCATTTGGTTGAGGGAAGTGATCACTTGTAAAACGTAACACCCCTTTTTATCTGCAACTTCATAGAATCAAGCAACCAATCTTACTTTGCTGCCTTGCGAACACCATTGGAAAGCTATTAACAGGCAAGACTGTGAGAACCGCAGTGCTGCAGAAGCACCAGCAACAGCGGCAGCATCCAAACACCTCTGATCTGAATGAATCAGACTGCACGCTATAGTTAAATTTTCCTCCCCACAATGATGTAGGATTAAAAGCTCTGCATATAAAATATGCTTCACCAGCACGTGCAGCGGCTATGGTTGAAGACACACAGAGGTCTAGCTGTAACTTCAGCAGGCAGGTGAAAATGAATAGAAAAGCTGTTTGGTGTCTTTCTTGGAATATAAGCTTCAATAAATAATGCATTCAGGGGTGAACTGGATACCTGATTGTAGGAGCTAAATAATGCACATCTATACACAAGAGTTCTAACAGCAAAGAATGCAGACAACTGTACCAAGGCTATTGCAGCAGATTAAAGAATGTCTCACTATCATTTCATCAAATGTTGTAAGTACCAATCCACATTTGTTAGTGCTGGTTTTTTTTTTAATTTCAAGTGGGTTTTTTTGGGGGGGATAAATGTTCTGTGGTAAAGAGGCTGGCACAGCATGATTGCTGACATGGTCTGTGCAGTATACAACTGGCAACATCATACGGTACATGTAATATACTGTGTGTTCTAATGAATGTAGTGAAACATACACAACGTGTCTTGTGCAACGTGCACAACGTGCCTGGCTATAAAGACACACGTATAAATCAGAATTTATTTAATCATGTTTGTTGGTCAATAAACGAATCTTCCATGTGATTGTAATGTGATTGCAAGGTACGGTTCTGAATTTTAAAATTATAGCGCATGCCAAATATGTGTGTGTGTGTGTGTATATATATATATATATACACACATTTCACTAAATCATTCATGTGTATTGAAAAATGAAGAAGAGTTAATGAAAATTAATTGCTCATGCCCATTGAAAATGTGGTTTCAAGGTCATTTATTGCATACTGCAATTCGTACATATTTTTTATAGCAAATACATCTTGATGATTCAAGACTTGTGTTATGTGGCTTTGGGGATCCATAGGTAGAGTTCATTGATCTTCCAGCTAAAATTGTTCTTCCATAATCCTATTATTATGTCAGCTTTCATGTTATTGAGTGCCTTTCAGGCTTAGTTACATAATTTAAATGCATTTTAATCCTGAGTTAAAATAAGACTCATATTTCTCCTTAAATTATACTACTGAACTGTGAATCTGCTAATAAACCATGTCATTACATATGGTAAAATGTTAAATTGTGTGAGCTATGCTAGTATAGAATGGGATTATGTGAATCTGCTTCATTATTTTATATAGATCGGTTTTTTGTATCTCATATTTTTGCAGTTGGAAAATAGAAAAAACACAATATTAGCAGATAAGGACTAATCATGTCGGTACTGTTCATTTTATCGACCAGAGAACATCTTTCCAATTTATGTTTTGGGCTAACTTGGCTTTCTATAAAATATACTTCATCTGAGCCACTTTCACTGAAAGACAATGCCATCTAGTTATCACTCTATAGAAAAGTAATTTGGAGAATGGCATATTGGCTACATTTCACAAGCTCAAATAAAAAGTATGCTATTAAGTATTTACAATTAGCCTAAATGGCGTAAGAGTATGTTTTCGTTATATATATATATCAACCATTTAGTATAACCCTTACAATGATTAAAACTTACCTTAATTGAACTTACCTGGAGAGTTATTTTTCCAGTAGGGAGATGAGGCTCATTAAAAATAAACCAATCAAATTTTCGTATGTTTTTGGCTATATTATCACTGTTAGCGGAAAATATTTTTTTCAACCTGTAATACAAGATCATTTTTTAGAAAACATTTAGGAATTTACTAATCATTGACTATGATGGGAGGGCTTGTGCCTTCTGGCCCTGGGACAAGTAAAGCTAAGTGGCATCTAAGTGGCCCATCCATTACTAATAAACATACTCACTCTAAACACACGCACTATATTACATGCACACACTTACATTTTCTGGAACCTATCATCGTAGTGGCTTGCACACTGTGTGAACAGCCATGCTATTAGCTCTTGCTCTCCTCTTTGCAAGTGATCTCAACCAAATGTGGACATGAGGTTCATTTTACTGATGTACTTTTCATCTCTCACCTGCCTTACGTTGAAATCACATGAATAATCAGAATACAATTTCCCACTAGTTTCCTGGAGAACTTCTTATGAGCACAAGTAGATATGGCAGGCTGGATGCGCCTCCATTGATGTCCCACTCTGATCTCATCTATATAAAATAAAAAAATGTCACCACCCCTTTGAGTCTGTCAAGTAGCTGTCTGTAGTATTTGTGTTCAGATGTGCCCACAAACTAGTTGTGTGATATTTGTGTTTAAATATACCCTCAAGGAGTTTCCTATAGTGTTTTTTTTCATGCATCAGTGTATTTAATAAATCCTTTTAACCTAGAACATTCTGGCCTAGGATAACTGGTGTGTCAAATTACTGATCACCACTGCTCAATGGACCAATTTTGAGGTCTTAAGTTTCCTTTCTGACTGGCACATTTACACATTGGTAGTCTTTGCTTAACTGGCACAACCTCTGTAGTGTTTCGTAACCTGTGCTATGTGTTCTACTGAGTGGAACGTTGTATAGTCAGAAAAAACACCCGCAAGTGGAGGTCTTGTCTAAGGTGGGTGATTGGACCCTTCCCTAGGTGAGGCCTAGGGAAGTGCCTCACATAACTACACCACTCCTTGTAGATATGCCACACCAATCAGGTGAAGAGTAAATATTAATAACATAAAAACTGACAATATTCAATATAACAATAAGAACCAACTGGTGTAGAAGAAAGAGAGTTTCTATTTTGTTACAATAATAATGGGCTGTGACCTTGAAAGCATTGTTTTGTAGAACCTTGATTTGAAGATACACTTCCTTTACTTCTAACAACTTGTGTTCTGGTTTATTGAATAACAGATTACCTTTTCTGGTGGAGCTTTACCCAATCCGTTATTATCCCAACTAACTCATATTCAACAAAGACAAAAATACCGAAAAGGCTTTTTGACAGAATTGACAAAAAAGTGAATTATACATGAATGAGTCATCGGCAATCAAGCATGTTTCTGAGCATTCATTGAAGTTTGGTAAATCATCATTATTGTAGGACATTCTGAATATGCAATCAAGTGTTAAGAAAAAAAATGTATATTTAGAATTTTGTTGATTCGAGCACACATTTGGCAAAATCTATTTTTTTTGGTAATAAAGCCCCTGAGAATACTTTTCAGGGTTATCTGAAGAGTGATGTTTTATTCTAGAGGCGAGCAATTATATTTTATGATTTATATTCAAGTCATGACAAAACACTTCTGAACAGAAGTGCTGAGCACTGGTTTTATCACACATCTGTCTCTTGTCATGAGCTAGAATCCTGCTGTCATTTTTTTTTTAAATTTACAAGTGTTGACAAATCTTGTAATAATCTTGTAGTGCATGATTTACATAGTTATATTTTGATAGAAAGTGGTGTTATCAGCAGGTAAAAATGGCACTTTATTTTATCGAAATGTACATAATTTCACAAAGGTAAAACAGAATTGCTATGATACTAATACATAACAAGAGGCGATTAGGTATTTTTTAAATTGCAACAAAATCCCTCTTGATTAGGGTATAGCATAATAAACATAGAATATTCTGTCCCCAGTGATAAATATAATGCACATTTAATTTAACTTTCCCCTGACAATTTGGTGTTTGACTATTATGGCAATTATAAACACACAAGTGTTATATTAGTATAATGCATTTTTTTAATGACAAGACTCCTAATTGAAAGTTGCTGGCTAGAGATCATAAACATGAAAGAATGATCATATCATTAGAAAATGTCAAGAACCCCTCAAAATAATATTCCCTGTTAAGAAGTATTCTACATTATCCAATGATAAAGTTAAGGTTAATTGTAAAAGTAGAGAAAGAGGTTCTTTACAGTAAGAAAGAGCAATACATATTTCTAATTTACTAACCGCAGACATTTTTATTTTTAGCAAATAAGTATTGTGACTGTGTAAACCCCAGGGAGATGCTTATTTTGGCATTTGGGTACAGGTGCTATCAGAACGTAAATATGGGTCTCTCGGGTGGAGCAATTGGAGAGCATGCTCCGTTCCTCCATTCTGTGGAAATTCCATCCCGGTTTTTCCAGGAGGGTAGAGGTCTGCAGGATCCGGTCCGGGATTCCTATGTGGCCGGCATCAGGCACAGGAGCTGGGCATTAAAAACCCCTGGAGCCTGATACTCAGAGAGACTGTTGGGGGAAGAGGACGTTTCCCTGCACTCCCAGGGCAAGGAGAGCCCCTGAAGAAGACCATCCCTGAGCCAATACCTGCCTGGACCTTTTGTGTGCTGTCTGGCTTAGCTGGGTTTGGCTGGGAGGTCGAGTTAGTGGATAATTAGGCTGGTCAGTCTGGGCCAGCATAGTTTAGTTAGAGAGGGATCCAATTAGGATATAGGTTTTCTTTTTATGATTTGGGTTTTGGGGTTTAAGCAATTAAAAATAAAGCGCTGTTTTGTTACAAGCTGGTGTTCCCGACTCTGATTGCCCTAGAGGACTGTGCTTAGGACCCCTAAATGTGACATGTATGGCCCTTGTGCTACAGGGTTTGTCACAGTATATACAAGGATATAGGTAATTAGTTATAAGAATATCATTAGTTATAGGTTGTTTATCCAGTGAGAAATCAGATTGCTTTTTTGCAGTCAAGAATTGTTTCCCCTTATTTGGGGCACCATTAGAAAGTTCTTTAATGTGAATTTTTGAGAGCTTGCAGTCGAGTTGTGTTTCAGTCCCTTGACTTCTTTATACATATGAAAAATCTGTAAAGTAACAAAACACATGGATTACCTATTAAATTATTTGATCTGACTGCCGGATGGGAGAAAGAGGTTCAATGAGAACATGTATGTTTCACTGGTTAGTGAATTATCTATAGGTGTCAAAATAGGTGCAAACAAGTGGAAACTTCACCCTTTTGGGTCATTTCCCGCATTTTAATTTCTCACACATTAACACACAGTTAAGATCATCAGATGAAAATGTGAACTCAAAACGCAGGAGCATATTTGTGTTCTTTAGAATTACAGTACTATATATAGCAATATAGTTTAGCAAACATTAAATTAATTTCCTTCCAATAAACCTCTTTTATCTAAAGACCTGGAGGCTGCCATTGTATCAGGTCATGTGATCTTTTGGATAACTCCTCGAAAAGATCATACTGAGCTGACTGATCATGACAATGCTGAGGATGTTCTCAGATAAAATTATTAGTCAGTGGGTTTTTCTGGGGTCAGCTAGAACAGATACATGACTGGTATGAGGCTCATTAAAAGATTTTTGCATACCGATTTGTACGAATTTTAAAGAAATTTGCCATTTTCATTAATATGTATGAATGTCCAGAAACAAAGGAGGGACCCCAATGAAACAAATGAAAACAGAGCACAGTGCTCTGAATTTTGCATTTTGCTGCTTTTATTGATCCATAAGAACAGCCTCTCCACTGTTCCCCCAAGAGGGAGAAGGTGTGCATGTAGGCTCCGCACTTTTTTGGAAGTGCCCCAGGAGTCCTGGTTAACGGAGCTGATACCAGGGAGAAGTGGAAGAAGAAAGACGGAGAAGCAAGAATAGGCAAGAAGAGAAGCAGAGCTTCAGAAAAGGAGATGGGGACACGGAAGCAGTCGGTGGAGAAGGTTGGGAGACCGTGAGAGAGGGAGAGTGTGGGACAGTAAATGAGGATGAATGATAATGAAGTTTGTTTCCAAATGGAAAAAGCCCACTGAATTGCATCCAAACCACAAGGGCACAAAACGAAACTTAAATTGTCCAAAAATAAATGGACCAAAAACGTAAGAAAAATTCATCTGAATCATTTTTAGTCGATTTCCATAAGTGTACTTTAAAAACAAATTATCCACAAGCTAGGGTAGTTTCCAAACAGACAAATATGCTTTTGAAAACACATTTTATTGTGACCAAAGCATATTTTGTCATTTTCACCATATGTTGGTGAAACCATGGTTCCCCTTTTCCATATTTGATGAACCTGCACAAATTATACATTATTATAAATTATAGGTATATATAGCAGCAGAGAGATGGCCCTGCCGCTGCAACAAAGTCAGGATGTACCTGTACATTCCTAATGGGCTTCTTGTCACAAGTTTTATGGATATACAGAGTCGTATAGAGGACTCAACGGGTTAATTAAGAACTTAACACTTTCTTTTATTGAACTGTATAAATGCAAATATGAATCAATATATATATATATATAATATTTATAATCGAGCGTATAATATGTATGTTTATATAACTTTGGTAATCTTTTCAGATTAAATTATATATAAGAAAATAATGTATACTGACACGTAATACTGGTACATTACTGAGCTGAAATAATTGGCAACTTTTCTTGAAAGCCCTATTTTGCATAATTACTTTGCCACATTTAAAAAGCAATTACTCGTTTTAAAAGCATATGCACAGTAAAAAAAAAAAAGACAAGTGCCCTTTGGTTTCTGAGCTAAAAGGCTGCACTTAATGTTTGTCAGTAATATACCACAGACATCTTTTAATACTGTTAACTATTGTTTTCCTTTTTAAAGAGGCCACAGATCATGGCATTATTCATGCTATCTGCCAAAAAAAACTCAATGAAGTTACAACTCAATGCTAGTCGCATTTAGTTGACCATTATATTAAATAAATGTGCCTTAGAAATTAATGTTAGCCTGTCTAGAAGAAGATGTATGGCTTCTACTGCTTCCATAGTCAGCATGACAATTTGGCCTCAATTCAATGACATGTCCAATCCTTAATTGATGTTAATGGTACAGTAAAATGCATCGTTTACAATTCAACTCTTCAACCCCAAATAGTGATCATGGATTTTAGGCTGACCACAATACAAGCTACATACAAATAGAAAAACGGGTTCTTCTGAGCGTTTAGATAGGGTGCTTATCTAACCTGTGAACATTTTGCACATTTTCACATGTACATTTTATGAAAAACTTTAGACACATCTAAAGAAATTTAACATATCGCATAAAGCTGAAACACCATTCACATAGAAGGAAAACCACAGTATCCCAGGAACATACGGTATATTTCATTTTATGCAAGGCCATGTAGTTGAATTAAAGCTCACGTGCCCTCCTCCTGAGCAAAAATGTAGTAGAAACATTAACCCTCTAGCTATAAATAATTAAACAAATAAATAAAAGAACAGGGGTCCCAAAGATGGGGGGTGGGTTAAAATGTGTAAAATGACCCTAAGCCTCCTTTCATTCCCTTCCTGTTCCTGGTGTGATGGGTGATTCAAAATAAATGTAATGCCCTTTGGGAAGATCTGTGCCACCCTGATCACTGGGGTGAGGGGGTTAAACTGCTTAAAAAAAACTTTGGATAGATAAAGGTCCCACATCTCTCCCCTTCTTCCCATACCTCCCTTGTAATGAAAACTAAATATAACCACCCTCCCCTTCCTATTTCTCACCCAGGTAGGTGGTCCCCCAAAATGTTGAGCACTAAACGGTGCACAACATGTGAGGAAAAATGATTTTCACATACACGTTCAGGGCCCATCCAACAACGATTTGCAAAGTAATTGATCCTCGGTTAGGCCTAAACGGATGCGGTATCTGAATAATAAAATAATAAAAAATATGTCTGCTACAAATGTTTTACATTCTCCTATTACTTACGGCATTTTTCCTCCGGAGAGAAGAAGTGGTACCATGTTAGCTAGTAGAATGGATATGAACCAAGGTAATTTCCTAATAAAGAGATCACAAAAATAGACAAATAGCTTTATCGATATAATAACTCTGCAAAGCATGTCAAGTTGTACAGGAGAATTAACCTCTTGTTCGTTACCGACCAGAATGCCTCACAAATTGCTTCATTTTAGATGTAAAGCACATCACTACTAGATTCTGGACCAGTGAAAATATATTCTCTGCAAGGAAGTACCACGCTTCACTACCTGGAAGTCTGATGGACAACTATGGGTTTGGCGGATGCCTAACAATGCCAGGCGAACACTACCTACTGGAGTGTATAGTACCTACTGTAAAGTTTGGTGGAGGAGGTCTGGGGCTGTCTTTCCAGATTTGAGCTAAGCCCCTTAGTTTCATTAAAGGGTAATTTTAATAGTGCAGCAGAAAAAGACATTTGAGACGGTTGTATGCTTCCAATTTTGTGGCGCCAGTTTGAGGAAGGCCCTTTCCTTTCCACCATGACTGTGTGCCTCTACACAAAGCAAGGTCCATAAAGACATTGTTTGATGTGTTTTCTGTGCAGCAACACTGGTGGTCCGCACAGAGCTCTGACCATTCAACATCTTTGGGATGAACTGGAACGTTGATTGTGAGCTAGGTCTTCATGTCCAACATCAGTTCCTGACCTCACAAATGCTCTTTTGGCAGAATGGAAACAATTTCTCACAGACACACTCTCAAATCTCATGGCAAATCTTTCCAGAGGAGTGGATGCTGGTATAGCCGCATAGAGGGGAGGCATGGTTCAGGAATTGGAAAGTCCAACAGGCTCATATAGGTGCGATTGTCAGGTGTCCGCACAGGGGCGTAACTAGAAACCTCAGGGCCCCGGTGCGAGAATCTGTTTGAATTTGTGCCCTGGATGTTGAATTTGTACTTTTAAGAATGATTTTAGCTTACAGATTAGATACTGTAAAATATAATAAAGAATAGGTTGGATTCAGTGTTGGGGATACATCTATCACAAGTAATTACGTTTCATCATTTGTCTGAGAATCTGAGAAAACAAAGCGGCAAGGAGATAAAAGGCCACAGAGTTCATCGAACACAATGACAATGTATTTTAATGCCGATGATGCTGAGTGACAAAATATGACGTCATATCCTAGCAGCGCTCAGCAGTGAAGCTGCACACGCCGCCACAGAGCAGTGAGACAGAAGCCTCACACTCCCACCACAGGACTTCGAGATTAAGAAATGGGGAGGTAGATAGTGAGAAAGGGGAGAGTTAGATAGTGAGAAAGGGTAGAGATAGATAGTGAGAGAGGGGAGAGATAGTAAGAAAATTAAGAGATAAAGAGAAACATAGAAGGGAGAGATAATGAAGAGAAAAAAGGGGACTGAGAGGTGGTCAAGTCCTATGCAATCTGGGTGCTGGACAAGTCCTATGAGTGCAATCTGGGTGCTGAGCAAGTCCTATGAATGCCTGGGGCTGGCCTTTGGAGTGTGAAACCTGAGATATCTGCCTGTTATGTGGGTCAGTTAATACTGTGCATTTTACACTTTGTTTATACCACAACAATTTAATTTGTTGATCTGTGATGAATCAGTGTTCATTTTCTTAATTATGCATTGTGATGGGCCATCCTTTTGTAGTTTCTTCTGCATTCATGGTGTAGCTGGCCCTTTCATATATTTAAATTGGCCTTTCATAATGTATAATTATGGAACCTACAACTACTTGGCGTAAAAATTAGGAAAGCTTGTACAATGCCCCAGCTCATATAATTAAAAAGTGATATTAATATAATGATGAGATATTGGGAGTTACATTGTACCAATGTCAATATCTGGCTCAATATATATTGATGGGAGTTATTCTGTACCACCCTCAGTGTCAAAATGTGAATAAGTCACTGGGTTTGGGGAAAGTTGTTTTATTTTATTTTTGTAACTCTCTGCATTTCTATCATCATGAACTTCCTTGTTAATTATCTACTTTCCTTAAAATCCTGTAAAAATATACTGGGGGTCACAATTTTTGTTCTTGCAAAAGGAACTAGCTAAGGCTTTGCCCCTCTGTCTGTGACTTTTTATGATATGATATTCCATACTTGGTCAAGGAGCCTTCCCTTGCGGGACGCGGCTAGGACTGCACACTGACGCCGGGGGCGTTCCAGATGACAGCGTTAAACACCCCCATTTAAAGGAAAAATGGGCGGGGAGCGGGGCCTGTCAAGACCCCGCTCTCGCGACCCGGAGGATTCGGGTTTTGACCTGGAGGACCAGAGGAGCAGCACTCATCCAGGTGTGCATATAATTAACCGACTCTATATTTTTAATGACCATTTTGTACACCATCATTTGCCCTTTACAGTAGTGCTTAATTCCAAGGCTTGTTGTTCCACAGATCTTATCCACTTCTGGGCAAGACAGAATGTTAGATTATTAACTTTGCATGGTTAAACATTTTACTTACACTAAAAAGTTTGTCCTGTGTTTTATTTTTATAATACAGGTCAGTATTGAATTCGTAAGAAGAAGTTTTACATTTGTAGTGTGATTAATGTGTTCCAAAGCTTCAACCGGCAATTTTATGTACTCAAGCAAAATAGGTTTCCTGAATGTTTTGTTGGCTGGGAAGATGAGATATGTTATTGTTAATGAAACTTTGATAAATACCTATACCAATCTTAAATATTATACTATACAAATGTGTGGCCTCCAATAAAATATTTATTTGTTCCTAAAATGAATCAATCATAAATGCAGTGACTTATGACCTAGATAGAGAACTGGTTAATGTCTTGTAGCTTCCATGGGCATTAGAATTTAGGGAACCATTTCATATAATGTCTATCTGTCCTATTCAAAAAGTTTTTGTTCTATGTACAGTATATTTAATAAATTTCCTCTACCACTATTAAAATTCTATAACATATTTGACTTGGGCCTGCTGCGAACCATGTGTATTAAAATAATATGAGGAGGGTTACAGCCAGTACTGCTGAGACACAGCTGGCATTTAATGGAGGATACTGGGGCCGCATTACTTTTAATGCCACACTACTATACTTCCTACATCCTTACTTTCAGTACTATTTTAAAGCTAATGACTTGTCCCATGAGGCAGGGATAGTGTTTCTTTCACACACTCACTTTGGGGAATTGACATCATGGGCAATGCCAAGGTGAAGGCCAGATCCTTATGTTGGCTTTATAATTTTGAGCAAAAATGTTTCCTATTTTGTTCTTGTGAGAAAGGAGACAGAAAAAAGACATGAAAGACAAGTGAAAGGAGAGAGGGAGACAATACAAAAGAAGAGATAGAAAGTCAAAGAGGATGAAAGAGAAAGAAGAGAAGAGAGAGAAAAAAAGGATATATATATATATATATAAACTGTATACTGTAATAATATTATATATAATATATATAGATATAATACTAATACCACACACAAAATATATACACATACAGGTGCATGTAAAAGATTCAGAGAGTTAAATCATCCTGGCTGGCCAATACAGTTCCACCTTTCGTGTGGCCTAGTAGTTATAGTTACTTTGTTCCTGATCTAACTTATAGGGCATTCACAAGTTTATATTTATTTCAAATACTCAAACTGTGAGATATAATATTTAAAAAAAGTGTTTCGTTTAAAATGCATTTTTATCTATGGAAGAATTACCCCTTCGAGATTAATAGAGAGTCATACTGTTACATATATAAGAAATTGTGTCATAGCAAAGTAACTGGTTGAGGTGTGAAAACACAGAGTGATGTACACTAAAAAATAAAATTGTCTTTACTATAATTATTACTACAATGCAACTTACACTATGAATAATTTAGGATAATTAATTATATTCTGTAAATGCAGGACTGCGAATCGGTTATGCAAAGGAATATTCTAATAGATATTGACTTTGCGTTTTCTAGATTTGTGGTTTAATTTATTGCTTGTACCATAAGCGAGTTCCTAATGTTTCTATCAAGGGCAAGGGCCATTTTTTTAAGATATGTGGTTGTGAATTTGCAAATAAATCAAATGATAGCATTTATACCCAACGGTGACAATAATAAATTCTGATTTGGTGACAAATCTTTGACGTATTTATGTCATTTTGTAGTCCTCAGAATACTTTATTTCTAAAAACTGTATAATCCTGACACGGAGCAAATCCATCACTGATAAACAGTAGTTGGCAAATTGTTATCTACATTAAATCTCTCCCCAGCAGGGGCATTTTTCTTTATCTGCTTTTCTGTGTTATTTCTTAAAAGCTCAGATGTCCCTACTTATACAAATTTCATTACAGCAATAAAAGGTAAATAAGCATAATAAAATAGCATGCATGTAATCACATACATATATCACAATATAATAACAGATCCTTCTATGAAGCTGTAGGACTGTAATGTTGGCATTGCGACAGAAAGCTTTTATTACAGCAGGGGAAATCTGCGCATTTGGAGGTAAATTATATGGCGATTGGATATTAGATTATGTTCATACAATGTTAATTTATTGAAAGTACATGTTATTTGCAGTAGCAAGTCCTCTATATCATAAATACAATGTGCTGCTTTTATCTTCTCACATATCTTCTTCCAGGGGCGTAACTAGAAACCTCAGGGCCCCGGTGCAAGAATCTGTTAAGGGCCCCCCCACCCCCAACCCATCTATCCCTTTCTCAG
>VKOC01000002.1:31856227-31883765 GCA_009364415.1 Spea multiplicata | reverse complement strand
AGAGAACAAAACTTTCTTGGCCCAGAAATCAGTGAGAAGAAAAGTAAAGGTTTTGTGTTATTTACTCTATTTTAATCTGCATATTTTGTCAAAAAGGATCCGTGGTACTAAATTGCTACTTCAGGCGTCCCGTGTATGATGACTTTTTTAAGTTTACTGATTACTCCCAATCCCATCATTTAAGATTATATTTTGTATTATCTACCGAGCACTGATGTCATTTTTATCCAGTACACATTGATGCCGAGGAGTTAAGATTCTGTCTATTATATTTATTACCATAAAATGGCCACCAAAATCCTCAACTCCAGGCCCATGATGCTCTTAATCCGGCCCTGTCTCCAGTGTGCGTCAGCCATCTTAAATCTTATGTAAGGGTATGTTGTATATATGTAATGCCTTGAAGAAAAATTATATGTAGGTAATAATGCAGACACCATCAAAATGTATGAGATTTTCAGTATTCTGTTATTTTAATAATTTAATTTATTTTCAAACCTTTCTTAATAAACAAAAAAGGCGAAACATACATTAAAATAATTTAAATATGTTTACATATTTATTGGAATGCAGGTAGGTTAATGTAATTAACTGTTTTACCTGTGTTGAGAAGTGGTCCTGAGGAATAAGTTATACTTTTCTTCTGAAGATAGACCATCCATCATGTAGTAAAACACAAGGAAATTGCTCTGTCCTGGAGCGTGACTAAGGAGACGGGATTTTTCCAGCATATATGTATAAAATCTGGCTGAAATGGAAATAGATACTAGTATTTGTTCCTTTTTAAGGAAGTTAAGGAAGTACATTGTTGTATATTAAAGAACCATTATTATTTACGGTACATTACTTTGGCCTCTCTGAAAAAAATGTAGCTAACTTTTTACAGTTTTAAAAATCATAATTTAGATTTCTGAGATTCCCCACATTGTCTGTTGCTACCAATTGCGGATCACAGGCAGATGCGCATAGATGGCAATGCAGTGAGAGATGCTTTTTCAGGCACATCAGTAGAGGTACACTAGTAGGACCCCTTCTGATAATATAGGATAAAATAAAGATCACTGAAGGAACAGTGAGTAACCATCTGCATTTTGATCACTTTCTTTTCTCTCCTCCCCAATGCTCCTATCAGTCGAGAAGTCACCAGATGCTCCGTAATTTTGGAGGAAGTTCACAGGAAGTTATCATAGCGCAAAATGGTGAAGCCTCCAGTAATGTCCTCCCCCCCTCGATCATCTAATCATGGGAGAGTACGTCACAATCAAATCCACTATTTTTGCAGAAGTTCACACAAGCTTATTGTACGCAAAATGGCAGCGCTTCCGGTGACGTCATCTCCCCAATTCTCCGATCAGGAGAGAGGACGTCATCAGAACCCCCGGCAAATACAAATGCACAAGTCTAGTGCATACCACACTGTCATTTTTTTATTATTCCATAACTTTATTATTTTCTCATTTCTTAAAAAGGATATATTCATTGTGCTCAAAATATTAAAATTTCTTTTTGTACGTCTTAAATGATCAAGCAATTACCACAAAACAATAATAATAGGAAATAGCTGTAAAAGTTTTTGAATGCAAATAAAACATTTTTCTGGCATTTTGAATTTCAAATATTCTACTGACAATTATTTTACATATATACATTCATATTTGTATTTTGAGGCATATACTTCTAAATAAAGTATGGTTTGGATATATTAAACATGTATTTTAAGGTTGTAGAATATGTAGAATTTTAAATAACTGCTATCCACCTTTATTTGTGTTACTCTGCCCTCAAGTGGCAAACAGAGGGTATTCACCTCCAAGGAAGCTCATCATGAATTATTTCTTGTAGTTTATTGAAGTCTCTATATGAAACAAACCTGCCTCGATGGCGTACTAGAAATAAAGAGCTGCCTGTGGCACAACACCATGCACTGATTAGACATGTCATTTGTTTTCTATATTTCTGTGTCCGTCTCTTTTTATTCATTAACCCTTCAAAAACACCAAGGGGATTCATAAATCATTGTTTGCTAATGGATATTACATTGAATGGTGTAGTAATGCACCCCAGAGGGCATCTGCAAATTAAGACCATTCATATTTGAATTTAATTTCAGTGACACCATTATGAACCAATTGTTATTATATTCCTAGAGCTACATATGAGAAGTTATATTAGCATGATGAAACTTATAAATCGGATGCATACTACATAGCTTACGGGAAAGGGTTAATACATTTTGATTTAAGTCTTTCTATGAAACCTTTGTATTGGCTGGCTGTCCCTATGAAAAATGTCAGGCTGGAATGTATACATTACTATATCATACTTTACAGGCAGCTTATGTTGTCAGTCTTGACAGGCAAGACAAGTTCTCTTGTGAGCAAGGAAAGAGTGACTGATGGACAATAGTCCATTTGACCATGTATTCATACTTGCTCTGATTTCTTTCTGGATATCTCCTGCATCATTTTGGAAATTGGCTATCCCTCTTTATAATCTAAGCTAACATTTTCATTGGTTATTTTGTATAAAGCATATAGTGCATAATGATCAAGAAAAAAATATTGTGGGTAAAAACAGATGTTATGGCCATTCAAGTTCCTACCTCCTGATAAAGATGTTTTTCTTTCACAAAACTGCAGCTCAAGAAACTTTATGAATCGACTAGAGGAATGATTAAGTGTTGTTTTGGCATGCCCGAAAGCTTCTAAAATGTTGGTTACCTATAACATAACGGAGATGAAAAAAAGATTGCATGTTAGTTTAGCTATTACATAAAAAGTGCCAATTTTACATATTTAAGCCAAACAAATGTAACTTGATTCTAGGAATCCCCTAAAAATGTCATGTCATTTAATTGTCAATGCAAGTAATAATAGAAACAGCAGATCATGTCTACTGACCTTTTCTCAAAGTAGTTGAACTTACATGTTTAATCTTTGAATAAAGTGAGATTTTACTGGATGCACATCTTAAGGCCAAATGTTTAATTATATGCTTGCAGGCTTCAGTCTTTCCAGAACCACTTTCACCACTGAAGAAAAATAGGTTTAAAGTTAATGCACATCTTAAGTAAAGTAAAACAGCAGTCAAATAAAGGTGCTAGTTAATTTAAAAGGGAACAAAGCAAGTTAAGACATTATAACATCTTAAAACAAATAATGTTTTATTCATGTATGATTGCTATTCATGTATATATACTACTTGTTATGTCCTGTTTACCCATTGGACATTGCTACAGAATATGATGGCGCTATATAAAACAATAAATAATATTTTTTATTATTGTTTTGTATCATAACTGCATGTTGAACATTGAACACTAGGTGGCGTTACATAGCAATTATCAATTTTTTTGCTTTTTTCTTAACATGACACCCATACTATCTGTCATCACAATTGATAACGTGTTTTTTTTTCCCTTACATATGCAATAAATGTACTTCTGATGATTCTTTAGTATCACAAATTCACATAGGGTTAAGGTTGTAGATTTTTGTGAACTAGTCACAATGTTTCTAGATTGTTTCTCCCCACCAAATTGTTATGCTTTGCACTATTTGTTCTGCAGCTCTGCAGAACATGATGGTGTTAAAAAAATCAGTAAAAAATAATAACAAATTTGGTTCAATAAACCAACATATCATTGTTACAATATGCCTGCAGGTTCTACAAGGAAAGTTATATATCAATGTTTGAAAAGTGTGTTGGATACCATGAATTCATAGCACTGTATATCAAGCAAAAAAAACTTCTGTGAAGAGTTAATATGAATATGAATATGAAGCCGAGAGTGAAAACTAATAAATATATATAAAATAAAATAAATAATATAAAATAAATATATATACCATATTTTATTAGTTTTCACTCTCGTTTTCATATTTATCTCTTCATACAAATATATTTTTTCAACCAAAAAAATATGAAGCTGAGTTATATCTCTCCTTCAAAGAAACTATAAGGAGATAATTGCACTGTGGTTTGTGATTAAATGACTCAATTAGTTTTTTAATGGATCATAGTGCAGCTAATGAATTCTACATGCCCATGGAGTTATCAATGTGACCTTTATTTTCCATATTGTTTCTATGAAGGATATGAGTAATAAAACAAAGACCTACATAGGATTTCCATGTGGAAGCTAGAAGCATTTATATCTAGTCCCTCCATTGTACATTCATCATGCAAATGATTGTGATGTGCCATATCAGGTTCATGATGACTACATTGTGTACACTGTGACACACAAAAATGTCTAAACCGACCATTCAATAAATGGTTTAGGCTAATGCTGATGACATGGAAACTTCTGAAGTAGTTTATCAATTCCTATTAAATTCTTAAAACGGTGAAATACAAATCATCAGTACGGAGATGAGGAGAACAGTTTCGAGACCAATGATTCAGATGATTCAGCTGGTAACAACCTCAAAACTGTAAACCTTTTTTTACTCAATGCATACTGAAATTCATAATATAGGACATGATCTCATCACCACCATACAAATGGGTTAGCAAACAACCATTGTGACGTTATAGAAATGGGTTAGCTTTATTTAATATGTAGGTGCAATTGTCTCTCAGATGAATTATTTGTATCTAAATTAAACGTCTACAAACAGAACATTATTCATTGTTAATCCTTTCTTATCTAATCACTTTTGAAAATGAGTTCATTATTTTGACTGGTAATTCTGGAGACAATTTTGTCTAGAGCAGAGGGAAATGAAATATGTTAATAGCCAAGAATCTGTACCTTAAGATAAAGCACTGAGGTAGTTTCTCTTGAAAAACCATATGGTAAGCTCTCTCTGCGCAAGCGAAAATGTGTGGGGGAAGAGAAGAGCACAGGCGTCCAGAGAGGTTCTGATATAATTGAGTGACCTGGGAAAACAACAAGCAAGATTACAATGTGTTTTAATGTATTAATGTGTACCGAAATGTTAGTTGTAACTGAGGGCATGCAAAATAAGATAAATTAGGTATGTCTATGATATGTATGGAATAAACACAACATTGACTTAGGTGATCTTATCTCATTTTCTATGTTAGCAAAATAAAATGTATCATTCTTATAGGAAATTAAGTTTGAGGCGGATTGTCTACAGTAGACTTATGCATTCAGATTCATACAAATGTCCGAAAATGAGGAGGAGCTCCGACAAAAAACAAACAGAGAGAGCTCAGAATTTTTGTCTGCATATTATTGGGTTGCTTTTCACTCTTATCCTCTCACATGCTGTCTTTCGCACTCTCTCATACGTTTTCATACACTTTCTGTCAATGTTGCCCTTTCTTCTCTGTGTCTCAGGTTCTACTTCTCCTTCGCTCCACTTCTTGTTCTCTTTTTCTTATGCCTTCTCTACTGACCTGCTTCTCTTGGCTCTCTACAGCATTATCCTCGCCTGGAGGAGCCATGGCCTCTACCCCAATTGGAGGAATGGGGGAGAGGCTACCCCTGTGTTGTGCGCTGAGGCTCCATCCACAGAAGGTAGGGAGAAATTTAGAGAGAGAATGAACCAGACAGCGTGACTGGTGACCAATAGAGTCGCTCTAATGGACCTCTACATTCTGATGCCAATTTATTTCTCTCACGCTATTCATTTTTTCGGGTTAGAGTACTAGAGATCTGTTTTTCTCACACTATTAGCTTTTTTCTCACTTGAGGATTCCTGTATAAATCCCTACTATACTACAGAAGACTTAAGATGATTAAGAAAAATGAATACGAAGAACGTATACGAATATTCGCCCGAAACAAACACAGGAATGGGCGAATATTTGTAGAATACAAAGATTTTGTTTTTCCCAAAAACAAAGACCTCGCCAGCACCCAAGTCTAATTAACACTGAGTCATAAATAAGCTTTAGATGAAATTTCTCATGTTGTACTTTTGACTAAGGAGTTTGAATGGCCAACTCGGAGAAGGAGAAACATACCCGGATCTGAAATAGCACGCAATATTTGTTTTGTTTATTTCCATGAATTGTTCTACTTGCATCAAGATTATGAATTCACCAAGCATTCTTACCCAAAATGTAGTACATAACTATTGGGGTTGATTAAAAACAATCTATGAAAAGCAATAATACACTTAAAATGCACTGCTTACAAATTATATATTTATTACAGTTATTCTTAATGACAATATGACCGAAATCCATTACATTAGCATGTGTATCAAACTTACCAGTGAAGAGTAGATTGGAAGTTCCTTGTATGGGTTGACAAGCAGCAAAATGTTACCAATATAAGTCTAAAATAAAAATTATTATTATTATTATTACATGAATAAATCATTATTCTGTAACTCATTACTAGAAGAGAACTTGGGTTTTAATCACATCTTTGTGATAGATTATCTTAAAACGTAAATAAAAGTGTTTTTAATACTTTAGAATACCTTTAGTGGGCCAACTTACTTAAAGAATAAAATAAGGAGAACTCCTAAACACTTATGTGACTTAATTGTTCAAAATGTTTACCAAGTTTTGCTTAACTTTAAATGTACAAATTTATGGCATCTAATCTAATATTAACAAAAATATTTATTGTAATTATTTTTTTTTTTTTTTTTTTAATTGTGGCCATGATCCCACCAGATTGAAGAATATGATACAATAATAGCTTCTGTGTCCCCCCCCCCATGTTATTTACTTGTCATTCTGTGAATGGCCTCATGAGGCTCTTTGGATAAAATGCACTCAGACAATGTACTATAACAAAAATGTAAAAAATTCTGTTTTTCTTCTATGACTTTTGCTCTTGTCCAGTGTTATAAGAGTATAATCAGTGTTCTTTGATTTGCTTTGGGCTATGAGAGCACGCTACCGTGTTCACTGAAATGTATTAGTAAAGAAAGGTTGTCAACTAGCCCTGTGTTTCTGTTTATTTTAACAGAGCCAACCAAACATATATATTTAAATAGTGGGAATTATTATTGAGCGGATTACCAGTATAATAATCACTTTACTTTTTAAATTAAATTTATCAACATAAGTTGTGTTATGTTTCTTAATTTCCTGTCAAGTTCTTTTGTGTTTGAGAAATGAAGAAATTCATACAGGTACTGGCATGATTTTATTAGCAACTGGGAGAAATAAAACCAGAATGATTCGGTATTTTATTGTTCTGCTTTCTTTATTGTAACTGACAGGCACATCAATCACTAGGAGACTGAGCAAGATAATTAAAAAAAAACACAAAATACAGATATTTATTGGGTTTCAGGAAAAAAATTTCATATTTTGCAAGATGGCAAAGTGGAAGCTTCAATGGTGGTCTGTCTGGGAGTAGCACAGACCTCCATTCCTTTTTTTTCCTCCCTGGCCATGGTTGCGAGAGATAAGAGGATCTCTCCATCCGGGCCGTAATCCCCATGGCTACCCAGGACAGCGGGACAATACCTTAAAAATCAGACATGACCACATGTGGCACACTAGATGGACCAAATGGTTTGTATCTGCTGTCAAATTCTCTTTTTCTATGATTGCCCCAAGAAAGCCAGATGTACGCATGGCTATGCATACTTACATTTACATTAATTTAAAAAATCTGGCATTTCAACACATACTAAAACTTACACATATACTGACACAATTATGACAATTACCGGTACATTTGTGTGTTCTCTTACACACTTACATGCAGACACATACATGTGCAGAGAGAATTCCCCGCACCGAAACTGATCTCTGAGAGTTGGGGAAGGTCTGCGCGATAGCCGCAGACACCCCCCGCTGCTAACCGCACCTCCTTCCTGCTGCAGCGGAAGTTGCTAACGCGAATCGCATAGATATCTACCTGCTGCCCCGCCTACACAGCAGGGAGTCGGAAGCACAGGTAAGTGCTGTGTGTGGGGGGGAGTGTTAAATGAGGGGCATAAGGTATTTCTGGAGGCAGAGTGCTCTATGAAATGCATTTTAACCCCCTTAATGCCACTCTGCCTCCTGAAATAGCTTATACCTCCCTATATGCCACTCTGCCCCATAATATGCCTTTTAACCCCCTAAATGCCAGAGTGGCATATAGGGGTATAAGGCATTTCTGGAGTCAGAGTGGCACATAGGGGGTCAAAAGGCATATCATGGGGCACAGTGGCATTTATAGGGTTAAAAGGCATATCATGGGGCACAGTGGCATATAGGGGGGTATAAGGCATTTCTGGGACAGAGTAGCAAGCCTGGGGGCAGATGTGCATAATGGGGGGGGGTTGGCAAATAAAAGGAAATAAAAACAAAAAATATATTTTTCTCAATCATAGCTTTTATTAAAAACATTGTTTACATGAACTAACATTTACTAGTAAAACTTTTTTCCTATAGGGTCGTCTTACATCAGGCTTTTTCCTTTTTTTTTCCTAAATTACATATTCAAGATTTTGGGGGGTCGTCTTATAAATACATATATATATATACGTTTGAGTCAACATTTAATGTCAAATCAGCTTGAAATAACTTGGTGTAATGTGAACAAAATATAGGATCGAATAAATCACTTTTTAAATCGCATCATTCTACAGCTGTTTTTAGAATGTGTAATTATATATTAAAAAAAAAAGCAAATTGCATGTAAACGCTATCACCAGCATGCACAAGCACAGAAACATTTGATTTTGACAGCAGAGAACTGGTCCATTTGATCTTCGAATCCACCATCTAAAAAGCATAACATTCTTGTTCTTATTCCTTATTCAGAGCAGCTGTGTGTTTGTTAATGATAACTTCTCCTCTTCAGTATTACCTTTCAGCACCTGGCTGCTCCATGAATCTATCGGCCTTCATGTAAAAACACTATTTTATTAAGGTACCCCTAAATCCCCTACTACTACTGTCTTATTATTTTTGTTAATTATTCTTATAAAGCCTTCCTGTTTTCCTTGTCCATATTGGTCTGTACTGCTCATCTTATCAAGTAAGAGCAACTCACTTTCAACTAATTTTACTGTCTATGGTACAAACTCAGGGATTGTGATTGGAACTTTATATTGGCTTATAGAGAAATAATTGTAACAAGGTAAGTATTTGGCAATACACAAAAGAAAGCAAGTACCCTATCCTATTTCTATTCTAATTTCTCTTGTTTATAGCTACCACACCAGGTTTTAGTTCCATAACCTCTATCGTCAGTTATTCATATTTAGGTCCTTATCCGTGTATAAAAGGTAAGTATTTAATCTGCACATTTGGAAGGATAAATAGAGCAGAGGTACATTTACAAAAGATATCTTTTTTCCATAACACCAAAGCTGATTTTCAGACAGTAATAGGTTCCTTAATTTTGACCACTTCAATATATATAATTGACTTACGTATATTTGATTATTATTAAAACGTTTTTGGATCTCATACAACAGGCTGCTGTCTGTGAGCTCGCTCAGTGTGGCCAAGTCATCATTTGCAGCTGCAGGCATTAATTTGATCTGGGGGGGAAAAAATAAAGAAAATGAAAGAACATCCATATTTTATTTTATGTGCTATAAGAAAAAAAAGTGCCAAATTGCTTTTATTATGAGATTCGTATTTGCATTATTTTGAAGAAAATATTCAGTGAAACACGGGCAAACTGAAAGATGATTGACAATACAACCAAGTGCTGCAAAATTACAGCCTGAAATCTCTTACGCAGCAGGAGCCTTTTGATTAATGGAGTCTCACTAAGAAAAACTCATTTCTTTTGTTAGTTTTTCCTACTACATGTTTTTAAAACTCTAATTACAGAAAAGCTTTAACTAGGATTTGTTAGAGACCTCTATCAAGTTCACATAGTTTCAGCTTTGATTTTGAGTATGTTTAATGATCTTTTTTAACTCCCTGTTACCGTTTTGTTGTCGTTAAGTTATTAGCTGTTAAAGAAACAGTACCCCATGTAGTCTTACAACAGGGAATGCATATTAAAGTACATTGTAATTACTTAAATATGTATTTACTAACTTGTAAAAAAGTAAAATAAGAGCACTTGTTTTTAGGAGAAGCTCCCACTGTGGTCAAGCAAATTTCCCACAAAGAGAATACATATGGGGATGACATGGAAATTTAAAGGGTCTACTCAGCTATTATATGTATTAAAGGGAATATGATAGCTGGAGTGTACTTTCAAGTCAGCAAATACAACAAGACAGAAACAACCTTGCTTCAGTTCTACCATGAGTTAAAAAATACTATAATTTCTTTTACAGTTAAAGTTCTAAGCTCCTATAAAATATTTACTAAATGATTATAAAGGCATTAATATCAGTTGTTTAATTATAACTGGGTGCACAAACAAGCTCCTTGTACATTCGATAAGTGTTTGGGAAGAATTAATAAGCAGTCCACCATTCACAGCGTCTTGTAAACTGAACCCATAGTTTTACAAGAGGAATTTATGTTGAGTGGGTCTAAAATGTTGACATATCCATATTACCTGTTTTTTTCCCCCTAACGTCAATTATGAGACAGCGGATATTGTAATTTTAGTATTTACCAAAGTGTATTGATTATTTAGTAATACAAGTTACTTTTTCTTTGGCACCCAGACGTTTACGTGAAATGGTGGTGCATGATGTCATTTATGCATAGGATTACATAAAGAAGTAAAGATCCTTATACTAAACGATGACAAAAGGAACTAAGAAGTAGCTATGGTTTGACTTTTTTGGTATTATATCTACTTAAGCTATTACTCGTAGGTGGCACTAACTTATGGCCAGCTTAAGCAATTAGTAAAGGCTACCATTGGGAGCAAGATCTGTTTATGGGTTAAAGGTAAGCAAGATTTTTATAACATTATTTTTTAAATCACTATAGTGTATTTGTATGCATACACACAAAAATATTAATTACATTTCATCGCTTAGGTTAGAGATGGGCCCGTAGATATTTTCATTTAGGGCCCTCTAAAAACATAGCACAATCCCTACTGTTAGTACGTATATTCAGTATTGAGCTACAAGAGTTAATGATGTAATATTGTCAGACTCAATATTGTCAATTTGAAGTTGACAGAGGTGGTTTATAAACTAGAAAGGGCTACTCTGGGAATAGTCTTCAGAGATAACAGCATTATGTTCTCAGTAACATCAAAATGTTCTTTCCATTACCTGTTCTAATTTGGTTGTGCTACTAACAACTATTTTTTCAGATCCGTTTTCTTGGGAATAGTACTTGTGTAACATTTTTCCTGAATCTTTGAACATTGTGTCTTTCTCCAGTAAACTATCCTGCTTTGATATCGGTAAAGCCAGAGGACGTCTGTAAAACAAGATATAAGAATAAATACACCAAAATGGAAGAGGAAAGCAATCAAGGTTCCTGTGAAAGAGAGACAATTATTGGTGAAGGTGGATTTAACTTTTTTAAATGAAAAGTTATTGTAATTCAGTCCACTTCCTGCAAAGCAGACATAAACGGAATATTCATGAGAGCAGATCTTACAAGAAAGGTAAATCAATACTTAATTTAAAGTTCTGGTCCAAGAAGTTTTAAAGTTAAATAAAATATACACAGAGCGTTGAACAACAACACAAATAAATACGTTACCTGTCACACAGAATATCTTCCATTTTAAAGACGGTTTTAACCCCTTAAGGACAATGGGCGATCCCTAAACCCATTGAAAACAATGCATTTTGAGCCCATACATATACGGGCTTTGTCATTAAGGGGTTAATTGATGCTGACTCTATTGATTAACTCATTTGATTCAATTTCCATGACTGTATTGTTTAAAAGTAAGTCCTGAAAAATCCTTTTCTCCTTCTTCCCTCATAAAGCTTGCCACAATCTGTCAGATTCCACCAAAGAACGATAGCTGAATAATATAGAGTATTTTGCACTAATGTATATATACCAGTCATGGACATCCCTCTCCTTTCCTCTCTCTCGCCCTTCACTCTCTCTGCCACCTCTTTCCTCTCTTTAACTCTCAGGTTCTCAAAATTCATCAGTCCTGAATGTTATTGTGAGAAACTTGTGAGAAATTAGATGTCATATTTGATGATGTTTAAGTAGGATAGGTGCACACAACCACTTGTTAAAGTGCCTCTGGGTGAGTCAGTGATCCATCTCTTATCAGGTGTCTCAGTCAGGCCTTACTATTTAGACTGATAGTAAGACAGAAATATTTTTTTTACCGATATAATGGTATAATGGGATATTTGAAAATGATTTTTCATTTGAGAACAAATTAGTTGCCCAGTGCCCACATGCTCTCTTGTTCACTTTCTCTCACACTGTCTAAGTGTATCCCTACCTTCTCTGCTGACCACGTCCGCATCTGCTTCAATCTGCATCTTCTTGTTCTTCATTTTCTCTCTTTTATCTTCTCTCTTCTATGCGTCTTCTATCTCCGCGGACATAACGTAGAGAAAGTCCCCCTGTGCTCTCAAGGTAAGGAGAGGACCTAAGCCAAGCATGGCCTTACTGCCTAGACCTATGTGTTGTGCCTAAGGGAGGTTAAAATGGCTTAGCTGGGTCTGGCAGGAAGGTTTAGGTTAGTGAGTTAGAGGCGGCTCTCGTGGGAGCTAGGGTTTATTTTTATGATTTAGTTTTGGGGTTTTTCATATGTAAATAAAGACACAGTTTGTCTCAATTTACTGCTCCTGAGCCTTATTATCCTAGAGTACCATATATAAGATGTCTGGAAGTGGCACTTAGTTTCAGGGTTTTGTCACTGTGAATACGTATGTTGCCGCCAGGCATCACACCCGGGCAGGTGAAATTCATTGATGCGGAAAAGCTGAGTGCAAGGCCTCTATCCCACTGCCCCCCTGAGCTCTACCGCTGTCCCAAAAAGTGGGACAGAGGTAGAGCTCGGCATGGCAGCGGGGTTTAAGTTCCAGATCCCGCAGTCCTGATAGCATTCTCCGGTGTCTGTATGTCTGTATGTATGTGTATGTATATATATAATATTTTATGTCATATGCATACTGCACTCTTACATCTAATGTCCAATCGATTGTTTACAAGTGAGACTGTTTAGATCAATGTGATCCTTTATGTATCACAAAGGATATGCCCATATTAATTAATTAACTTTTTTCGAGACGCATACAACCTTTCTTCCTAATCAGGGGCATACCTAGAGTATTTGGCACCTAGGGCAGATCCTGTTTGTGGAACCCTCCTACTTTAAAACTGCATAACTGCTATCATTATACACCGCGGCAGACATTGATGGCGGTTGATGAGTCTGGTATCACAGAGAAACAGCATAACTACTATCACTATACACTGATCCAGGAATTTATGATGGTACTGCATAACTGTTATCATTATATATTGAGGCAGACATTGACGGTGGTACAGCATAACTGCTACCATTTTATACTGAGACAGACATCGACAATGTTACAGGATAGCAGCTATCATTATATACCAAGACAGACATTACAATTGAACAGCATAACTACTACTATAAACTTAGCCAGACAAAGACTGTGGTACAGCATAACTACTATCACTACACACTCAGTCAGACATTGACAGTGGTACAGGATAACTGCTATCATTATATACTGAGACTAGGGTGACCACATCAGCCATGTTTTCCAGGACACATATCATTTTTACACATTGCTGACCAGACCAGACCAGTATGGCTGGTGTATAACTGACTAATTGGTTCCCTTCCATGAGTCTATACATCCCACATACTGCAGGGCAGCACTTTACCTGTGCTGGTCATAAATATAAAAAACTTATACATGTCCTGGAAAACATGGCTGATATGGTCACTCTGAGACAGACATTGACGTGGTATATAGTGATAGGAGTTATGCTGTACCACAGTCAGCTAGATTGTAAGCTCGCAGGAGCAGGGCCCTCTTCTCCTTTTGTGTTGGCTTGTTATTTTACTGGCTAAATGTAACAGCATTACGGAATCTGCTGCTGCTGTATACATTCATATAATGTAATGTCTGGGTCAGTATAAAGTGATGGGAGTTATGAGCTTCTTAAGAGCATAACTCCCATCACTGCATACCCACCAGGCACTGATGGTAGTACAGCATAACTCCCGCCACTATACACTGAATAAGACATTGACAATAGTACTGTATAACTTCCATCACTCTCACACACTTACTAATGCTTTCTCCCTCCCTCTCTCTTTCTCTGAATGTCTCCCTACCTTTCTTCCGTCACTGTCACTTTTCCTCCTCCACCTACTCCTCTTCATTCTTCCTTTTGGCTCTTCTTATTCTGTGTCCTACCAGTGCGGTGGCTTCAGTGTTGTGCATTCATTGCAAGGGAGCAGGACCTCCCGCTCCCTTGACTTGATCTTTGATCCCCCCAACCGAGCCTGCTCCACTAGAGGTGGATATTATAGTCTGTGTCTGGAGGGGGCACAATGGTGCTGGCCTGGTTCCTAATACTTTCAGCCAGCATCCTAATCAAGCCATGTGAATGACCCACAACCTCTACAGATCATCATGACTCTACCAACTCACCCTCATCCAACAGCCGTCTCCTACTGTTTCACTTCCCCCTCAACCACTGACTGCATTGTAAGCTTGCAAGAGCAGAGCCCTCTTTCCCTTCTGTACCAGTTTGTTATTGTTTGTGACTTTAAAATATTCTACTGACGCTGTTGTAACAGTGCTAAGGAAACCGCTGGTTCTATATAAATAAATGTAATATAATGCACTATAAATACATTATATTCTGCTTAGTAATACATAATCACTTACAGTTTATTAGCAACTAGTGGAATATCTTGCAAGACCTCTTCATATGGTTCCACTTGGAGCACAGTTGATAAAGATGTAAGACTTTTCTTTCTTTCCTCTGACAGAGCTTCAGCTTTTAGTAAAATGTCTTCAATAATTTCCGTTGCAGCAATATCTATAATAAAAGGCGAACAGATAAATATTCTACATAAAAAGAGATCTTCTCATTTATGTATTAGAGTAATTTGCATGTATCCTTTCATTTACTAAGTCATTTATAACTCTTAAGAATGTTGAACTTGTATGGGAACAACAGAAGTTGGAAAAGCTATCTCCCAAATCTTGAGATACCCAACATTTATAATACCTTAACCGAAATAAACATTAAATTCCCACTCTCCTAGATGGGAAATTGAAACAGCTAAAAGCACATAAACATTCAAACTTAACTTGTTATTAAAAAGTGGCAAGGTTTCTCTTGGTGGAATGGAATTCGAGAATTATTATTTGTGCATAGGCAGGCAGCCTACAACATCCTCCATGTGTAGCCCTGTCCAAGACACACATATGAGTGACCGGATAAAGTATCCATTCATGGTTTAACCATTAGTAAAACTAGTAGACAAAATCCTTGTCTCTTAGAGAGCATGGTGGCTCTGGTAGAACTGAAAGTGAATATATATAAACGAAACAAAAACAATTCTGGTGGCCCTGCAAAATCTTAAAATCAAGGCAGCCAGGGGGATGGGGCATTTATCACTGCGCCGCCTTTGTTAATCTTACTAACATAATATCAAGAACAAAACCTGGGACCCTTTTCAATAAGCTAATAGTATCATGAATTGCTTAGCATAGCGTTAGAAATTTATAGTAGATAGAGGTTGTTTCTAAAGCTGTCAGTTCCCTCCTTCATGTACATAAATGCAATAAGTAATGACAAGGTGGACATTGTGGGGAGTTAAAAAGAAAACAGAAATGTGTTGCTGTGTAGACACTGGAATTAATGTAATCCTACCAACCTGACGGTTTATCCTCATTGCAGTTTAGAATGTTGGGGTTTGCTTGATGAAGCAAGAGCATTTTCACAAGGTTTGTCTTTGAGAAATAGAAAAGGTAAACGTATGTAAATATACATAAAATTATCACACAATTCATACTATTTACAGATGTATAATAATGAATAGATACATTCATCTGAAGTCCCCCTATGCAGTCACCTGCTTCCCAGCTCCTTGGCTTGCAGAAGATGGATTTGGCCAAACGCATGTACTGTTTGCCAGTGTGATTGCGCAGTTTACTTGCCATCAGCCAGCTCAGGCTCACTCAAAAGTTTCAATGTGATGAAACATTGCATGTGCAGAAAGTACCCCATTGATTTTTAAATCACAGACGACAACATGGATTGTACTCTATAGCGCTGGAGCTGTAGGGTTTTAAGAAGATAAGTACTTTTTTTTTGCTATAGAATGCTTAGTAATACTTTGTCTGTAGCCTTCTTTATTGCTTGGGCTGTAATGAACATTATACTGTACCTTTCAGCTTCAAAATATAAAAAAAACACTAGACAATCAGGTCTTTCTGCTAAATTATATATTTCGATCTAATCAAAATGAGACAATATACTAATTGTCATTGCAAGATAAAATAGCAATACAAACGCAATGTCATGGAAATGGCAATGTACAGTTTGGAAAAGATAGAAATGTTTGACCCTTTGATATTTGGTCCATTAGCAATATATTATTACGTATTATCACAATTCACTAATGGGTCTGCACAAATGGATGCCTACATTTTCTTCACAGAAGAAAAATAATGAATGTACAGAAGCATTTGCAAAGTGGCAGGATACATTTGTTTGAACAGTCTGTCACAGACCTTTTACTACAAAAGCTGTTTGATAACTAGTATCTGTTTCACTTTGCTAGCCTTTGGTAGGCTTAATTTATCTACTTTACTCATCGAAAAATTAAGTACACTTTTTTTTCTCGCAATATGTCTAATAATTTCAGTATTTCAATATTATGGGCTCAAAGCAATTAAAATATGTAAATAATAAATTAAGGAAAAAAGTCAGTAGTTTACCTGTCCATATTTTGCAGCTAAATGAAGCGGGGTCCAGTAGAGATTGTCAATAGAATCTGGGTCAGCACCGTGTTCTAAGAGTTCATAGACCACATCTTTGTAGCCACACGCACATGCTATGTGTAGCTGTATATCCAACACAACAATAATGTTAGACACTTGTCACTGTCATATAACACCCAACAACTGGCAAAAGTAATATAAAAGCAGCTGTCGGAACTGTGCAAAAGAAACAGGTGGTAAAATAATTCAATGGGTGAGAAAGATCAAAAAATAAATGTTAGTAATATTATTGAATTTAGAAACTCACAAGAGTGACTCCTTCATCATTTCTTTCATTAACGCTTCCATTGGAAGCTATCAGCTGTTTAACATCAGATAACATGACCTTCGCTCTCTGCGTCCTCATCTGCTGTAAAGAGGGCAGGTCGATCCCTAGGAAAAAAATGTAAAGAAAAAAACGAAGGATTAAGGAATAACTTAAAATGTGTTTCAAAAAGTATTAAGCTTTACATTTGGAAAAGTGAAATATAAGTAAACTACTGGAATAATGCGAACTGTGACTTAATACAATTACTAACCTAAATGGTACAAGTCTAAAGGTAGGCATTAGTAGGTTCTAAATTATTCAATTAATAAGCTCTGCATATGACCTTTTCCATAAAATTGTAATGGCTTGGAAGCCATTTATTAAATTGGTTCATGATGATTTTGTATAGACTCTATGTATATGTCAGCAATGAGTAGATGCAAACATAATTTATAACAAGCCATTAATGAGGACATGTGCACTGGAGATTCTTGGATATGTTATGTTAAAAAATCCTTGTTTATGTCAAGTTAACCAATGCAAAAAGGTAAAAATATACATTGTCGTTACATACCATTTTCTTCTAGATAGGTTAAAAGTATACAGCTGGATTCTGTTCCTTCTGTGGCATAGTCAAGGGCTATGTTTCCATTCACATCCTGCAGCAGAACATTGGCCCCTGACTAAAAGCAAAAAAAAAATAATAATTTTTTGTATAGAAAGTATTTTAATGGTTATTTTTTAATTTACTTTAAATTCTGTTCTGACATCATACCCATTTCTGATAGCAGAAGGTGCGACAAGTGCCACCTGGTGGCTGAATGCCCCTCGTCCTGCAGCTCCTGGGGCAGCTGGCCTTCTCCGGTTGTAGAAGATATGATCCTGATAGGTAACCCATGATGTAAAGGCAGGGGGATGAAGACATTGCATCACCTTAAGTAAATTTATGGTTCCCGGGAGATTTCTTTCCTTTCACTTTAAATATTCTTCAAAGTTTCCCAAGTCTTTTTTTTTGTTCTCCCCGTGATTGGTGCATAAATAATTATCGTGATATTAGTATGTTATGGACAATGTGATCTTATTAATAGCCAATTTTAAAAACACGCATCAAAAGGATAGTCAAATTATTTCTATTTCCACCTGCCTTACATCTGATGAAAAGGAATTAGCAAGTACCACAGCACAAAAAGCTCCCGAGAAACAACACCTGTATTCTTTAAACAGTATCTCCATTTTATAGCAAACCATCTGTCCTGTATGAAAAATGAACATATAGTAACCATAATGCCCATAATTATCAAATAAAGTATTTTATAAATCATCAGAACTATTTTATTTGCCATCATGTAAATTGGTTCGGCTACGTAATGCAGCTATACTGATCCATTCCCTGAAGACTACACTGCTCTTTATTCAGACTTGCTAATCGACCTTGAACTTCAGCTGAGCAAGCTATGATTCTGAGACTCATAATACATAGTGACATAGATTAAATTCAACCTTGCTGCTGATCTAGAGGAAGGCAATAACAGTACATTGAAACAATGTTAAATTGTGCCTCTTACTGTACAGAACCCTCTTCAATACTTTGGGTGAAAATATCATTTCTAAAGTCCTAATGGATTAGGGCCGCCATTAGGGGTACGCCATCAAGAGGTCAGGCCCCCTTGTTTGGCTGCAGGGATTAAAGGAGGCCTTAAGAGGCTCCACCAACACTCCCCTCCAGACATACCGATAGGCTGGTGCTGCAGGCCTATGTGTGAAGTACAATAGTGTGTGTGTAAGTTTGTTACTGTCAGTGTAGATATGTTAGTGTGTGTATGTTAGTATATCTGTGTGTATGTGTTACAGTCAGTATGTATATTAAGTGTATATTTTAAATATAATATACACACTGACTCTAACACTATATATATATACACACACACAAATAACACAATATATATTTATATATATATATATTTATATATAATTATATATATATATATGTTAAGAATCCGTTTGTGTGTGTTACTGTATGGCATTAGCATGAGTGTATATATCCACATGTAGTGTTAGAGTGTGTGTATTGGTGTATGAGTTAGCATACGTGTGTATGGTGTTAGCAAGTGTTATTCTACAGTGCTAATGTTTGTGAGCATGTGTGTGTCTGTTATGGTATGGTGTTAGACTGTGTAAATGAATAGAGTTAGCAGTGTTAGAGAGTGTGTTAGTATTTGATGTTAGCATGTGTGTCTGGGTGTCATTGTTATTGTGAGTTTGTGTGCCAGTGTATGGTGTTGGAGTTTCAGGAGTGAGCATAGGGTTAGTGGAGTCTGCGAGAGGGAGAGGAGAAGCAGGAGAATGAATGTATGAGTATGGTGGTAGAGGGAGTAGGTGTTAAAAGGGAGTTTGCTTGTATTCTACCATGCTTGTTTGCTTGTATGCTATAATGTTATCGCTATTACCTCTTTTTTCTACTTTCTTGTATTCTCGTTACTTGTACAACCTGCCTCTGCGCTTTTTAATGTATTTTTTTTTTTTTTACAAAAAAGGTGCCCAGACCTGCACTGCATAATGTACAAACTGGTAAGCAGCAAGCTTGCATTCACAGATTAAGGCTTCACACTAGCACAAGCAAAAAAATCACTCCACTGTGGGCAAACTGGGCAGATGCAAATAGAAAAAAGCAAGCAGCTTGGGGGTTCATTACCCTGCATGTGTGATTGAGTGTGAGGACGCTAGAATTCAGATAGCATAAATGTGAGTGGCTGCTGCTATTCCCATTTGCTCAGCTTCCTTTCGCTAAGATAATGAGTTCTACTGAGCATGTGCAAGAAGCATACTGAGGTATGCTTCCTGCTTTCACTGGAGGTACCTGAGTGATGTATTTAAGAAGGATACCGGCTTTGATTTGCATACAAATGAAATGTAGTGGACTTGAACATGGAAGTAGAACTGGGGTGCTGTCTTACATGCTTTGCTGAATTTAAGACTTTAATCAAGTAAAACCTACCGAAGTTTATTTGATTAACATGCTAAAATATTTTTAGTGGAACAACAGCTTTTAAAATGGCTTTAGCATCAGAGTGCTTTCTATGGACAAAAGTGGCTGCGATTATGATTATAGTTCTTTCTGCGCAGAAAAAATATATTCTTTGAGTGGCTTAACTACACTGAAATCATGCAAATTTCTATATTTTCTGATTGGTGAGCACAATGCATTGTTTAACAAAAGAGGCCAAATCAAATTTGTTATAAAATGTGGCATATTATGAAAATGTGTGATGATGGACTGTATAGCTTCTGTATTTTATGTCTACAAAATACGCACTTTAGATGCATTTTTTAAGTAATGTGAAATAAATGACATACAATTTGTAAGTTTACTAAAGATTATTGAGTTTAAAGATTTTAGCTTGATAGAAGTTTAGAACAACCATGTGATAGTATGTGACAATGTCCTCCTGAAAGATGATGTTCCTATTTGGTTTAATTTAAAACAAATGAAATACGGTTGTCATCATCCTCGCTATTTATATAAGGAGATTTTTTATACAATTACAAATACAGTTACATTAAAATGTTTGATTTCTGCATGCTAGAAACAATCAGACAATGGCTCTTGTTGGCTAACTAGCTAACTAAACTAGCAGCTGATCTCATGGTTCCAGTGATCAATGCCTGTAATATAGGCAGGGATCAGATCTGCTGATCCACTAGCTGATGGATGATGGGAAATGTTAATTTTATATGAAAAGTTAAAATTTCCCACCTTGAATGTTTAAGTAAATAATAATAAAACTGTAATAATGTTCTTATCAACGTCTTAATACGTCATTGAATTTTTTCAGTTTCTACTAATTTGAATAAATGAAAAATTGTATTCAAATTTACAAAGAGAGAGAAATATTCATTGTTACTTTACAGGTTAGATTTCACATTCTTGACCTTACAAATGAACAGATCACATTGGCATTACATTGGCAAACTGTTTATTTTAAATTCTGTAAATGATGCCCGTGAAAGAGTGGGAGCTTTTATTATATCATTTTATACAATTTAGAGCTGGTAATAACTTCACAAGTCAATGACTTTCAGGACGGCTTGCCTTTTGTTTCTATTTCAACTTTTACAAAAGTTTACAGCAAACATTGCCAGCAGCCCACATTAACATTCGGCATCCAATGCTACCCATTAGCTACACTGTATGAAGAAGCGTGGCCTTGGGGCTATGCAATTACTGATATCAGATGTGCACTCACTGGGAAAAATGCTTTGGGTTAAGAGAGGAGAGAACCAATTCCAAACACATAAACACATTCCACAGAGGCTTGACAATGATAAAGATATCTCTCAAGTCATGTCGCAGTCTGGTACGCCGCTACTGCAGAATTAAATAATCACTTCATGTTTTAATCCTTTCATCCTAAATAAGTAATACATAGACCATTTTCCTAAAAAATGCAACTTGACATCTACAGTGTGTTGTTTTATAGCCAATATTTGAAAGTATTTGAAATGCATTTAGAGGGAGGGGAGGGCTGGCACCTTCTGGCCCGGAGTAAGTAAAGCCAAGTAGCCCCATCGGACTCTTGCCCCCCCCCCCTAACATACACATTGGCAAATATATGTACACACTGGGACTAACACACACACATGCTTACACATACTAGCACTAATATACTAACACACACTTCATCTCATACCACTTACACATACACATTCGTACTCACACACTTACACATTTTTGCTAGCACACAAACGCAAAGACATCCGTTTAACAAACTCTACACCAGAATCCAATTTGGATTCAATATTTGTTTTCAAATACATTTTAATTGTGACACAATTCTTCAGGATTTGTATTTTTTCTATCCTGCACCGATGTACAATAATTTTACTAACATTGTATGTCAAACAAGAAGCTAGCAGAGTTCTAGGAATTTAGTCTTAATTGGGAAATTGATTAACATAATTAAACGTAGGAACAATAGGAAGAAAGAACAACCATGCAGGAAAAGGAACAATTTTCTAAACAGAAAGAGATTTATTGGTACAAGAAAGGTTTTTGTGTGTGTTTTCTTAAAAAATATTCATCCTATTTGCTCTGCTTTCACTACCTGAACTTCATAATTAATAAATCCCAAACTGACGGGCCCCCCTAGCAAATCAAATCTAAGACGGAAAAAATAAAAAAACAACTTTGGTGAAATTGTGTACCTGAAAAAATACTATTTTGGAATTTATTTCCTGCATTTTAATGTACTAATCAACCACTATTACATATTTCAGGAATCACAGCTTTTATGCATTTTAAATAGACTCACTTGTTGTACAAAGCGCACAGAACCAATTGATGACAGATGATATTAACAAGACAATAGAATTTGGCTACTGTGGGTTCTAGGTTCTTGGAAAGATGGAGGAGAAAGTTAGCCATACTAACCTTGCGTGCTTTTTCATTTTAACAATATCAGCTAGGGTACTTTTACTATATATATGGCAGGGGGAGCCTAGGGTTGGTGGCACATGGGTGCAGTATTTCTTCTCCACCCCCAGTAATGCACACTGTACGTCTGCTCGTGCACCCACGGGACAAGACGGGTGCATGCGTATGACGTCATGTGCTCTAGAATGACCCCTTAATTTCAGCCTTTATGGAGTATATTAACCGAGGACCTGCGTTTGTACTTCACCCTTGGTTGGTGCAACATTGCTATAGCATCCCTGTGTTATTTTGGTAATTTTAATTACGGGTTTGACCTCGCTTGCCTTGATCCCATCTCCTGTCTGCTGATTTGGCTTGGTAGTTGTGTACTACTGGTTCTGACCTGGCTATGTTTGACTACGCTCTCTATTTCCAGCATTTTGGCTTTGCCAGCTACTTGCGGACGTCATCCTATTCTGCCCCAAGGGGTCCTATCTATCTACCTCATCCTTTACGGTGCACACATACAGCTGCTAACACTATGTACTCTTACACACACCATACACTAACACATGCACACCCTGATATCTTAAAGTAACATACTTAGTCTAATAAGAGCACCGTTGGTACATGGGCAATATTTGAATACTTTTACTCTTAGTGGATCATTTGTTTAACATAATAGCATCTAAGAGTTCTGTCCCATAGTTAGAAACATATGTTCTGGCACCTCTTACACATCAAAATACTGTATATGTACCTACTTCATGTACCTGCATCTCTCAGCCATAGTCTATTTCTGAAAACAAATGTATCCATATCTTCATTATAACATTGACAAATATTTTCAATTTAAGTTTTGTAACAAATAATTTGATACTTACGAGAAGAAGGAGAAGGACAATATCTGGATTGTCACAAGCACAAGCGACATGCATTGGTGTCCAGTGTTCTTCATCATGGTGGTTTACATTTACGCCTCTGTCAATTAATATTTCTGCAGCAAAGACATTGTCGTATCGTGCACACTGAAAAAGATGCAGGGAATGGTCAGGGATAAAGAATATCTGTGTTACTGATTTAAAAGTTATTTTCTCACTGCAGTCCACAAAACTAACATAGATTGTTCTAGGGCTGATTCTTGGTTAGATGATCCTCAAGGCAAGAAGACTTTTGCTTTACCCATCTGCATTATCTAAATAATGACTTTTAAGCGCTGCGTAAACTGTTGGCACTATATAAATAAAAGATAATAATAACAATAGAGCTGTGGATATTCACTCTTAGAGTGGAGAGATATCAGGGGAGGAGAGGGGCACTGGGATTTAGGCTCAATCGGGTGATCTGCCCCGAGGTCTTTTATGAGCAACCATCACTCCTGCATTTTATTGGCACAGTGAAGTCGATAATACAACTTTAAGTTTAAAAGACTAATTGATCATTAGAAAACACTTTTGCAATTATGAGAGAGAAATCTACTAAAGTGAATATTTGTTTAAATTGCTTAATTAATCTCTATATCCACAACAACATTTTGGATCAGGCAATGTCTGCTCAGCTAAAAACCAAATCCAAACCATTTTGTCATTCTGTTCAAATCAGTGGTATGATGTTGTCGTAAGCGTGAGATACCGTTCTAAAAAATGACAGTCCAAACTCCTATATTGCTCTCTATATCCCTTATGACTGGCAGATTTAAGGCCATTTCTTTAAGACAATGACCATTAAAGTATACCACTAGTTCATTGTTTAAAGAAAAGAGAACAAAGTAATTCAATTGCATTAAAGCAGTATTTGCTCTGTAGGGTACCTACCAGATGTAGCAGACAGCCCCCAGAATTCACAAGTGTATGAGGATCAACTCCATCTTTAAGTAACTGTAATACTACAAATCAACAAAAAAAAAGAGTTACTTCTCTATATCATTGGTGCTTATTATGATCCACTCTGAACTTTATACTTGCTTCACATAAAGTCAGAATACGTACAATCAAGACCCGTGCTTTTTTACCATTAAGTGATCATAACAATAATCGACAACTAATAATATTTTTATTTCCAAAAAGTATCCAAAGCATCGTTTAATTAAAGAGCGGCCTATGTTGGGACATACACAGTTCTTATATGGAGACATATAACGCTTTGCACAAGTTTTTATTTTTTATTTTGTGCACAATAATTGAAACTACTGGCAAAAGCCCTATCAGTAACCCCAAGCAAATCACGAGGTACTCATCCTGGATTCTTTCGCATTAAAAATTATCCTCCACTGAACAATTAACAAAGATTCTAACCTTGCATGGCTATGTTTAACCTTGATATGTAGGTAACCTTTCCAAAAATGTTTCACAATAGATGCTGAACATGCTATAATTGCTAATGCTTTTGCATTGTTACAATTTAGCTACATCAGCTCTAACTAAACTCCCACCCCATGAAGAAAATTGGCATTAACAAATTCAGTCACTAAATAATAGTTTATTTTAAGCATCCTGGCCAAATATTCTAAACATTTGCCACATCTATGCCAACATTGTGTTTTCTTCTGCAAGAACACAACTGAGGTCTTCTTGGCTGTTTCCAGTTTATACTCTATGTTTCATCACATTTCATCTGTGCCACCTCTCCAAATGTCCTGGAAACAAATGTATGAACTACAAATCAAACATATAGCTTCCAAGGGAAATTCAAGGCTACAATTGACAAATATAATCTGCAATACAGTGTGTATATGATCACACCAAATAGCATCACCTGAATGATCATTCATAAGATTTACGCTGACATGTAAGCAATAATCTTTCTCCACAAGTATAATGATCATCACAATTCTTCTCTCCAAATATACCTATATACACAACTACAGTACGCAGTATTTATAACAATTGTAATCAGTTTATAAATACGTCTTAGAAATTAATAACTCTGATTTTATTTTTTGTATCTGTTATGTGAAAACCAGGAGTAGACGAATTCTATTACCGTATAACATGCTACACAAACAGAGATGTACATCTACACCTTCTAGCTATGATCGCTCTGCCAAGTCAGTGCCACAAGGTATATTCAACCACTACAGTATATTTTAAAAGCCCTAATGCCAATACATCTTAAAAGTGCTTAAAATGAATATCATCCCTGTTGTTTAATAACTTGCTAATGTTATGATAACCTAACATTTGTTTGGCATTGTTAATATCCTGATAATTTATCATGATTTACCATGCTACTTCCATGTGGTGGATAATGCCTTCCGGCACCATTCTCCCCAATCTTGGGATAGTCTATCCATCCCAAGCTAGTTCTTTGCCCTCTGAAGGTTTTAAGGATGGCAATGAAATGTATGAAAAGGAAAGAAATAAAGGCAAACATAAGGATTGGATGGGGGCCAAACAACATCTGTGAAATGTTATCATACATCCTGCAGGCTACCCTAATTAATAATACATTCTAATACCAGGAAAATGCTTTCAAGTTATCTTTCCAACAAACAAACACTAATTTTCCAGGAGTTCCAACACGCTCTAATTTTACTCACCGACTCGGCACAGCCTCCATAGTTTAAATTTGTCAGATGGGGAGATCAGAGGTCTCCTCTGAAACAAGCCCATTGGGCAGCAATACATCCCGGGGAAATCTTCCCCCAGCTTTTGCAGCAGATAATTTACTCCACTACTGGACATGGCGGCCAAGTTGGCCCAGGTCAGCATATGTCACTGCTCTCCAGCACCTACCGGTACTAATTAATGGGGGGAGACAGTTATATATGCTCTTGAATGAGGCAGAAGAAATCACACACGGGTCTGCTGCAGGCTGTCCGAGTGGACACAGTTCAAAGGTGCAAGACTTAGTTCAGGAACCCCTTTGTCAGAAGGATACAGGGAACGGCTGTATAAATTGTCTCTGTTCTGAGCTGTGCCTAAATACTTTGCCAATATCGACAGACAAGCCATCCAACTGCAGTAAGGATTAGGATTTCTCCATGGTTAGTGCTCAGAAGAGCAACAATCTTGTTTTGCTTTGGGTTTTTATTTTTGATGTGTCTGTTTTGAAGAAATAATTAGATAACCCTGGCATTTGTCAATACTAATCTACTTTTTTGTATACCGTATTTAAGGCCCAGAGAAAAATATGAATGTTTCCATGGGACTTCCCCTTGGAAAGTAAACACGACATATTGCAATGTTATACAATATAACACATTCACCTGACAACCTGTTTTCGTTATAATTGGCATAATGGTTTTCAATAAATATCAACATTTCAAAAATAATTACCACGTCAGAAAATGTGTTTAGTAGGACAATATTCAATCTAAGTTAGCCAGCGTTCAGTGGTAATTTACTCAATTAATATATAACCATCTTTCACTCAGAATAACCTAGCTGCAACCCTACATTCGGATAAAGAGTCTTACCTTCTTTGTCATCATGGTGGATGATTGCATCTTGTATCCTGTCAGAAAGCTGAAAATTGACTTTATGGTGTTTTCTTTGCCTGCTTCTTTTTTTGTATGCATCCTGCTTCTGCAAAGCTTTCTCACGATCGTAGTATGCCTTGATCTGATCGCAGCGCATACGCTTCACCAGTCGCTGGCGTTGGCCCAAAGGAAGGGACTCCAGCAAACACTGGTCAATTTCCATGTCACGTGATCGAAAAACATTACAAAGCTGGAAACAGCCTTAAATGAGGGAGGGAGAAGAGCAACAAAGTGTTTTATTTTTCATTTTTTAAAGTTTGAAAAATTTTGCTTCTATATTTTATTATTGTATCCGCCATGAAAAAGAAAATAATTGTGCTTTAGAATGAAGTCCTTAACAAACAGGTGCCTTAAAACGTGAAAACCATTATTAAAGTGAGATCCTAGTTACAAGGTGTACGTTTAAAACATAATATATCATTATAAGATAATACTCTCAGGATCACATTCAAGGTGAATACATTGAGATGGGTCATTCGGCTTGATACCGGGAGGGAAGTGTTCCCGCTTAAGCGAATGAACCTGCATAAAATTTACAACTGATATTTTTTAATTGCTGGCTATGTGTACCTTTTAAAAGAGAATTAAACAATATAATATATATA